>CAKAOJ020000121.1:3390000-3762500 GCA_916701645.2 Sebastolobus alascanus
GTGGGTAAATATTTGTGTGCCTGTCTCATCTTCCAGCCCCACAGTGAACACCACCCTGAGGAACCTGGGGGCCCTGTACCGCCGGCAGGGCAAGCTAGAGGCTGCTGAGACCCTGGAAGAGTGCGCCGTGAGGTCTCGCAAGCAGGTCAGCAGCGTTTCTCTGAGCTGAAAATGTCCCTTTCTGCATGCAGATAACTTCCTGTTTTTGTAAATTCTTAAATATGCCCCCCCAAAATCTCATGATATTTCTTTCCCTTTCTCTACAATGCTATGGATCCAGAGCAACACAGTAAGTGGTTTGTCTCTAACTGATAGCCCCCCATAGAGCCTCCACCTCTCTCCCCTAACATCACTACCATCTCACAGACATTTCAAATGTCCTCTTTGTCTCTGCGGTGCCACTGTGACAGAGCTGTGAACGCATTAAAAGAGACAGAAAACATAAAAACCCTTTAATAATTCCATGTAACTTTACACTTCTCTCACCCTTATCAACGAGCTGACGTCTACCGCCTAGCTAGTTCTAACTAATGCATGTTTGTTTGTTTGTTTGTGTGTGTGTGTGTGTGTCGTACCCGTGTTGTTACTCCCATCAGGGCATCGACCCCATCCACCAGACACGTGTGGTGGAGATCCTGAAGGATACAGATGGCGACAGGCGGAGGAGCCGGGACAGCCTGAGCAGCGTTAAGTATGAGAGCGGCTCTGAGACCGGCGAGGAAGTGAGTATGGGCGTGGAGTGGAACGGGGTGAGTACAAATCCACTATAGTCGAGTCAACACGGCCAGTGACCTCACTGGGAGAACAAGGTGGTGTTTGCAATGTCACAGAGAGCGTGGACTGGTACAGAGCGGTGACTCGTGTCTTTTAGATCAGTGCAGTGAGATGACCAGTGATTTGGAAGCAGCCAGGTTTTTACATTTAACAGGAAGTGGACTCTTCTGGCTCCTGCACTGAAATTATCAGGAAGCCCCACTTGATGATGCACCTCACAGGAAGCCCTCTCCTCCTCACTGTGGTCAAACTGCACAAAAGCACAAATTAGTCATTCCTGCATGACCTATTTCATGATGTCAGTGTTGCACATCATCATAAATTGAATATGAATGGCATCATTTATTCAATTTAAGGCCAAGTTGTACAACCTGCTTTTTGATGCACACCTTTTTAAAAATAAGATAATTGGTGGAATAGCTGCTCACTCCCAGTTCTTGATTTGGCTGCACTCACCGGGCCTTTCTCAAATCTCAAATTCCTACGCCCTCTCCCTTCCTACTTCCACTCCGTTTGCGTGGAGGCTCCGCCATATTAAGTGGCATCCCAAACCAATTATCCGGGAGTGGAAGTGGATTATATAACTCTCCAACAGCGAGCTTGCATTGAAACCGACTTAGTGGCCACGTGCAACGGGGTTTTGTGTTCGTCGCGGAACAGGCTCCACACAAATGTAGTTCCTTTAACTTTTTACCCCAAAAACAAAGCAGCTCATTTAACATCAGAGTTAAAAATGAAAAAGATGTTTACAAAAAAAGAAAAGAAATGCCACCACAGAAGCATTGGAGTAAGTTTTATTTTTGTATTTTTAGTTTCTCTGTATATTGCATATTAGCCCTGCGATAGTCTGGCGACCTGTCCAGGGTGTACCCCGCCTTCGCCCAGTGTCAGCTGGGTTCGGCTCCAGCCCCCCCCCCCCGCGACCCTGAATAGGATAAGCGGTTACAGATGGATGGATGGATGTATATTGCATATTCTTTTTATTCTTAATACTGTGAACTTTTGCACATCCCCTCCGCTTTATGCAAAACCATGGTTACGAAACGTTACGACAGTTTCCGTTGGATCGAGGGAAGTTCGTCCCAAAGCTTGCCTCTGTATTTATACCCTACACCTTTAAAGAAGGGTGCTTCATTCAGCTGTGAGTTTGAGAAAGGCTCACTGTATCTGTACCATTCCACTGACTCCTGTAGATGCATCTTGTTCCTCTCATGGGGTTGAATCCTTTTTTTGCTAAATATAAAGCTGATTGAGTGTCTTGGCATGCTGCCCTCTTGTATTTGACAGCATCCGAGTTTGCCTTTGACTAAATGTTCATGTGTTTTTTGTTGTCCATTGCTTGACAGTAAAGTCCTCGTTTCTCGTTTTAATACGTGGTTGTTCTGCTGGCAATGCTTCTGCACAAGTGGAGCGGTAACAAAAAAGAAGGCACAGGCTCATTCAGTGGCACCCTGGCAACATATTAAATATTTATTTGCTTTAGTGGGACCCAGAGATACAGCCTATTATACAGCTCTATTTGGCCGACTCATGTTTCCGCCATTAAACACAATTGACAGGGTTCCCAATATCCTCGATGCTCATCCCTCTGCTCAGTAAACAGGGCGGTTGATATGTTACGCTTCATCCTGCTTTTTTTTATTGCCTCATTATAACGTCCACGCAGGCTGTGTCTTCAACCATCGTTAGTGTCATTTCACCGCAGGGCTTTTATATCTGCACAGTGTTTCCCATTGGACATGTAACCCCTCTCCTCGTTATTAAAGAGGACGGTGCTGAAAACATGATATTATAGCAGTGTATGCAGTTCAATAGACACAGCTAGAGCCCTCTGGTGACGCTTACATAAACCAGAGGGCAGGGTTTTGCCTGCATCGTCTGAGCCTGTGCCTCTCCCCTCACTTAAGTGCAGCTACGCCCTTCACCGCGCCACCGACCAAGTCCAAAACTTGCATGTAGCAACGCCAGCCTGCTGGGCTCACCCTTAACACGCACACATGTGAGTTCACTGTGTTTTCACATGGTTGATAAATGTCTGTTAACCTGCTGCTCTCTCTGAGTAACATTAAGTAGAACGGTGGGGTTTTTGTTTGCTGGCTGAATGTGAATGCTTCTCTACACACATGTTCATATGCATAACACAGCTACTCAAAACCGCTTCACTCCAGCAATTAACGCAACGGCATGCGTGTTCATCCGAGTGTGCACCTGTTTGAAACAAGTGATGGCATGCAGAGGGTTGCTGCCAGCATTTCATTATCCACGTCACGACTATAGCAGTAGAAACTAAATGTACACAGTTCAAACGGAAACTCATGACATTCTCATGCTTTTAAGGTTTCTGAAAGCTAATTTTAGGGATGCATCGAACTGACTTTTTCAGTCCCGTTACCGATAGCGATACCTGGGCTTTGGATATCAGCCGATACCGAGTGCCGATCCGATACCAGTGTTAAATTAATAAGCTGTATGCCTCACTGTGTGGAAGTGACTGCTATCATTCTGTTATGTGTAAGGCAACATCAGGCTTGACTTAAATATTGCTTTCATAACTTTGTAAAACAAAATGTAACAAATAAATGCATAAACATAAATTTAGTGAATTGTTATTTATTATTAAAATAATTAATTGTACACCAGCAACTTGGTAAAAAATCTTCCAAATTAACAGGAATTACAGTCCAAGTATAAACCTTTTTAATGCAGCAACAAATTGGTCAAAACTTAAACAGGAATTAAAATTCCAGTATATAATGTATATAGTATAAAAACATAGAATTGAATTGAATAGATCGGCCCCATTGTCACCGATATCCGATCCAGCTCTTTGAGTCAGCATCGGCCCGATATCTGACCCGGTGTCGGTGCATTCCTATCTAATTTGCCACAAAACATTTGAGCTTTCGACTAAATTATTTCTTAACCAATTCCATCCATCCAGTCATTTACAAAGCTGCAAACGTGTCCTTGTGTTTTTAGAAAATAGGCTTGTAAAGTCCTGTCTGCTTGTGTGTAGATATTTGCTGAGAGATGATGTGATAGGTACGTCAGAGCTACCCCACCCCGACTGTATAGCTTTGCCCCAACATGTCTTCATTCTGCTCTCAGAAAGTCACTGAGGCTATAGGAGTGGTTCACATACTCATACAGCTGATCCTGACACTTCAAAGTTATGCATTCGAATAACTTCCTCCTGTTTCACTATTGCATTATTTAGATGGGACTAATTTTACAGGAGCTCATTTACTTAGTTTGTGTTGAACAAGTGGAGGTGCACAAGGAAGTAACGCTGAAAGCAAATTTGTGGTTGTGTTTAGGTTAATTGCTAGTATGTACGTAGGTGTCTCTTTGTGCATGCTTTGATTTACAAGTGTGTTTGTGTCTACAGTTGCTTGGCGCTCTCGGCTACACGCTTCAATGTGCTGCCTGTTTGTTCGCATGCTTTCATTCTTTTCCTTTTCCTACTTGTCACTAACCTGCTTCCTTGATGATTACTCGTGCCATGACAACCAATCAGCCTGTCAATCAAATCTCCTTTTCTCACTCAGTGGATTGTACTCTCCCTTTTTTCTACACAATACGCTTGGGTGGGTTGGTATATGGTGATATAATGAATAGGCTAGATAATTAGATCATTAGTCATTAAGGTAATGGAGCACAGGGCAAGCCGAGGCTAGTACTGAAGGATGAAGATAATGCTTCCATCATCTTAGTAAGGATGATCTAATGCAGGATTTCTGAATGCATATACATCTGTATACATAAAGATGGTGATTCACAATGCCAGTCTCTCTCATCATCATCAATGTAATGGCTACATCAGTGCTGCTGATGCTTGCAGATGTCCTACGTCTGCAGTGCACAGTCACTGGCTGGGTGCAGTGTGCCAAGTCCAGGCTTCCTGGTACCCAGAGAGGAAAGAGAAACAGCTGAGTCACGGTGACTGCAACCACCGACCTACTGCATCACTGACCTGCTTGTTGTAGTGCAGCTCCTGAGACAGCTGTAATGGTTCAAAGAGAAGCACAACTCCTGTGCTGCTGCATTTACACATCATTTTTGTTTGTGTAGGATCCCTCAAACCGGGGTTTGTAAAAAATTAGGGCTGTCAATCGATGAAAATATTTAATCGCGATTAATTGCATAATTGTCCATAATTTGTATCTGTTCAAAATGTACCTTAAAGGGAGATTTGTCTAGTATTTAATACTCTTATCAACATTGGCAAATATGCTTGCATTATGCAAATGTATGTATGTATATATTTATTATTGGAAATCAATCAACAACACAAAACAATGACAAATATTGTCAAGAAACCCTCACGGGACTTGCCCCAAACTGCATGTGATTATCATAAAGTGGGCATGTCTGTAAAGGGGAGACTCGTGGGTAGCCATAGAACCCATTTTCATTCACATATCTTGAGGTCAGAGATCAAGGGACACCTTTGAAAATGGCTATGCCAGTTTTTCCTCGCCAAAATTTAGTGTAAGTTTGGAGCGTTATTTAGCCTCCTTCGCGACAAGCTAGTATGACATGGTTGGTACCAATGGATTCATAAGGTTTTTCTAGGTTCATATGATGCCAGTACTTGAGCCCGCTATGACCTAAAGATCACAAGAAATTAGTGGTGTTAAAACGAATTTGCATTAATGCGTTATTATCGCGTTTGGCAGCCCTAAAAAAACCTATAACCAGAACCCAAGCTGCAGTTAATACAGTGAACTCGGTGCATGATAGATACTCGTGCAGATAAGTGTAGAAAAGGGATGAAGCTCAGTGTGTAGGTGTCTAGCGTAGGCAGCCCAACCCAGAGCTCTTAATCTTACAATGTGTGCCGTTTTTGTCTGTTTCTCTCTCTTTCTCTTTTATCAGGCCTAAGCCATCAAGATTATTCCTCCATCCTTCTCTCCTTCCCCAACACAATAGCAAAAGGATGTGTGTTGTCGTTCCCTCTGGCCTTCTCTGTCCCAACAAAAAACAACGACAGCTCCTCCGGCAGAGACTCAGAAAGCCTCCTCCCAGCTGTCGCCTCTGTCACCTGTTCAACTGCTGGGACGTTTGGTCTTCTCATCTCTGCTCTCTTTTTCCTTTCACTCTCTCTATCCTTTCCTCTCACTAACCCTGTGTCGTCCACCCGTGTCAGAAATCGTTCTTTCTCTCACTTAACATAAGAAAAAAAAAATCATTGTGTGTGAAATCTTTTCCCTGTGAGGAAGCCACTCGCACATTTTTCCTCTCACCCATTTGTAATTTTTCATAGGTGCATAGTAGATTTATTTGGCTAGATAAGAGGAGCAGGAAAGTAATTTATTGGAAGAAGGCAAAAGATGAAAGATTTGATGGAGCCTGGGCTCCAGACATCACTCCAACCCACAGTCAGATAAGACGTTACTATCGCTATAGAGTCAATATGTTACAAAATGATTAACTTCCACAGTTGCTCTGCTTTTGCTCTCGCTCTGAATTTGTTTGCACTTGCAGTCTCTTTCTACAACAAGTGCAAGTTGACCTCAAAGCTATAGCTTCCAACCTGGTGCCTGTATTTAGCCGTGATAGTATCTTTTTTTTGCCGTTTCTGTTTTTAACTACCTTAACAATAATGAGATCAAATGCCTGAACAGTTTGGAAATAAACGGTACTGTATAGTTTAACATGCTAATCAAAATATGTCATTTCTTTTTGCTGCCTAGTTGGTGGGAAATGAGAAGGGAGCATTGCCATTTTTGTTTTGTTTTTATAGATATACTTCCTTTTTAATTTCAATTTTGTATCATTTTGTTTACATTTTTTTTAAGTGTTGATTATTTTGTGGCTGAATAGTAAAGGCAGTAGTTTGTCAACTAATGCCGTAGCGTTGCCTGATGTGAAAGACCAGGGGCCTGTACTACGAAGCAGGAGGTTACAGCGAGGTAACTTCAGGTTTGAAACCCTGGGTTTTTCAGTCCTGTAACGGTGGTTCCATTGCCATGGTAACACATAACCTACTGACCAATCAGAGCTCGGTGCGCAGATCGTATAATATTGCACAAAATACGAAGACGTTAAAGTCATAATCCAGGCTAAAAAGCAACTGCCAAATGCAGAAAGGACAGCTGGCTGTATGCTGCGGGTGTTTACCGCTTTGAATTATGTTTTTATATTTATTTTTTTAACTTGCTCCCAAGTCCGTTATGCAGCTGAGAGAAGGCTGAAATAGCTACTCATACACGCCACATATTTACCAAAGGGTATAATGAAGTGTAATCTACTCTTCCATTCTATTTTGAAAGCTATTTATATATCACTCATATGCTGCAAACAACGCCCCTTTTTTATGTGAACGCGCTCAAAGCCAGATTGAGAAACCCTGGGTCGATTAACCGAGTTGATAACCACCGTCGTATAGGACCGTTTAGCAGTGATCGCGGTTGTTAGGGTTACTTATTACACGGCTGCGTTGAATACTCGATTCTGATTGGTCAATCACGGCGTTCTGCAGACTGTTATTTCTGTATTACAGACCGTTGCTATGTATAGCAGACCGTTGCTATGTATAGCAGACCGTTGCTATGGGCGCAGCTCTGATGTCGGACTCTGGCGGACCGTTTTTGCGTCAAAAATATTGATTTCTTCAGTAAGTAGCCATGTAATAAGCGGGATAATGTACAGCTAGCAGGTCATTGTTGTGTCGGAGGATTCTTTCACAACAATGACCGGCTCGCTGCACATTATTATCCCTTACTTACTTAAGCCAGATAATGAAGAAGATAACCCTGGGTATGTTGAACTCACTCACTTCGTAGTCCAGGCCTCAGAAGGGGTTAACATCAATTGACAGCAAATTGGTCAGATCACAGCACGCTGTTGTTGCCATGGTAATTTATGTTCCGAGTTGCTCTTTACCTGCGTCAGTGTCCTTTGGTTTGATAGAGTGCTCACACACACACACACACAGGCTCTACGCTGGTACATTATGTACACAGTAGCTTTTACAAAGGGAATTAGCAACATTGGCTGATGCTGTGAAGCCAATAAGACAGCACAGATAACTGACCACCTGAGAGAGAGAGATAAATAATAGTAGATTTGAAAAATAATGGACATAAATGCCCAGACTTGCCTTTTTATTTGTTGTTGCAGGAGTAGATTAGAAGCTATAGTGTTATTATCAGTGGAAGCCTGGATTCCACAGTAGTGTTAGTGTGTATTTGTGTATGTTTTGGTGGTACAGTCACAGTGCCACAGATCTGGCTATGGATACTGTACTTTGAACACAAAAGCTTAATGGAGTGTGTTGCCTTTTTTTTAATTACACAGTAAAAGTTGTTTTGCAAGTAAACATTGTCACTTTGGTGGATCACGTTTTTATTAGACACCGAAAGTACAAGTGCGAGTGTTTTCCTCGAGATCGACATGTTATTTCAGATGTTTAACTAACTGAATGTAAAATTTAACATCTTTAAAAGTGTAATTGTAGGCTGTATTTATAGATTTGACGAGTGCATTCACTATACGGCTTTTCGGTATGCTACTTGCCTTGATTCTTCATTCCTTCCAACGAGTACACCCTATTACTTCTAATGCAACTCTGAACAAAAGAAATTTGACTGTGTACATCACATAATTATGACAATATTGTTGTGTTAGTGGAATGCTTATTTATTGAACTGTCTATTCTTGACATATATATAGTGTGACTTCAGTTTCCCTAAAGTGGAAGAACATAAATGGTAAGGTCTATAAGCACTACCTTAGTAAGTAGGACTGCGTTATATATATTTACCATTCTGCATTGTGAAGATTATTGCATCAACACTTGTTGGTATTCTCAAATAAAGTTTTTCATTTGTGAAGTTTGGTCTTTTTCTCTGCGTCGGATGGAGATGTGGTGGCGGCTGCAGAGCCCCCCCCCCCAGTGGAACATAAATATTTAGTAATCATCTGATTTACCCACAGTGCCCCCTGCTGGGGATAAGCCTGTATTGCATTATGATGATCACACCTCGAACACTGTTTCTATAGTATTTTGTTATGCCAGAGGATGGTACACACACACTGTGTTTACTGTTAGTAAATAATCAAAACACACACTATGCAGGACAGCTGCTATGTGACAATCAAGACTAATGAATGGATGGATGGATATATTGATTAATCTGCCGGTTGATTTTTTGATGAATTGATGAATTAATCATTTGGTCTATAAATAATCAGAATATAGTGTTGATCACACTATTCTGAAGACCAAGGTGATCAATAGACTCAAACCCAAAGATATTCAGTTTCCTGTCACAAAAGACAAAGAAACGCAGCAAATACTCCCCATTAAGATGCTGAAACGAAGTAATGTTTGACATGTTTGCTTTAAAAATTAGATAAACGATTATACGATCATCAGAATGAGAGCTGCGACGATCAATTGATTAGTTGTCAACTATTAAATGAATTTGCAACTATTTTGATAATCGATTAATCTAATTTTTTAAGAAAAAGGTCAAAATTCTCTGATTCCAGCTTCTTAAATGTGAATATTTTCTGGTTTCTTTGCTCCTCTATGACAGTAAACGGAATATCTTTGAGCTGTGGACAAAACAAGACATTTGAGGACGTCATCTTGGGCTTTGGGAAACACTGATCGACATATTTCACAATTTTCTGACATTTTATAAACCAAACAACTAATCCATTAATCAAGAAAATAATCAACAATGGAAATAACCAAAAATGAAAGTAATCGTTAGTTGCATGCCTAATCAGAGTAGTTGGTGATTATCTTTCAATAATCAATTAAACTCTAGTTACTATTGATGAAAAATAACACACAGCACAACAGTTAGCCCACAATGAGACCTTCACACGAGTGACCTGCTTGATGGATGTGCAAACTGAAGTTACTACAGTTGATTCTAATGGTGTAACTTTACAAAAGTGCTTTTACATGATGGTTACGGGATGATGATAATGATGAAATTGATGTGTAAAGGTCAGTTATCAGAAAATGAAATGATCCTGACATTGCCTGCTCTCATTAACATTGCACACATTTACATATCTAGCTTAATATTTCAGTATCACCTCATTAATTGCTCTCTAAAAAATTGCACTGGTCATTTCATGTATAGACTTTTTAGACTTCATGCTGTTTGGCTGCAACCAACCATTCATAACAGGGCTGGCCTACACAACAGCTAATGCAAAACACAAACATGCTTCTGCAAAAGTGAAGAAAAATATTTGCTCTCTGACTTCTTGTCCCCACATCCTCGGTGCTGAATGGATGGTTGATGGTTGTGTGTGTCTGCAGGACGGCAGCGGGGCGCTCCAGCGCGCCGGCTCTCTGGGGAAGCTCCGGGACGTTCTGCGTCGTAGCAGCGAGCTGCTGGTGAAGAAACTGCAGGGCAATGGACCTCCTGAACCTCGCAGCACCACGTAAGAACAGAAGGAATCCTCTGTTATGATGGATAGCAGGCATTTAAAGCTAATTATACTCCTTGTTGAAGTAGTAAGTCATGTCTTGGGGAAGCAAGTATAGATTCATAGTAGTTTAGAAATTAACTCTCTTCTTACTATTCATTCAACAGAATGAAGCGAGCTGCTTCCTTGAATTACCTGAACAAAACCAGTGATGACCCGTTCCAGGTGAGCAACAGCTTGTATAGTCTTTCACATTGTGTTCAATTTGGGCTGTATTATTGGAAATGTTATGTTTTCAAGGGGAGACACTATACAGGCAAAAACAGAATTATTCATGCACTTGTCAATTTTGAGATTTTGGGCTATTTTGCTTCCATAAAATGTCTTCTTTAGACAAGTGGAAAGAAAACATCCAAAATACACATTTAGGTGTTTATTTTACTACTTTGTCTATTTGCGTCTGTAGATTTATTCTAAAGTCACCAACTGTTAGCATTAGATCATTTTCATATTTAAACTATATATAAACTTTCAGAAAACTTGTAATACAAAAATAATTGTTTTAATGTAAGTAAGCAACTGGGGAAGTTTCATGGTGATATCTGTTAGTTAAAACATGTTTACCCGTTTCACCTGCAATGTCTTCAAAATGTAGTGAATTTTACGAAACATATCTTTAAAGGCCGTTTTCTCAAATTAGTTTTTTTCTCACTCTGAGCCTGAAATCTCCACTTCAGCAGCTCTTACAGACACCAAACTTTCCAGTTTCACACCTATCTATATTCTGAAGGTTTCGACAGAAGTGTTTGTTCATATTACACCTCTGTGTTTTGATATATACATATTTACTACTTCTCTATACATACTGCATTCCTGTCTACACCTCTGTATACAGTATACTATATATATTTAAATCCTTCTATATATACTTTTATTATGAGCATTGAAGTAACCTGAGACCAAAGATTTTCATTGCCAATGACTGCTTTGCTGGAACTGGCATATGACAAATAAAGAAACCTTGATGTATCATTCATAGCCTGATTTATAGTACATTGTATTGCTAAAAACATGGCAAAAATACATTTTTATGGCTTTTGACAGTATTTTCTGATTGACTGAGAAAGAGATATCCAAAATCCCCTCTGGAAAATCTTTTTACTCTAATATGTCAACAAAATGAAACAATAATTTTTAACCTGGCTTTATCCAATGTTCAGATTTCTGTTCTAGAAATGTATGCAAATTAGCACATATTTAATAAGATAATGCCTCATTTGCATATTTAAACATTAAATTTCAGAAAACTTGTAATACAAAAAGTAATTGCCTTAAAGGGGCTATATGTAAGAATCAGAAATTGCTTGTTCACAGCGACACCTTTGGCCGCAATGTCAACGAAAGTCCTGTTGCTCGCGCTCGCGCTTGTGCTGGCGCTACATTGACATGAACGAGCACCAGTCTAAACAGTGAGGCGACACACGTCAGCTAACACACAATATCACTCCGTATTTCACCTGCTTGGCAGTAATGTTAGCTGACCAGACGAAGGTCTCTCCATGGATCAATGCTGATTCTAGTGCTGGCTTTTCCTTTCTCAGCCCGCCGACCCGGAGGAAACGGGGGGGGGGGGAGACACCGACACCCGGTCGGGACGATAACGTAACTCGCTGCGGAGCTCCGTCACTTCACAAGACACGGGAAACCTCTGTTGGTCTGGCGGAGCTGCAGCATTTATTTCTGCAAAAACGTCCACTGCACATTCACTAGATATTCTCAGAGCTAAACTAACTCTTCTGCAGTGTGCGCGCGTGCACGTGGAGTTGGAGCGAGCCGAGCAGGTGAGAACGAGCGCGGTGTGCAAGCAGGCAGCAGGCAGCAGGAGCAGAGCTGCTGCGCGCTCGCGTACCCACACGCGAGCGCGCATGGGATTCCGACCCGTTATGATTTATGCGCGTGAAAAGTTACAAATAGTCCCTTTAATGTAAGTAATCAACTGGGGGAGTTTCATGGTGATATCTATTAGTTAACATTTTTACCCTATTCATCTGTGGTGTCTTAACCCCCTTAACTTTCATATTGTTACCCTCTTATATCTTCTGTATTTCGTCTTCTTCTGTTTCTTTGTCAGACTCGAGGCGGCAGTAATTTCAGGGAGAGCCGAGGCCTGAGCTCCAGCACTGTGGATCTCTACACTGGAAAAGACAGCTGATCTGCTCACCGACCCAAAGAGGCTCCTTCCTTCGGCTCGTTCTCTGAGCCACAATGATCACCGACAACACTACCAGACAGCCTCCCACACTGTGTGCATCTGACCCAAAGACAAAGTGTGTTTGTTTTCTTCCAGTTTGTTTTTAAATCCAAGTTGTTGCTTTTTGGTCTTCCAGAGATAGATTGCTGTATTTTTCCCTCATTGTGTTCCTAACATTGGTGTCGCCTCAGTGCCTCCTAAATGTGGCCAAGAAAACTTACCTCATCTCCCCCCTTTTATTCATCCTCACTGCGACGCTGCACTTCTGTTGCCATAATGTCAGCTGTTCTGTTGTGTTTCTCCTTATGTTTGAGATATTTGTGTCTTCCTGTGCCATTCATTGGTTTATTCCTGCAAATTAGAAGATATTTTGTACATTTCTATTTTCTCCTAAATAGAAATATAATAAGTAGGTCTGTTGGGCTTGAGATGACATGATTATACTGTTTTTAAAAAATCATTTTTATTTTCATTTTAATGGTTTTTGGCTGTTGAGATTTACTTGCAATGCGAGGTGTTGGTTAAAGCTTTGGGAAACAGGGTGTCATGTTTATCTTACTGACATGATTTGAGTCATGTGACTTGTTAGGGATAACTTTTCGTTCATACAACGTTTTGAAAAACAATTAGAAAATGTCTGCTGCTTTAACCTCGACAGCTTTGAGATCCAAGTGTGTTTTTCTCTTCCATTGCAGAGAAAACGCGGGACTAATCTTTGAGTCATTTATGGTCTCAGAGTGCTGAAAACGCAACCACGGAAATGTTCAACATTTAGATTGTATATAAAATAAATGACGAGGTTGATCTGGGTTGCTTAATTAATCCTGGTCTTCCTGAATGTTCTCTCTGGTGCCATGCAGGACTCGTCTGCAGGCTGACTGCCTCTCTCCGTTTCAGTCGACCTCTGCAGGTTTGAGCTGCCAACATCATCTTATAATGTTGTTTACAGTGATTAGAATGAGTGTCTAGACGTTTGATTTGCTTATAATGGTTTTTGCACAATTCTCAGATGGGTGTTTTCTGTCTTTGATTGCATTTTTAGTGAAGCTCAAAAGAACTGGAATGTCTTGTAATTATAATTTTGATTTTCTTTTGCCTTGTTTTACATGTTTTTCCTTTCATCATTTATAATAAATGTAAACAATAGAATCTGATCATATGTTCACAAATCATAGAATTCATCAGGAAATTAGCGGGAATAAAACTGAGTGTCATATTTTGGTAAGAGTTGAATGTTTGGATCTGTTTCTTAAACAATCCCATATGTCACTGGTTCCCAACCTGGGGGTTCCGACCCCCACTAGGGGTCGCCAAAGCTTCACAAGGGGTCACGGGGCCTTCTTGATTTTAAGGGGGCTGTAAGACAACGTTTTAATAAGATATAGAAATATACAGTTGGCCTCTATCTCAGCATTTCATTCATTTCTGTGATAAAAACTAAATTAAATTGTTATTTTTGTAGTTTGGATTATTATTTAAGATATAAGCAGGAAAAGTGTACAGTGAAGACCTGAACACAAGCTATATTCACATTGTTTGCTCAATGCTAAACTGCCTCGACCTGCGTTAAAAAAGTACGTGGTTAAAACAACCTAAGAGCTGATAGAAGGCCAAGCATCAGGGAGAAGAAAACACTGCATTTGTCAACAAAAAAAACCTATTTAATATGTATGATTGTTAAAAATGAAAAAATACAGAGAATTGTATTAAAAGTTCCTAAAAATAACAGGAAAATTCATCTCTGATGCAATATTCACAGGAAATTATCTGCCCAAAATTCATCCAAATTGCTTGTTTTACTCAAACTTCCTGCCGTTATTGCAATATTCACTATTTGTGTTAATTGTACAGTTTATCAGTTGTTCTGTAATGTTATTGTCATTCATTGAATATGATGTGAAATATCCATGAAAAAATATGTCACTTAGTCAGGGGTCGTCAGTTAGGAAAAAGGTTGGGAACCACTGCCTTATGTCATGAATACTGTCTGAAAGCAAATCTGAACCACTTTCTGGTTTCTTGATTCAGAATAAAAAACCAACAATTTTCTATTCATAGTTGTGTTTTTGTTATTTATTCTTAAATAAGATTATATGTGGCTGATTTTAGGATTTCCCACAGCCCTTGATTTGAAAAAAAACTTTGTTTAAAGTTCTTAAATGAATGAATTGGCTTGAAAATACTTGACAAGATCAAGACCAATGTTATGTGTTGCCCTGTCCTTAACCCTGCAAATTATAACACAGTGAATTCCACCGAGCGAGATCTTAAACGTCTGAGTAAGTGTGGGAACCCTGATGCGTTGCCAAGATGTGATATGTCTCCCAGAGTTTTCCCTCCTCTTGGTGGAAGTCAGCCCGAGGTTTCTCTGCTCGCTGGTAATCTCTCAGTATGTCAGCGCTTTAATGTGGAGCCTGAACCCTTTATCACTTCACTGAGAGCTTTGAACGACCCCAGGATGGTTTCCTTCTACCGAGAGCTGTCAGACTCCTTCTCTCGGCTGTCTTGGAAGCAGAGTAGCAGAGTTTGTTAGTGCCTCAGAGACTTTAACTTCTCATTAAAGTTTTCTTTGTATAATACGTATTTAAATTTCATTTTTACAACTGTGCGTTGCGTTCCCCTATTCACTGCAGCCCCTTCCTATCAGCGGTGACACTGATTTGACCCTTCAGCTTGGTTGACTTCATGCTTCAGCCATCTAGGAGCCAGCTGGACCAGCAGCATGGCACCAGTCCCACACACAGTACTACACACAGTAGTACCAGTGATGGTGCCAGCAGGGGCCGTCCCCTCCTGGTGAGTGT
Source organism: Sebastolobus alascanus (assembly GCA_916701645.2). Taxonomy (NCBI): domain Eukaryota; kingdom Metazoa; phylum Chordata; class Actinopteri; order Perciformes; family Sebastidae; genus Sebastolobus; species Sebastolobus alascanus. The sequence continues at coordinate 3,405,229 of CAKAOJ020000121.1, forward strand.
GATGTATTTGAATGGGCAGCACTCACTGGGTTTGTGCCATAATTTATTACCTGTCAAACTCTTAAATGTTCAGAATGTGCTGCTTAGCTGCTGGTTTAACTGTGATATGAGGGCATTGACACGCCTACAGGAATTATAGAGCCAACTATTATACAGATAATTATAGATAAACGAATTAACATAATAATAAACTAGATAGATTGTAGCATGAAATAGGTAAAGCGACTGTGAACTGATGTTTTTTTTTCTTTTTCTTGAGGACCCAATCGGATCATTTTGCAATTAATCTGCATATTAACAAAATGTAATGAATTTCCAAAAATATTTAATCTTCTGGAGATAAACGCATGCTGGACTTAGTTTTTCGATGATCTGAATTAATTGCATGATATGAAAGGGTTTAAACAGTGATCAGGTTGAACCAGGGGGTTGCAGTGTTGTATTCCTTATCCCAGGTCGGGTACGGGCACCGGAAGCTGCACTGTAGGGAAAGAGGTAATAACGTCAAACGACCAGAGATACACAGAGTGATACCGGATGTTTGATGTTTTGATTTCAAAATTAAATTATATATTTTTGTAGTTTGCACTGAACTACAGAATAGGTTAAAATGTTGAGGGGTTGGTGTCTGTACTGTTAAACTAAAAAGAGGTACATTTATATTACAACACTAAAAAATATATAAATGGAAAACATATGAATAAAAATGTACTTGCTTATGAAAGTCATGAAATTACAATTGATAGGCCTACATGTGTAAAATCAAGTGGTGGGGCAAAGAAAGAAATGTCAGAATAATTTAATATAATATTAAGTGGAATGTATCCTCAAATAGGACAACATTTTTTTTCTAGTAATATCACAGCATGAAAAACTAAACTAAACTGAAAATCAAACAATTAATGAAGAAAAAATTGGGAGTGCTGCACTGGGTCAGGAAACTCAGTGTTGGTATTGCAAGTAAAAAACAGGTGCTCTTCAAGGATGGGGCAAGTAGCCAAATAACAATAAAATTATTGTTTTTATTATTATTATTATTATTATTATTAACAATAAATTAATTATTGGTGTTATCTATGTCTTAATAAAGGACTTTTAATTCACAATCAGAGTGCCTCGGATGTTTTCCAGACTGCCATCATATACCAATGACTTCCTTTCAAAGTAAGCTGGAAAGTCACTGTTTTTTATTGTAATTTAAAATTAATATTTTTTAGAAAGTACTTGCTTGTTATAATTTTAAAGAAAAAATATGGAAGAAATGACACTTTCTAACATTTATTTTGAAAGTCCTCACCGGAACTGGCGTGTATTGTTTCCCTTCCACTTGCCTCTGTTGTAAAAATCCCACAGGCAGAGTGGGAGGAAGCCAAGTTGGAAACACCGCGGAGCGAAACTCCCTCTTGTTGAAGACTGAACTGGCCCGGCGGTCGGCGGCTCTGGACGCAGGCAGACGGCGGCTACACAGACACCGGCTTGCAGTTAACCTTCTGCGGCCTAAATTCACACCTAACCGTGTGTGTTTTAATCTACCTGGAAGTTTAAACTTCGCACCAAAAAACTTTCCGCGGGTCTTTTCTCGGTGTGAACTCGTTAAGTCTGGCCACATGTTTCTGCCTTGTTTCCTGCTAGTTTCCAAAACAACCAGGTGAGCAGGCCGTCTGGCTTTCCCCCGGGGAACCTGCGCAGGTAACGCGGTTAGTTTTACCTGTACGCAACACGGTGACGCACGGATCTCGTTGACGCTCCCCTTTCGTAGCCGCCGCCACCGGAGAATCAGCACCGGGGAGCCGCCGAGCACCAGGACGGTATCATGGAACTACCAGCAGAGAGCCAGACCCGGCGGAGGAACCCCGCGGTGATTAACCGGAGGAAACCACCGGTGGATACCGTGTACGCCGTCGGTATTATCTGCCTCCAAGGTTGGTAACAAGCTGTTGTACATTTCAAACACACAGTACCCAGACATTTCTATTTATTCTCTTCATTCAGAGGCTTTAAAACAAGAAAAACATTACAAACACTCATTGTAGCGGACCCAGACATTGACCTCCATGCTTTTCTAAAAGGTTTGCTGTTGCTGCTTCAAGTAGTTATTTAGGGCTTATTACTGCTTGCACTGTACAGAGAGTGAAAGTCACATTTACAGCAGCTTTTCTCATTCATTACTACAGAGAGAAGCTTTCTATAAAGTTTAAATTTAAAGAGTTTAAACTACATTTTGTGTGGGGGTCAATGGAGGAATTGGGCACCCCTCCCCCTCCCCCATTGACCCCAGTTTTGGGGGAAGTAAATTCAGGCTTCTGCCTTCAAAATGATTATTTCAAACAGTGGATTTAACTAGAAACAGGTAAAATATACACAATACCAACAATTGACGTTAGTGCTGCAATGATTAATCGATTAGTTGTCAACTATTAAATTAATCGCCAACTATTTTGATAATCGATTAATCAGTTTGAGTTTTTTTTAAAGAAAAAAAAAAGTCAAAATTCTCTGATTCCAGCTTCTTAAATGTGAATATTTTCTGGTTTCTTTACGCCATGACAGTAAACTGAATATCTTTGAGTCGTGGACAAAACATGACATTTGAGGACATCATCTTGGGCTTTGATCAACAATTTTCACAATTTTCTGACTTTTTATAGACCAAACAACCAATCGATTAATCAAGAAAATAATTGACAGATTAATCGACTGAAAGTAATTGTTAGTTGCGGCCCTAGTTTACATATTACTGTAGTTACGCAGTAATTGAATGTGTAATCTGGAGCAGGGGAATGGTGGGTTTCCGTCTATCACTGAAGGCAGCCTCGCCATGTCATTATGTATTCCCAGGAGTATACTCCCATCCTCACACAACACATTGGATACGCCGTCCCTGATTATCATATTCATAACTCTGTTTGCATGTTTGAACTGCCTCCCTGAGCCCCAGCGTGGCATGCTTTCATGGGTGCCATTCGTATGCACGGGTGGAGAGCAACGCTGTGAGTGTTATCCCAAAAAGAGAGGAGCCAGAAAAAGAGAAATTAACATGACGCAACGCCCCGCACACATTGTCAGAGCCTTTTAAAAGTTCACAACCTCGGCTGCAGAGCCATGAAAGGATCCTTCCTGGTTTGTGCGAGGAATGCTCTTATCCCTGCCAAGGATCGGGCTCATTAACTCACCGCTCATCATGTCAAAACTCGGTCAGTTTTATCTCATCTCCGCACGTAGACGAGCGCAGATTGTGTTTGCCTGAGCCTTCAACACGGCCGCGATAGCCAGAGTGGCTGAAAAATTCCTTTAAGTTGAAGTGTCTGTCTGTCGCCCCCCTCCAGTCTCCTCATGGTGCCCACTTTGGGATGAATGTGTCCTCTGTGTGCAGGCAGCAGGGGAGACGGAGGCTGCTTACGGGTTGGTGTTTATAAGACTCGTGAATAGAGCCAAGCCAGGTACTGTCACGACAGCCTCGCGCTTTAGAAATGTCCTATTTTTAAAAAGGGCTTTCTGAGGCCAGAAATGGCGGCGAATGAGACATTTTTATAGTGGTTTTATTCCCACATGAATCTGTCCACACCAAACGCACCATGTTTCTGTCTGATCTGCTGGATCTGGCCACGATGGTCAAATATTTACCCAGATCTTTTTTTTATTTTTAGTTTACAGTAATCGTTCTGTTTTGCAGCTCCATTTTTTGCCTCTTGATCTGGTTTCTATTTGTGGCCGACCAGCAGCGCCGTGCAGCTCTGAAGCAGCTCCCAGTAGATGAAATATACTTATGGAACTTAATGTCCATAATGTTAATGCATCTGCCTACCTATTCCTCTTTCACCCTTCATCCTCGTGTGTTTTTCATTTCCATTTCCGCCCCCCTGCTTCATCAAGGGACAATCACATTCCTGAAGTATTTATGCGCAGAAATGACTGGGCGTATTGCCGAGGAGCTGAGATAGATGTGAAATGTCTAAGTAACATCCTCAGACCCTCCTCTTTGATCCTTCTTCTTCCTTCGTGGTGCAGCTGGAGAAGATCTCTCCTGGCACATTAATAATTTGGATGCCTGTGCAAAAACTACTAATCACTTCATGATGATTTAGAGGCTTGCCATCAAATTTCGTGATGGAATTCAATAGTGAGTCCAGACTTTATTGACTTGTGTATCTTCTCTCCTTAACCCTCTGAAACCCAAGCCTTGATTTTATTGATGTATTCATTTTTGTATTGTTTTAAGCAAGTCCCTGATCAAGAAAATAATTAGTTTTTTTTTTTTTAATTTTTTGGGTTTTCGAAAGATTTTGTGTTTACCATTTTTTGAGCTTCGTAGCTTCGGTGAGAAATATTCGAAGGTATTCGAAGCTTCACAGAGCAGCGCGGCATTCCAGACTGACTTGTTCTTCTGCCGCGCTACTCTACACACATGCATCTCTACACACAGCAAACAGCGATATCATATAAAGAGTTAGTGACATATGTATAAAAAGCAAGAAAGACCACTTATTGTGGGTGGTTGGGGAGGTGGATGGGCCCAACAAACACACAACTTTTAACCAGGATATCCGTGCTAGAGACAGTTTGTTTTGTAAGTTACGTTAGTGACGTTTGTGTTGTGTTTTCCATAGTCGGGTTACATTGTTTCCACACATATTTTACTTAATTTACGTACTTATTTTCTGTGAGACCGGGTAGGATACACTTTAGAGTCTGGGGTGTTGGGATATGTAGTGTTTGTCTACATTCAGTGAGGAATACGTACTAATAAACAGTTCAAATGGATCTAAACTGCAGGAGTAGCAAACCACAGCGTATATTTTCGGGTTTGTGTAATGGATTTGTTGTTCGTCAACAAATTGATGGTGTTTTGCCCAGATATATGAGGGATACGGGAAGTCAGCATTGTGCAAAAGGTCTCCTGTATTCAAGAATCGACCAGTGTTTTACTAAGTGGTGGTTTCACGGTTTCTAATACAAGGTCCATAAAGCTAATCTGCAACATTTGTCCTGTTTCAGCTGGAGAGCAGCTCTGAGCAGATACTATGGAGGCTTTTTTTCAGGATATTTTGTTGGCCTGCCCACCAGCCGCTGCTTTATTTTACAATCTATACGCTTGGCTCTTATTAACCCATGCTGTGCTCGGAGGCTGCACACTGGTCCTGATTGTCTGAATACGCCGAATCAGAGGAGATGAAAGGATGACGCCTAAATAAACACAGGAATATATTGTGTGGAGTGGAATTTGTCTGTTTACTATCAGGTAGCTGTTTACAATCCTGTGGTGGATAAAAATCGTCAAAAGGAAATTGTACTGTTGGAATTTATTTGAAAACATTTGAGTGGATTATAATGCAGAGCATGGCAAGAGATTGGTATCTTTTGTGCACAGCTGTTGATGCAATAAACCACTGTAACCATATTTACACATCATTATTACAGTTTTATCATATTAATAAACAATTTTAAGGAAGATTATTTTATTTTTTTAAAACTCAACTCTACTATTTTTAACCACCACACCAATTGGTTGTGATGTCGTGTTTGTTATTTCACAAATAATGCTGCAGAGGTTGGATATTATATGAACATCTGTGCACATCATTGCAACATCAATCTATCACAACAGCCCTGCATGTGCTTTATCTTTTATCTCACTTTGTTATGGCAGACTAAGGCAGTAATTTGTGGATTTAGTATTTTAGAAGTATAGTTTTGCGTAATGTGCTGGGCACATGATTTAATGATTTAGAGCAAGAAGTTGTAGTTAAAAACTAAACATAACTTTAATTTTGAAATGGTCATTGAAGGTTTCTTTAAGGTACAGTGTGTAGGATTTTGTGGCATCTAGTAGTGTGGTTGCAGATTGCAACCAACTGAGTATTCCTCCGCTCAGTCCTCCCTTTCCAAGACTGCAGTAATGTGAGCCGCTAAGTGCAAAACCGTGGTAACGCCATTCGCCTCGCTTAGAGGTCGTCCTTACCACAATAAAACTACTTCAGGAGCAACGGAAGTCAGACTGCTGCTGGCGGTACCACGGTTTTGCAGTTTGCGGCTCACGCTACCGCAGTTTCACAAGCGTGTCTGAGAACTACGGTGGCCCGAGGTAATGAAAAACACTATATCTTAATTAGCCTATAGCCCGACCAGTACTGGATTTTTGAGGTCGGTACCAAAATTGTTTTTTGAGAGTTTACAATGTCATATTCATCTTTTCTTTTCTTTTTTTAGAAATGACATAGATTATTTCTTTTTAAAGAATTGTGACAAAGAAAAAATGGACCTGTCAGCGCTCTCTCCCGGACAAACTATGTAATGGCGACACGCATTTCTGTTCTACTATTTCTCATTATTTATCAGCTGACATATACGCTGAAATCCATACATCTACATCGACCAGTTATCTGGTTTCGCATTAATTTGAACAGATACTGATTCTGGAAAATATTCTCATTAATATTGTGATATTGATTTCAACAACATCACCCAGCCAGCCCTGGTTTGTGGTGTTTTGTTAGATTAGTTTAACATGTAGCGTCATTTAGTCTTTCTGTATGTATAAATACTGTGGAAGACAAGATATATGTAGTTCTGTAGAGAAGAAATGAAAGGTATGTTTTAAACTTTCCTATAGACTTTTACTATATATGAGGCTGTATATAGTCATTATTACAATTTGCCAAGGCCGTTTCAAGGATAGTCTGTGTGTGTGAGTCGAGCGTGACAACAAAACAAAGCATCGAGCAGAAAAAAAGATGATGAATTGAGTTGAATAATAAGATCTGGTTCTGTGTGTTTGTGCACATCAGAGAGTTTGACTGGAACCACGAGTTGTGAGACCGGGGGAGGATTTCTCAAGGTCTTCCATGGCTCTAGTTTCTGGTCATTTATCAGACTGTGTTTATTCAGGTTTAGCTGAGGCCTGTTGAACGTGAGAGTCCTCTTTTCCACTCAGTTGGTATGTGCAGTTTGCCCTCGCTCCATTGTAGAGGGCTCTTCTCCCAGGGGAGGATCTTCTTGCACTCTCTCAGAGGTTCTAATCATGATTGGCCACCCAATATCTTAGATTTTGGGTCCTTGTCGGTTCTAAATTGATGTATCCGTGTCTCCTCGGTTCTCTGTCCTCCAGCCCGTGACCCCAAAACTGATATAGGTCTGCCATCTTTAAAGATCTTGAAGAGGAGTGAGCGAGCAAGGAGCCTCCCTCCATACATGTCGGGCTAAAGTGAAAAACATTAAGGGTGGGAAAAAAAATCTATATTGTGATTGTAATTGATTTTTTAAAATGCCTGAATCGATATAATTGCTTCATTTGGGTCTATGCTGAGGTAAAAGGAAGTTGCTGCTTTTAGTATGTTATTGTTATAGTCTGAATAACGTGACGTCATGTCCGTTTGATCTGGACATGGCTAAAGCTGCATGCTAACTCTGTCATGGACAGGAAATGTTATCGGATTGCGGTAACGTGCGGTCAAGCCAGTAGTCACTCGCATCTCCGTGGTCAAACGGGTCGACGAAGTGTAGATCACCCATATACTGACATTCATGTTAAATGGATTCAAACGGCCCCGATGGCGCTGACGGGAGCTAGCGTTGGACTTGGCGAAGTTAGTGGTAGTATGCACAAATAACTTTGTCCGGTTTTCAAAATAAGTTGCTGACATAGGGTATATAAATACATATAAGGAAATAAGATTAATTGGATTATATTCGCCAGAAGTATAAAACATTACATGTCCACTATAAATTAAAAAGAAAATACCACTAATTTGTGAGGGAAATTTCTTTATTCTTTGATTTTTTTGGTAAATAAGCCCCGACAGTGACTGATATATTTCACTTCAGGAAATCTCTGACTACATACATGCTGAAAATCAAACATTTTTACTGTATTAATTTAGAAATTTTCAACTTTTTCCAATGGTCTAGTGTTAAAAATGTTAACAAAAATCGCAAAAAATTGTAATATTGAATCGCAATACTTGTATCGTGATAGTATCGAATTGAGAGCATATTAATAAGCATATCGTCCCAGCCCCAGAAAACATACAACGCTGTCATACATGTACATTCTCACTGTGTCTTCAAATTTTAATCAAACGTGAGCAAAGATGTCCCATTTGGTAGAGACATGTTACCTTGATGCCTTCACCCACATCTCATATTTTCTTCTATGCCAAAGAAAGTAGAAGAAATGCAACAGAGGGAAGCAAGATTGTATGAATTAGGAATTGAAAAGACACATTGTCCTCACTACGCTTACTTTTCTCCTGACTAAAGTGAATTGATGGAGCAACAAGAAAAGAAATGCTTCATTTTCGCTTCATTTTATTTTTTATTTTTTTGCCAGCGTGTCTAAAACGTTTTGATTGGAATCATTTTGAAGTTATGGATCAGTGGTTGCTAAAAAAACAGCACTTTCCCCAGCCTGAGGGAGAGATGAATGAAAGAGAGATGGTTATTATGATAGCTTATAAGATGTTGTGTCGGCTAATATTTTCCAAGCTGCGACATTAAATGTGTGGTATGTGCGTGGAGGAAGCGTACCAGCTTATTTGTGCAGGATCTCTCTGCGGTTTCTTTCTTTAGTCGGACCTGGAAATAAGCACAGTTCATAATGACCACTGCCCTCTGTGGCCCCTGCTGGCTGCTTGTCATCAATAAAGCCAAATAAACAAAGGACTGCGAGGAGCTACTCGCTTTAAATGATGATTACTGCTCCTAATGACCCGTGTGCTTGAGCTGCTGCTGTGTGTATGTGCGTGTGATGGAGTGCATGCGCGTTGGCTCCTGTGTTGGTGGTTTTGCTGGCTCTGCTGTTGGACCCTGTGGTTGTGATTGCAGTCGGGCCTTGTAGATCTCTGTCTCTTTCTCCCTCTTTCCTGTCGTAGTCGGTCTGTCGGCCCTCGTGGTTGCCAGTCTGGAGGGATCTCTGTTGTTTATTGACTCGGTGCCTGCTGCTCAGCTCTGTCTCCTGTCTGGGCTGGTGGAACGGTTCGCCTGCACCCACCACCACTGCTGCCGCTGCCGACTTTAATTTGTTGTTTTTCTTTTTTGTTCTTTGGTGTTTCCAATTACTCACTGCCATGCTTCAGTGGGATAGTATGCTGCATGAGCTTTGTAATTTACCAAGGCTTAAGTCCTGAAAATCACTTCTGACTATTGCAAAACACAAATGATCACAGTCAATATCTAGAGCATTAACAACAAACCACTATTGTCTATGTAAAGATATAGAGGAGTAATGTCTACCTGAGCAGAGAATGAAGTCGCTCTCCGTCTGTGTGTGTTGTAATCAGAACTTTTCCGTGCTTTGTTGACGTCGCTGGAGTGGCCGCACGTGCATTTAGTCTACGTTTGTGCATGTGAGCGTGCCCCACTGGCTAGCTCATGGCCACCGCTCTGCACTGCTCTCATGCGGCGGTTACAGCTGATAACGCCGTCCCGGCGGACGGCGTCTTTGCGGAAGTGTAGCACCCAGCCTCCAGTTCCCCCTCAGGTTAACACTGTTTGCTCTGTCAGCACTTTCGCCGTTGTTTGCACCGTTAGCTGCGAGCCGCTAGCTCGCCGTCGCCATATTGAGAGGCAATAGAAATGCTCGCAGTCTTGTATTAGCACCCTTACGTTTTTATGTCTTTTAAGAGAGCTCACAATTCAAACGGCATACAGTGGCGAGTAGAGCTGCAACGATCAGTTGACAAAAAATTAATCTGCAACTATTTTGGAAATCGTTTGTTATTTTTAAACCAAAATCGCCAAACATTTACTCGTTCTAGCTTCTCATTTGAAAGGATTTGACACTTTCCTTTGTCACAGTAAGCGGAATTTCTTTGAGTTTTGGACTGTTGGTCAGACCAAACAAAAGAATCTTAAGATGTGTCCTTGGGCTATGAGAAACTCCAGGTATTTTCACTATTTTCTGACATTATATAGAAAAAATGAATAATTGATTAGTCGCTAATGAAATGTAGCGTTAGTTGTAGCCTGGTTGTATTATAGTTACCAGGAAGTAACCAAGTGGAGCCGTTCTAGTTTAAGCTATAATCAGTAAAGTCAGTGATCCTTCAGTAATGTGACATTATCTTTCTTATCAGATGCAGTCGCTGACATCTGCTGACCGTCTTTAACCTCCACTCTGTCTAATCTGCTGTTGCTGGATCACTTATCTGCTATTAGCGATAACCCATGGTTTCATGTTTACTTTTAAAGTGATGAATACAGATGTTTTTATAGGTTCGCCGCTGCAGATATAACCCGCTCCGACAGTTGTAAATCCTTGCGACAACTTTCCCCCCGCAGGGCAGGTGTGAGGCCCTGGTGAGGGGAAGCTCGCCCCCGGAGTGAAACAAAATCCCTGTTTTGTTCCCACGTCGTCGGTGCCAAAGCATGCGCAGCGCCGCCGCCGCATTCAAATGCTGCATCTGATCGAAACGTGCAGGAATGCCTAATTTGGCCTCAGCCCGTTTGAAGGGGAGAGAGGGGAGAAAGGAGGGCAGGAGAGGAGAAAGGCGTCTGGCATGCCGTTGCATAATCCAAGCAGCCATTAACTCTTTGTGTCCTGAGGCTGAATGAACTCATCATAGCAACGGGCCACAGGCAGAGTGACATCAGGCAGCTCTCAATCAGTCCTCAGCTCCTCCCCGCCACGCCAGCAGGTTTAAACAGGCTGAAAAGGCCACTGGTGTTTAATGGGAAGGGCCTTCAACTGTGTTTGATCTTCTAATGAATGGGGTCAGCTGGCTACAACTGACCCTGCAGAGGGCCCGGCTGTTGTTGGGAGAGAATATATTTACCATCAGTAGTTTGCTCGTCCTCGTATCAGCGCTGATTTACTGTATCGTCCAGTTTACTTGTTCTCCGTCGTGTTTGGCGGTGCTCCTCATTATGCTGTTTGGGCTCTGGGTTGCAGCCGAGCCCAAAGGGCCAGACCTGTCTCCGTGGCAGCCTGTGCAGCGTTAACCTCCCGGTCCTGGTACCTGACTAAACCTGCAGAGCTTGGATTTACTCTGTACGACGGAGCCAGCATTAATGTATGACCTGAGCTGGTGGCTTCATCAGCTCTTGGCGCGGGGAGCCTGTGAATGTTTTAGAGCTTTCCGGCTCCTTTGAATCCACGCTCATACATTTTGGATGCGAACCAAAGTGCCATACTCCTACTGGTGTTCTCCCAGCAGGCTTTGGGGGGGGCACAGCTGTATCTTTTCAGTTGTTCTCACCACAACAACATTTCTTGAAAGGGATTCCTTTGAAATTGTCTCTGAAAGAAATGTGGAAACGAAGAAAATATACTTCAGAGAGATTTTGGGGAATGTCTCAATTGGTGAGATTTCTTTGTGTTTTGCAGCTTGAAGAAAGTGTTGACTTGATGTAGAACAGGGATGGCTGATACTTCCTCTTGATCAGTCCGGATCGAGTTTATAAGTGCAAGCTGAAAACACTGTACACAGAAGATTGCACAAAATGGCTCTATATTTAATCGTGTAATTAGTTTTTTCTCATTTTAGAATTTTTTGGTCCTATGCAAGCTACTTAGCTAGTAGGGGAGGGAATCACCAGAGGCCCCACGATACAATATTATATTGATTTTAAACATTTTGCGACATGCTGAGTATTGCGATAAGATATATTGTGATTTATTACCTTTTTTCAACTACAAATTATGCAGTTTGTCAACATATGTTTTATTTACTAAAACACCATACATACTTATCACTAACTTCACTCTACCTTTAAGTCTGAGCCCGCTACAACCTCTGAAAGACAGAATAGCGGCCGGGTTGTAAGAAGTTAGTTTATTTAATAAAAGATTGATATTTGACGTCCGTTTATCGATACAATCTTGCCACGCAAAATATCGCGATACTATGCTGTATCGATTTTTTCCCCCCATCCCTATTAACTAGGTGTATGTACTGTATATACCGAATGTGTATATAAGCTTTTTTTCCTGATCAAACTTCATTGTCTCCGCTGTGCTGGAAATATCTCAATGTGATATGAGATTATTTAACTAGAGGAATAAGAAAAATAGAAAGCCAAATAACAACAAAATGAACCCAAAACTTGAATATACATCCCCAACAGCTACTTTGTTTAGTAGACAAGCACCCAATGGGTCATTCATTCATTCACAGTTCTCTCTAGACACATTAAACCAGGATTAAACTCGTGCACTTTGCAGTACTACTGAGTTGTTCAGCGTGTATGTCACAATGTACTTGTTAACAGTGTGAAAATTGATTTATCATCGATGTTTCCTCTGTTACTTCCTCTTTTCAGAATTGTACGTCTTTCTGCTGTTTGCCCTGTAATCAGCCTCTAACAGTGAAACCAGTCGTTCAGTAGATTTATTTATTGGCGACATAAATAATCACCCAGTGAAACCTCTGCTGACCCGAGGTCTGTTACCCAGCCATGGTTTGACGATTATACATCTCCTCTCCTGCTGCCAGCAGCATTAGCACATTATGGTCTGCATTGTTCTGTATTAGTAGACAGTAATTACCCACAGCAGAGAGGGAAGCTCATTACACGGCCAACGTTGTTATTTTCTGTGGTTTTAATTATGTTAAACGACCTCACCAGTCTCTCCAGCTTCATCTTGTTTCTGTACTCGCACTCCGTTTCACCTTCCTCTGCTCCTTTTCATTTCGTTCGTTCCAGTTTCGCAAACTATGCCAACTACCGAATCCCTTTAAACCTCCCGTCCTCCTTTCTGCTGTCCTCTATCTGAACCGCCCTCTGAGTCTGCGTTCAAGCCAGACTTCAGAGGGTTTTTTTAAAAATCATTTCTGACAGAGGGATGGCACAGCAGAGGCAGACTGAGTGGGTTTGCTGCATGAGGAGGTTTTGGTAAAACTGCCCTTCTTTGCTCGGTGGAAGCGATTCTCCTGATGGGAAGGGAGCTGAAAAGAGCCCACAGATGTGTTAAATTATGTCAGACAGACGCTCTGGGAAAGCTGTTTTTATATCCAAACAAATTGTTTTTATCCGTCAAGTTCGTACTGACACACAGGAGTCTGGTTCTTCACTCAGTGTCAGGACTCTGGCTCGTGCCCATTTCTGACCAAAATGCCTCCAGAAGTTTCTTTTTTAATGTTTTACAGCTAGGTGTCCTGTCAGGAGAAAATCTGCTTGTTGGTTTGTTTTCACCGGTGCAACAAGAGGTCACAGGTCAGTCCTGTAACATCTGCTACAGGAAGGTGCTTCCTGTTTGTCTCGCATTATTCCCTCCATCCTTCCACACTACTGTAGCTTCTATTGTGGAGACTCATATGATGTATGAGGCTGTGCTCTTGGTGTTTATTAAAACAGATTTCATTGTGTGTGTTTTCAGTACACTTGATCAAAACTGCTCTGGCGGTTTAAGGCATTAAAATGCTTGTTCTGGGTTTCCATGGAGAATTTTAGTGCTGCACAGTCTAAAAGCTGTTTTTAAAAGGATTTTCCACTCTGCCAAGAATAAAAAGTCTTGAGGGGCAAACTTGATCGTCGTATTTTTAGGGATTTTTTTCACATGAAAATGGCCCAGTATAAAGTTATGAATATCTGCACAGGCTGGAAAAGGCAGACAGGAAAACTCTAAATGTGGATAAAAGTTTTCTTTAAATAAATCACTAGTAGGCAACTTTTTGAGATGATGATGAGCTGCAACGATTAATCAATTAGTTGTCAACTATTAAATTAATAGCCAACTATTTTGATAATCAATAAATCGGTTTGAGTCATTTAAAAAAAAGGAAATTCTCTGATTCCAGCTTCTTAAATGTGAATATTTTCTGGTTTCTTTACTCCTCTATGACAGTAAACTGAATATCTTTGAGTTTTGGACAAAACCAGACATTTGAGGACATCATCTTGGGCTTTGGGAAACACTGATCATATTTTTCACCATTTTCTGACAATTTGTAGACCAAACAACTAATCAATTAATCAAGAAAATTATCGACAGATTCATCAACAATGAAAATAATCGTTAGTTGCAGCCCTAAAGTGAACATGTCTTAAGATAACTTTGTACCAGTTTCTGCATGAAATTACTGTGGAGATGACCCTCCTCGCCTGAAATAAAGAGCAAAATTGACCTTTTAATGAACTATAATAATATTATATATAAGCATATTAAGCCTAATAGTTCTGCAACTATTGATTATTTTCTTGATAAATGTCTTGTTTTGTCCACAACTCAAAGATATTCAGTTTACTCTCATAGAGAAGTAAAGAAACCAGAAAATATTTTTTTTGCCTTAAAGAAATTCTCAAACAGAACCATCATCAGATTTCTTGCTTTGTCCGACCAACAGTCTAAAAATACTGTACACTGTGGCCGGTATGAATTATTCCTGTCAGGTTTTACCTTAGTTTATCAGTCTTCTGTGGGTGAAATGAAACCTTAACTCCAGTCATTGTCATCAGTATCAGCTATTACCAGCCTCAGTCAACAATATCATATATTTTGCCCTCAAGAACCCACATTGGTCGATCCCCACAGAGGACAAACACACCAAGTGATACACACCCCTACAATGGGCTGCTCTGTGCAGGTGCAGCCTTGTTGATTGGGGAGCACAGGACAGTGTTTCCTGTCCTTATCTGCTGAGGTGACGACAGATAGAAATGGCCGCGTGTTGTGTCTGACAATTGACAATGGTCCCCGGCTCCCCCCTCCTGTGCCAGAGGAAGTAGATATTTTGTTGTGGTTATTTCCTTCCCGGCGTTGCGTCAGAGCGGATGGGGATCTCCGCAGCGTCCTCCCTGTTCAACGCCACAGCTTTCACCGCTGCTTTGTGTCCTCATCCAGGTTAGGACCCAGACAGAGGGCCCCGGTGCTGTCTTTCATCACTTTGAACCACGTGGCCGAGGGGTCTCGGCTTTGTGTATGTATGTGTGTGTGTGGTCGGGATGGAGGGCAAAGGCTGCGCTCTCCCTGAGGGTCTGGACAACAGCCTTGGCAGGAGAAGGTCAACGGCTGTTAGGCTGTTGACTTCCTGTGGTGCAGATGGGGCGCCCCCGTGATGCTGGACACACGGGGCTTTCACTGCCTCTGGAATTTAAAAAATATGCAAACGCAGACTGACGCCACACAGGAAAGGCAATCTTGCGTATGTGTGTGACATGTGCTAGTGTGGTATACACATGGGGCTTGTGCACCTGTGGGTACATATCTGTCTGTACTTTTATAGCGAGTGCTTTATTTGTCCTGGTATGTATCATCATTGATGGACTGAAGCTGAAGCGTAGCTTTCTGTGCAACTACTGACCCATGCATTTAGCAGTTTCTCAAATTAGACACACACTTTACTCCTTTTTTATTCATACCTCTTTGTCTGTCTCATTCTTACGCACGACTGGTGATGGTTCATCCTGGGATAACATTTTAAGTGAGTTCATTGCTGCGTGAGAAAATGCGAAGCCTGTGATGCTGTCTGTAACAGATGAGAAGACGACACAGAGATAGACCAAATCTTCTCTGTATCTCGTGCTTTCGCTGTCTTTTCAGTAAAATACTCTCTGCCATTATTCAGATTGCATATTGCATATTTTTGCACCATGACTTCACCGGGGCTCTTTCATCTCTCCGTGGATGGTTTCCAGGCAGACGTCTCACTCGGCCTTTGTGTGTGTGCCCTCCCGTCCTGTCATTTCGTAGGAAGCAAAGAAAAGGTTGCAGTGAAAGCTACACCCCTGCCTTCCCTGCAACCTCACAGGTCCTTCTTAAAATGAGGTCAGATGACACACGAGCCCCGGGTGCACCTCACTCTCGCTTCCTCACTCTCCTTTTCTGTTCCTCCCTCGCGCTCTTTGAACATTCGCATCAACTGTGTAGCGATTTGACGGGAGAAAACTACTGACTGCCTCTGGAACAGCGAGCGCCTCACCCTCTGATGTAACAAAGGGTAGAGAAACCCTCCTGTCTGCTTTCAAAAAATGTCATGTTCAAACTGTATGTGGGTTGAGTGACAATCAAATACTCCTGGCAGCATTCCTCACATGCACGAGTCAAACGGAGGAAAATGTGTCAACGTTGTCGACAGTGTTTCCCTGTTGTGTGCTCGTTTTTGGCTCTCACAGAAATGTCACAACCATAGCTCATTAAGGCCGCACCTTTTCACTTAAGTAATCTAGTTTGAAGATCTATTATATGGCGCCTTCAAATGGGGTCGTGTTTACCGTGTTCACGAGAAGAGTCCATATGAACGCCCCCCTCTTGTCGTATTCACGACCTCGTAAGTTGAACGTTTCTGAAAGCTCAGAGTTCACGAGTTGTTTGACTTTGTCAGAAATGGTGAAGGCCATAGAAGTTCATTTTTTGGTGCATAATAAGTTATTATATTGTAATTTTAGTCGTATATTGTTTTTCTTCATAATTTTATAATATGTCTGAGGAAAATGTTGATATTCCCAACTGCCTCATCTTTTTCCTCTGTCATTATGCCTTTGCATTTACTCCATTATGTTACCCACTTGCTAGCTTGCTAAATTGTTAGCCTCTGTGGCTTCTAGACGCCGACAGTAACACATTATTAGTAACGATATTGCTGTTGCTTAGCAGCGGTGTTCTCACGACTTAACCACTTGAACGCCAAGCATATTGTGTACACGACTTCCCATGTTGTAATTACGAGCTCACAAGTTTCATTTGAAGGCACCAATACTTAGATTTGGCTCTCTTAAAGGAACAGTGTGTAGCATTTCGGGGGATCTATTAGCAGAAATAGAATATAATATTCATAACTATGTTTTCATTAGTGTATAATCACCTGTAACTAAGAATCGTGTTTTCGTCAGCTTAGAATGAGCCCTTCACATCTACATAGGGAGCGGGTCCTTTTCACGGAGTCCGCCATGTTGCTCCGCCATGTTTCTACAGTAGCCCAGAACAGACAAACCAAACACTGGCTCTAGAGAGAGAAGTAGTGTCGGCTCACGTTACCGCAGTCTTGGAAAGGGAGGAGTGAGCGGAGGGGTACTCATTTGGTTGCAATCTGCAACCACTCCACTAGATGTTACCAAATCCTTCACACTGTACCTTTAAGGGCCGCACCTTTCACTTAAGTAATCTAGTTTGAAAAGCTGTTATACTTTGATTGGATTCCCTTAAATCTTAAAGAGCAAGAATAACATCCCTGTATCCTGATGAAAACAGCAGTTATCCTTACCTTATCCTCAGGCTACTTATTAGATTAGAAATAAAAAAAGATAAAGTTGACTAGAAAAGCAAGTCTTCAGATTTTCAACACGACAACACCTCGGCGGAAAAGAGGCTCGTCATGAATTAATCAGGCGCTGCTATTCATAGACACCCGCACAAGTGTTTCTCATCTCTTACAAGAGAAAGAGTTGGATGTCCTGCAGCTTTTCCTCCACCACTCCCTCTTTGTTTGATCTTTTCTGGCACTGTAACTCTTTCTAAAACTCTGTGGCTGTTCAAAAGGCATTAAACATGAGCGAGTTCCCCAGTGCAAGGAAACGGTGAGAGGCGTTCACAGAATATGCTGAGTGCATTAAAGACCCGAGCCTCCCAGAGCTGTTGGCCCCATGCACCCCGTTTCCCTCAGTAAACACATTCACAAACTCACACTCGCGTTAGTTATTCTTTTTTTGAAACATGCTACTTTGAGGTTGCCGTTTGGGATTCTCTGGCATGTGCATTTCCTCAAGTCTTTACCAGAAATAAGGTACAAAGCAAAACGTTGGTTTACTTTGGAAATTTGACTATATTACGTAAATGTTTATGGAAGCAGCGAAAAGTGCACTTGGGCTTTGTTTTTACACTTAGTGAGACCACATCTGGCTCGCTATGAACAGCTGTAAAATACCCAAGACAGCATCATCATAAAGATTCATGTCTTAATTATGTTCTGAAAAGTTGGGAAGCAGATAAAGGCACACTTACATCTAAGGAGTTTAGACTCGGGAGAGGAAGTTTTTTTTCTATTTCCCAAAGTAACTAGAAAACTTTATGAATTTACATCTACTTGTACAAGTTGGACATGACAAGCTGCCTCTTCCTTTTCATGTCACAGCTGGAAATCAGAGGAGGGAAAGGTTTGGCTTGCAGACTGTATATCAAAGTAACTTTTACGGCAGTGTGCTGTTGGTGGGTGAGTCCATAAAAATCGGACCGTGCTTCTAAAACTGTCCTAATAATACTTTAATTTCAGGCGGGAGTATGGGTGATTTGGGCAGCTGGAGGACATCAGTCTGAGAGAGGTTAGAGGTTCAGAGAGGAGGTGAGGTCACAGCTCCCCCTCAAAGAGCTGCTCAGGTTTCAATGCAGATGGACTTTAACAAGCATTAACCTGATTCCAAGTGAGGAAGAGACCCAGGTTTTAAGCCACTACAGATGGAAGTGTGAGCTCTTAATCGTAACCCTGTCAGCTTTAAAATTGTAATGAATGATTAAAGGTCGGGGAGCACACCGAGGATCTATTTGCTCCAGATTCCCTTTTCACAGATGGAAAAGGTAACATTTCTGACAATACATACTTGAATAGACTTCCTACAAAAGAAATACGATGCATCAACTCATTCCAGCTGTGAACTGGAGGTGGTTGGACATGCTTTGCTCAGGGGTAGCACTTTTCAGTCGGCACAGGACTCTCCTTGAGCAAAAACACTGAACACTAAAACTGTGGTGGAGGTAATTACCTCCCTCACGTCATGCATCTGTTAGTGACTGTGTGTGCTTCGGGAGATACCATAGACTGTGTACAAGAAGTGGACGTAGTCACTGTGACATCAGTAATTGGTTTGTGGACTGCTTTTTTGAAGCCTCGAGTCCGGCATTGTGGCCGTCACCATCTTGGTTTTTTACAACCAGAAGTGACACGAGAGGGAAGTACAACCGAATGCTGAATAAGACATTTTTAGGCAACCAAAAGGTTATAATTAACTGTCATGATCTGAAAACACACCGTGAAAGGGTTGAAGTTGTAAGACGAAAACACGGACAACTCCCAGACCGGACAACGCCGTGGTAGCGACCTGTCAATCACAAGGTAGCCACGCCCTAAAGCATACCCTGCTTTATGGTCTATTTAACTCAAAATGGGACCATAATTTACTAAATGAACATCATGCTGTATTGAAGAAGACTTGAAAATAGCGATTGAGACCATAAACTCATGTTTAAAATGTTTACTGAGGTAATGAATCAAGTGAGAAGTAGGGTCATTTTCTCATAGACTTCTATACAATCAGACTTCTTTTTGCAACCAGAGGAGTCGCCCCCTGCTGGCTGTTAGAAAGAATGCAAGTTTAAGGCACTTCAGAATTGGCTTCACTTTTCAGACCTGGAGGTTGCCCACTGGGAGATACTGACTCAGACATCTGCCAGTCACCCTGTTGTCCAGTAAGGTGAAGCGCTCCTTCTGGCACTCACCAACTTGATCCTGTGATCTTGATCTGATTTTCTCTGTGGGTCAGGTGATGTGAGAGAGCCAGGGCCTGTCCATGCCGACCCAGATTAATTTATTAAATACCACTCTAACCTATAAAGCATCAGCCTTTGATGCTGCATCTGATCCCAGCAAACCCAGTCTGGTGGGTGGAGAGGTGGTTGACGGGTATTTTGACTGGCTTTTTACATAAGTACTTTCCAACTTCCAGGCAGCCGATTCTTTAACTGTGAGGATGTGAAGCTTCATATTTACTCCCTCTGACACCGTCGTAAACTTAACTTAAGTGCTTTGTGGTTACAGGATCATAAATTATAGTACTAATTTGTTTTGTTTTTTTACAAGAGACTTCATGAGTTTGTTTGCTTGTGTTATAATTAAAAAAGAGTATACCACTAAATATTATAACAGCTCAACTTTAAAGGTTCTCTATACAATATTCAGAGCATTAATATAGCAGCAAACAACTATTATCTATGTAAAGATATAGTGGAGTAATGTCTACCTGAGCAGAGAATGAGGTCACTCTCTCTATGTGTGTTGTAATCAGAGCTTTTCCGTGCTTTGCTGACATAGCCGGCTCATACGGCGGTT
Source organism: Sebastolobus alascanus (assembly GCA_916701645.2). NCBI lineage: Eukaryota > Metazoa > Chordata > Actinopteri > Perciformes > Sebastidae > Sebastolobus > Sebastolobus alascanus. The sequence goes on from CAKAOJ020000121.1 coordinate 3,425,199, forward strand.
ACAGCTGACAACAGACTGCGTCGCGGAAGCGTAGCACCCACCCTCCGGTTCCCCCGCTTCCACTGTTGCTGCCGTTAGCACCGTTAGCTACGAGTCGCCGGCTCAGCCATCGCCATGTTGAGAGCCGTGCGGAGGCAATAGAAATGCTCCCAATCTTGCATTGAGCACCTTTAAACGATATAAATGTTCCTGTAGCTTCCTGCAGCTTTTACTAAGCCTGCTTAAAACATACACCATTCACCATTCATATGGAAATTGCGTGCAGAGTCCTGCTAATGCTACTTAGGCTAAGGCTCGTGCGTTTCAGAGTCCCTCATGTGTATGAAGAACATGGTTTTGAGATTAGATTAAATCAGATGCTGAGATTAACCCCGTTTTTCAGATTCCTCAATTAGATTATTGTAGTAATTGTAAACTGACACTCACACATATTGATTATAGTTTGTTGACAGTTAAATTTAGTGGAAACATTATGCCATTTTTACAGTTTTTATGAGCCGAAGATGATTGACTGCCCTCGTAGTAGTGAGTCAGTCTTCAACACCACTTTTTCTGTATATATGCCTGCAAGGCAAACGCTGTACAGGATCTTGTGGTGTGTCTGAAGTCCCCTTTAAGCTCTGTTTTTATGAATGAGGGCTGCTTTTAGGTGGCTAGTTCCTGAGGTCGCACTGAGCCGTGCGGCTTGATGATTCCTCTAGAAGCTGTGCAGCAGAGAACAAGTGGTTCTTGTTAAATGTGAGCCGGAGAGAAAATAGCTGTAATTGAATGTGAAACCATATGCTTCTTATTTGGTGAAAATGCTTTTTTTTTGTTTTAGGTCTTGTTAAATGTGGTGTTGCCAGACTACTCAGTGCATGCCATAAACAATGACCCATTTTCAGCGTTTTATGATGGAATATTACAGCATGATGAAGACCAGTTCCCAAAGACGCTTCAAGCTATTTAATGTGAGGCCTTCATTGATTTTTTCCAGTTTGTAAATGAAACCTCTGTGGTGTTTTTCACTCGGTTCAGTGAGAGTATTTCTACATAGACGTACTGTAGAAATGATGACTGAGTGAATCCTGTAGAAAACTCAGCACTAATAATTTTCATGTGATTTTTGGCACATGGTCTTATTCGATGTCCTGCAGTTTAACACTATTATCGCCCTTTGAGAGACAGCAAGAGCATCTCTAACTTCTCTTGGCCCTCTAAACCAGTCATTCTCAAAGGCTGGGGCGGGGGATTGTAATGCACATCCCTAGTCTCAAGCCCTAATGGTACCTACGCTAACGAGTACCATCACGTTTTCAGAGTTTTTGCATCGACTAAGTACCGAAGTATCAGTTTTCATTAACACATGCATAAAACGAAGTTGTCATTTATTAAACATATATCTCTTCGAAATGACTGGTTTACCTATTCAAGATAATAGAAGGTGATGCAGAAATGGCAGTAAAAATGGTCAGGAATGTTAATTTACGCACAAATTCGTTCTTCTCACGATTTTTAGATAAGGCCTATTGTGGGTCGTGATGTATTTTTATTTTTTAAAAAGTGGATCCCCAGAAAATAAAGTTTGGGAAACACTGCTAGTAATGCCTTTTCATATTAACTTGTTTAACGCACAGCGCCGAGCAGGTGGCTGCATGAATCTGAAATATAGGTTGACTGAAGGTATTTGAGGAGACGGAGCAGAAGTGCGTTGTTTGATTTGGCCTCATTCCAACAGAACTATGCTAATCCAAGTGAAATAACGGCTCGCTCTGCAAAAAAAACAAAAAACTACTTGTACCTTTTTTTTTTTCGGGCAGCCTGTAGATTTTTTTCCCCTTTTACATTTAGTGTTTGCTTTAGCTTGGAAGTTGTTGGTTGAGTGAAGCAGTTTGATTTTTCAAGAGGTCTGCACTTTACATGCTACAGAGAAGAGATGGGTTGTGGTAAAAGAATAGATTTGCTACTGTAGACAGCAGAGTATTAAGTTACAGAGGTCTGATATTTTTCTTCATTTAAGCTGTAAGTGGCAGACTTGTCAGAAAGGTATTTTCATGGATTCATAGCCGTGCAGGGAAGCTGGGCGTGCCTTCAGACGTTACAGAGTGAAGTTCAGTCCCTCGGATCAGTGGCTCTTTGTTACTGCGTGTTAGAAAACGGCTATTCTGACCCTCCGTTGTAAGCCACAGTCTATGTAGTCATAAGCCTGACCCCGGGTGTCACACTGACAGAGTTGGAGCTTTATGACCAGAGGTCGAGACATGTGTTTTAACCTCAGGTCCTGAAACACTGAGACTTCTGTATAATGTGACCTCTCACCTTTAAACAAGGCAAATCTGCTCCTTACAGGGTCATTATCTGATTATCCCCGCCGTGTAATTTCACACAGGAAACTCCATCTTAACCAGCCACGGCCATGTTGTGTATTTAACGAGGTCTTAAATCCCGACAAATTGTCACTTTTCTCTAAACAGCCTCAGCTGCTCTACGTCGTCTGTTTACTCGGACAAAAGCCGGACTGTTGCAATGTTGATAACTCTCAGGATGTAAATTCTTGTGTTCTTTGTGCTACGAGGCAAAAGTCGCCTCAGAAAATACAGTTCATCCGAACTTTAGTAAACCAACACTGTGCTGACGCAGTGGCTATCAACGGCTCCTCGACCCCTCTCTTTATGTTTGTGTGAAACTCAAACAAAGTCTGCGTCACCTGCCTTCACATAGTGGAAGAGATTTTTTTTTTTCTTCCACACTGTCAACAAAATGCATCAAAAGCGGACAGAGCAGAGGTAATTTAGATGGCATCTACTCATTGTGTAGTCGTGCACAGAAACAGTAAAGCTCCTCCGAGCTCGATCCCCGACAATCCGTTGGGTGGGCAGCTTTTCAGGGCAGAGGTGTGAGACGGGGAGCAGGCAGAAAAACAGGTTCTTGGTGATAAATAGCAGGCCGGGTTTGGAAAGTGTCTCCTTTCTGACAGAGGATCGGGCTTTGTCTTGAAATGTGAGCTGCCTCTCTGCAGCCACTGCCAGCTTCTCAGAGGCTCTGACTTTCAGCAGGGTGGAGGGGAGGAGAGAGAGCTTTATGTTACAGGGGGATGCCTCGGGGTGACATGGAGGGATAAAAAGATTTGAGTAGCTGTTGCTGTCTGTTAAAGGGGATTACCATTTAATTAGAGCTAAGGCCAAGGATATAGCAATCAGTATATTTCAACATGAGGAGCTGTCAACCAGTGTCCAGTGCTCAAATATGTGATAATATCAAGAAACAATGAATCACAAACTACTTTTTTTCTTATATACACGTGTAGCTGATATTATAAAACCACCTCTCATTGTAATAACATTTTCAGAAAGCCACCTGTTAGGGGTGGGAATCCCCAGAGGCCCCGCAATACGATATTATCTCGATACTTAAGTCACGATACGATCTTATTGCGATTTTAAACATTTTGCGATAACATATATTGGGATTTCTTAACGTTTTCTCCCCGACAAGCTAGTAGGACATGGTTGGTACCGATGGATTCCTTAGGTTTTAGTTTCATACGATGCCAGTATCTTCACTCTAGCTTTAAGACTGAGCCCGCTACAACCTCACAGAATAGCGGCAGTCGGATTGTTAGGAGGTTAATAGTTTATGTAATAATAGATTGATACTTAACTGCTAATCTTGAATCACAATTCAAATTACTTTTTTTCTTATATACACATGTAGCTCTTGCACTTTAATAACATTTTCAGAAAGCCACCTATTATGGTGTGTTTCTTTATGTAGGTTTAAGGCCCTGACACATCAAGCTGACGGTCGGCCGTCGGCAAGTTTGGGGCCGTCGGTGAGCGTCTGTCGGCCTAGTTTGCTTAAATGCTTTAATGCTTTCTAATTCGATACTTCAAAATGCGAATAAAAAAGTATGAATTTTATCTGTGATGGCTACTGTCACAGATAAAACAGCTGTTTCACTTAAATTTATGACTCATTTAGTTTCCTTTTTTGTCTGTAAAACACTGCAGCCATTCTGTGTGGTTCCCCTTCAGGGATAAGCTTGACTAATCGAAAGACATGACGCAGATTAAAGAGCAAGAAAGATTTTCCTTTCTTCTTTCAAACAGTTGCTATATGTTATGAGAAACTGGAAATTCCAAGGGGAGATGAGCCTCATATTTCAGTCCGGAAATGTACTCGTAGCTCTCCTTTAAAGACCTAATGCTTGGAGCCCAAGTAGTCCATTAGTACTAGTAGGCGAGATAACGTTGAAGCTAACATTTATAATGAGATCCCTCTGCTGTTGGTCTCTCTGTAGTCTTGTTTTAATGAATTGTGCTGCCAGGGAAACGCTGACCTTGTGTGTCCTGGGATCAGCTCGACCCTCTTTTTGGCTCAAACTCCTCCTTGCACCTTGTTCCTGGTGTCCTGAGGTGTGTATTTGGGTTTATCTCTCTGTAGGTGAGGTTGGTTATGCCAGGCGGTAAATTGAAGTGGGGATTTGCCCACAGCAGGAGCTTGGGTGCCACTTTTCACGGGTCACAGATTTCGCCTTAGTGTGTCCCTCTGGCACACCGGTACAATCCCTGCTGTGCCCACAGCTGCACACCGTAGTTAAACACCTCCCTCCAAATTGACAAAAACACTCGCATAAACACGCAGGGGAGTGAAGTGGAGTGCCCCAGATCTTGTTTCCTTGGAAAAAAGCCTGCAGGAGTAGTGTGTAATGGCAGCTGATGTATGCAGTCCATCTAATCTGCTCCCCGTGTGTCAGTGATGGATGTGGATGACGGGCGGGGAGATTGTGCAGGCTCATTACCGTCGTGTCAGAGTGCCTGGATCTGCACATACATGTATGCATAGAATAGCTCTTGTTTGGTTTCACTGTGACCCTGCGTGTGCTAAATACATGACGAACAAGTGTTGTCAAGTCACTCTTTGGGCATGCTTGCCGAGGGCGAGTGTGACTCACAGGATTCGATTGTTTTTAATGCCTTTTCCGAAAAACCGAGACGTTCTTTGGTCATAGTTAAGCGCAGTCTAAATGTTTACCCCCTGCATTTCAGCTAAACACTGACAGAATGAAACACTTAACCTGTGACTGATACAGCTGGGGGATGTGGGAGAGCTGTGGGAAATTCAGACAATGAGTGTGAGGCATTCCTGCCGGTGGGAGTGTGGTTTCCTGGGCTTGTTAATATTAGCCATGAGGGCAGAAGAATACACAGTCTGAGCCATCAGTCGTAGAAGACTTTGATCAGCCAGTGAGACCAACAGGGAGTCAGCAAGAGTCCTTCAGCTCTGCAGTGGACCTTGACTCACCTTTTAGAGGATAAACCTCGTGGGCAGTAACTGAACAGGATCTTGTAGGACTAAACACAGATAAGGCAGGATGAGTGCATTATGAAATTTCATATATGACAATATGAGAGAATGTTATTATTGAGCTTTGCCATGCATGCAAATGCATTCTTTTCCACTACATAGTTTAGTCTTTCTTCCTGTTGGGGAGAATAATGGGGACATTATTGATTAAATTAGTGCTAAAACCATCATTCAATGAATTGATTATTGATTATGAATTAACAGACGGGACAATTGACTTATCATCAAGGTATTTATCCAGCAAAAATGGCAAACAAAATAACAAATGTGAGGATTATGTTTTATATCACCGTAAATTCAACATGTTTTGGTTATTCGACAAAACTGCTCTCTGAAGATGTCATGTTGAGTTGTGGGAGCTTATGATGGGGATTGATTTTTGACATTTCCTATTACTTTGTAAATTCATCCTCAATGAATAATTGTTGTTTTGTTGGTGTATTTGATATACTGATGTTTTAACAAGACTAAGGACATGTTCAGACCTGGTATTAATTTGCGTCCTCAGTTATTGGATCACAGTACAGGTGTGAATGCACTCAAGATGCATTGAGGAAACATTGAGATCCGATCACTCAGACCACATTCAGAGGTGGTCTGGGCCACATATGGCCACATTCTTTTAGCAGTGGGTACACGAATGTGTCCTCGGCCACATTAAGGACCGCCCACTCAATTCGAACAATCCTGCGCTCCTCATGTGAATAAACTGGAAGACGTAAGCCTCGCGGCATGGAAACGGCTTCTGTGCACTTCTGTATTTCATTAAAGTATATCTTATATATAGGCTATATAGATAAGGCACGGGAAGTGCATTATTATCATACTGTGAATGTGATGTGTGTGTGATGTGCACGCTCGCTCACTCACTCACTCTTATCCGGCTCTCTGAAGCTCTGTACCTCGCTGTTGCCTGTCAAAGTGTGTCATGGAGGTCCCCGGGGACCGCCGGTACAATAACCTTATATTTTGATGATAATTAAATGTACCCAAATTCACGAATACGTAAGATATTACTACTGACATTCCTGCAATATTAGGTTGCAACGTCTGCTGTATTAGCCGTGTGTTTACTACGTGTTTATTTGCATATAGAGCGGGGGAAGTGAGATCGGATCAGAAGTGGTCACTCAAGACGCACGTGGAGACGCATTCTAATGCCAGGTGTGAACAGACGTACTTCAAGTTGTCCACTTGTGATCAGATCACCCAGGGCCATTGAGTGAAATGCTAATGTCAGTATGCTAATGTGCTAACATGCTGATGTATAGCAGGTACAATGTTTACCATGTTCACCATCTTTGTTTTGGCATGTTAGCAGGCTAACATTTGCTAATGAGTAGTAGTAGAAGTATTTGACCTGATGATTGTGCAAATGTAAAGTGAAAGGATCTCTTAAGTTATTACGATTCATCCTGAATGGAGCATAAATGTCTTAGCCAAAGTTTATGGCAATCCATCCAATAGTTGTCGGGACGCTTCACTCAAAACCACAAATGACAACTTCATAGTGGTACTAGAGGAAAAGTCTGGGATTCACCAATCAATCGTTAGGGTTCATCCTCTGGGGAACAAACTCATTCAGTCCATCCAACATCTGTTGATATATATCGGTCTGGACAACAGACAAAAACGACTAACATGGCCATCCTTAGAGCCCCGACGTCAATGGGGCTAAAAAGTAGTACCATTAAAACAGGACATTGGTCTCTACTAATTCACATTATCACATAGCAACACGATCTGTTGAATATTGGGCAGAACAACCTCATGTATAAATATTCCAATTAAGCATCAAGAGGTGTCGTTGCACTCGGTGTTCTCTCTCTAATCATCAATGATCAGCACTGCTAATGAACACGTGTGATCTGATTATGTAATCACAACTATTAGCTTGATTTATTCAAATGATTTCATGTCTGAAAAACGATGGCGGTTGCAGCTGTTTAATTGAACCGTTTCATTAGCGCTTGCCAATCCCTTTTCTCTCCGTGGCGTTTTGTCCATGCCATGTATGTGTGTGTTAACCCATCCCACTCTGAGCGAGCTGCTACCCATACTAATGCGGAGCAGGATTTTAGTGTAGAGAGCTCATTGAAGGGCTTTAAAGGGGGGGCTGAGTTTTGCAGGGCTGTCACTCTCGCATTGAGGAGCAGAGGAGCGCGCCTCAACACATCTTACTCCAGTACAAAGAGAGGCTGTGATGTACATACAAATGAGCCCATAATAGGTGGTTTTGTCACTCATTTCCTTCTTAGTTTAATCTGACGAACAAACCCTCTGTGTGTATGTGTGTGTATGTGCACATTTCACCTCAATAAAAGCTCTTTTTTATAACCGTGAGCAGATCCTACATCCATGTGTTTTGAAGAGTCTGGTGAGGAGAAACTCAACTCAGCCCCCCCGTCTTCCTCCTCGACCCCCTCATTCCCGCCCCCATTTGCCCCCTCAGCCTAAATCCTGGGAAAAGCAAAACATTGTTCATTCTCGGTGTGCATGACCTGCAGGAGATGGTGTGTAAAGCAGGAAGTAATTAGAGCTAATTATTCTGCTTTAATCATCGCAAAAAATACTCCACGGCTGCTGCCTCTCCACTGTAGTTGGTTAACCAGCGTTCTCACCATATAATTATTGTTCATAGTAGCTTGTTGTTCACAGTGAGACAGAGAGGCAAAGGCACATGATGTCCTTGGTTTACAACCACTCTGAGTCATCTGAAAGTGCGTCAGAAATCTCAGATAAATTCGCTGGTATCAGACGCCAAACACGTCCACATTCCACATCTTTGTTGTTATACTTCTCCCTTTAAGCCTTCCTTTAAAACCTTTTTCTTTCCTTTGTGTTTTTGTTTTCAGTGTTAGAATTCCCTCTTTGCAGTAGGACAATTATTACATTCTCACAGGAAACTTTTCTTACTTGTTGCAAGTCATTTTGGATGAGATGAATGACATCCCTGGAGTGGTTAATTAATATCTCTTCTGTCCTCCTTGGCAGGGATGCACAATGAATCAAAATTTTATCGAAATCGCAATATAGCCTACTGCAATAGGTGCAATATTTTTTAAAGGCAAAATGTGTGTCAAAATACCATTTTAAATATTGTGATGCTGCAGAGAAGTCCTGGCCTACACATCATATTCTACAGACTTAAGAAAACATCTTTGTTTGGTACAGATCCCTGCAAAATCACACCATAATCATTTTAATTTCAATGAAAATGACAATAATGATGTAAAAATGATCATTCCCTCTAATATCGCAATTGCAATATCAGTCAAAATAATCTAACATATTTTGTTTTTCAAAATTGTTCTGCCATACTCCCTGCCCAGCACGACTGTTTGTCCTCTCAAGTCACAAGTCACAATAATAATATTGTCCAAAAATATGCAGTCGTGTAGTCATACTTTTTTGGTTGCATGGGCAGATGACAAAATGTTACTTGCTGCTATGCAGACACAGAAAGTACAATAATAAGCTATTATCAGTGTAAAATCTGCATATGAAAAGCTTTATCGCAAAATGGGATGTCTACTGTTTGGAAATCAATGGCACCAATTTTTCCAACCTAGATATGAAGTTTTTGGAAATAATCTCGACATGTGTATCAGCTCTTTTTAGGATTTTTGTTCTTTTCCTTTGGCAGTTATCTCTGCACTGATGAAGGCTTGTTTGCAGAAACACGTCCACTGGGCTGCAGCTTCCTTTTAACTGTTGAGAGTTTTATTTGAATGGATCTGGCCAGGTGATAATTCAATGCTGTCGTTGATCAACTTTCAGTGGAATCATATCTGATAATATGAACATTTTGTGCTATCGTTTTTAGGGCTGAACGATTTTGAAAAAATATCTAATTGTGATTATTTTGACTGATATTGAAATTGCGATATGGTTTGCGATATTGGAGGGAATGATAATTTTCACATCATTATTCTCATTTTCACTGAAAAACCTATTAAAATGATTATGGTGTGATTTTTATGGAGACCTGTACCAAACAGATGTTTTCTTAAGTCTGTAGAATATGATGTGCATGCCAGGACATCTCTGCAGCACCACAATATCTAATTTAAAATGGTATTTTGACACACATTTCCCCTTTAACAAAAATTGCGCCTCCTGCGATTTCGATAAAATTGATTAATTGTGCCGCTCTAATTGTTTTAAAAAACGGTGTGGTCCAAATTAATGATTGTGTCCTTTTAATAAACTAAATGAGCGTTTGCAGTTTCACATGTGATTTTTTTAATTTATTTTTTCCCCCATACATTTCCCAAAAATGATATTTCCATATCCGTTTTGCGAGCGCTGCCAAGCCATCTTTGTTAAAAAAAACGTTGCCCTCCCTTCCTTCCTGTTACATCGTGACAGCACCCAGGACCCAATCTATCATGTCCAACACGCTCAATAGGCGACTAGCCGATGACGGGGGGAATCAGGTCCTCATGCCACGGCCCGGTCACACGGGTGTCGACCCCACGGCTTGTTCAGGAGTACGGCGGGGGGGAAGTGAGCCCTAATTGCCAGGGGAAATGGGATGGCCTTACAGGGAGGTTTCTATTGTAGCCAGGGCAATTAACTTGGCTTCTTTCATCTGAGCGTCCCCTTTGAAAAGAGACATTGTACTTAGCTGCTCGGTGAGCACCGAGATGGGACTGAGCCGTTAGCGGCTGCATTCCCGCTGCAGTGCCAAAAGGAGGTGTGTGTGTGTGTGTGTGTGTGTGTGTGTCTGTCGGGGGTTGTTGTTGGGACGCCACAGACGGGGCGCCGTCCCTGATTGCCTGACCGTGTCGCGTCCCTAGTGAAAGAGACTTCCATTTCTTCAATGCTGTCAGGACCAATAGGCTTTGTGATCGCTGTGCTTCTGCCGTTAGATTACAGCCAAGTCTGTCGAGGCCTTCAGCTCTCTGTGTTTACTCTGCAGTATTTTACCTTCGAGCACTTCCTCAGAGTAGTTAGCACAGAGCCTGAACTTACTTTATAGCCCAGTTGTTGCAGTGAGCTGCTTGATCTTCTGCCTGACTTCTTATTGCTCTTTTGAAAGCCAGAGAGCTGTTGGGGCGATTGGATATACGCCTGCAGGGACTTGGCCTACTGTAAAAAAAAAACCCTGGACCACAATCTGCCCAGCTTTTTTACATCTTTGAAAAAGGCAGATGATGTGTGCCGAATCAGGATTGGTGGGGGGGGGGGGGGGGTCGTGACACATCATGCCCTACACTAAAGCCAGGTTAAGGGAACAATGGGAGACCTGAGGAGGAGGAGATGAGACGCTGGTCTGTGAAGTTCTGCAGCCAAGCATTTACGATAGTCCTCTGCATGTCTGCTTCCCAGTGGAGTGGAAAGGAGGCCAGGCAGGGCTGAGGAGAGCCAAGCTGTGCTGGGCCAAGGCATGTGGAGGAAGAGGTGGGATCCAGGGAACGGTGGGGGCAGACACCCCACACTGTGAAAGAGAAACTGACAGCCACAAATTAATTCAACATTTCAATGAATCATCTCTTCATTTGGCCGCATTAATCCCCCGCTCCCCTCTTTCTTCCCTTTACTCCCTCCTCTATCCATCTCCCTCTGTACCCACGCAACCCCTTTTCACCTCCTTCCAACTATATCCAAACTCTTAAAACTCCAGGATGTCTGGAAAGTGGATTTCAGCTGTGTTGCATTTCTTTCCCTTCCTCCCACTCATCTACATTTAATTAAAACATCAGAGATAACACACATGAGTGTTTGGGACTGTGAAACAGTGCTGATCTTTGGGGAACATATGGCACTATATTTCTGTGACCCACTTTTCCGTTAACCAGTGTACCCTGCAGGAATTTTGTATTACATTTGGATAGGCAGAAAACTGATTAAGCTGTTACTGTGTTTGAAGTAAATACGGATTTTTTTTCTTCTAATAAGGGTTCAAGCACCGTTCTTTAGAAACTAATTACTGTATGTAGGGTTGAAGTGGGGACAAAAACTGATTCTTTTCAAAATGGTGCTTTATGAATAAAACTTTTTTTATTGAAGAGTGTGCACAGTACACAGGGTTCTTCCTTCGCCGTATGAAAAAGTATGGAATTTGATTTTAGTAATTTCAAGGTCTGGATAAGTATGGAAAAAAAGAAAAGAGGGTATGGAAAAATATTTGTTTCCAGACTATTGCCCCTATAAAATAAATTCATATCATCATACAAGCAGAGTTTTTCATGACGTTTGGAGCAGCCACCGCAAACACAGCCTGCAAATCAATTCTGCCCCAAGTGCTTTATAACTGTATCAAATCCGGACATCCGCGACCAAATAAGTTTGAAGAAAATGCAGCAATATCTTTGAATTTCATATCACAAATAAACAAATATTAAGCTTGTCTGGACATTTACGTATGAGTTATGCAGTGATGTAGTTATCAGAAAAGTCAACGGACTATCTTTTTTAAACCATACCCTTATGGCTGCAGTGAATAAACAAGGTTGTATTAGATAAAACAGATGTTGACAAACTAATTTGCTGTTGAAAAAAGGTAATAACTCGCAATATATCTTATCGCAATACTCGTGAGATCGTATCATGACTCTAGTATCGTGATAATATCGTATCGTGGGGCCTCTGGTGATTCCCACCCGTAAAAATACCAAAATATGGTTTAATAAGTTAATAGTTAAAGTATTGTTTTATAAGATTATATCAGTTGGATTGTGAAAAGAAGAAAGCCAGGATATAGAAATCAGAAATCAAGATGCATCAAGAATAGTTTTGTAATAAAATCTTGGCACCCTGAATAGAAATCTAATCAAATTGCAATGTACGTAGAGCTTCCCAGTCCTGATGTAAAGTAGGTTAGCTTGTTCATGTTCAGTCCACTAATGCAGTTTTGCAGCCATCTCACGTCCAAAGTAATCTCACCTCCTCGCCCTTTCTTTGCACAAACAGTAAACACAGTTGACCCTCTTGTTTTCTGTGGCAGAGAAATCAAAGAAATACAGAGAATTCCTCACAACACTACGCAGCAGATCACTGGAGGCACATAACTGTAAGACACCTTCATTGTGAAACATCCATCATGGTTTTATTACCTCACAGTGGATTGTGTCTGCACTGTTGCCAATATATATGCCTGAGGCTTGTCTCTGTTGAGTGCTCATGGTGGCTGAAGCAGTGCTTTAGATTCCCCCTGCCCGTATGCTGCACACTCAAGGAGAGGAGCTTGACAGTCCAGTGGCTCTCCCCGTGAATACCTATCATTGTCCCTCTGTTTTGGGGGAACTCTAGAGGCTGGCGCAGGACACGCTGGCTGGGGTTCAGGAACTCTGCGGGGCCAGAGATTAGCAAGGCATGGCAGGATCCCTGATAACTGACACCCTCCACGCAGGCATCTGAGCCGCTCTCCCATCCCGCTAAAGACTACAGCCACAAAGACGCCTTTCAGCGCTGGGCACGGTGGCGCTAATCCCCTTAGCACAAAGACCCCAGCCACCGATAGCATCTAAATAACTCTTCAGTAAATGTCATTTGCCTGAATTAGCTGTATAGTATCTCCCGATGCCGGTGGATTGCATTGTGGGTTGTGCAGAAATATTTGTGCCTGTTGTGATTTGTCTTGATGTGCTGTTGAGTGCTGGCGTTTAATAAGCCACGGGGACGGGTCAGCCACTGAGCTGCTCTGCCATTGGCTGCTTGGCCCGCGGTTTTAGGTCAATTTAGCGCTGCAGCTTTGTCGAAAGCATCCTTAGCATTCATGTGGCATCGAACCGCCTCACTGTTGGCCCTCGCTGACACCGTAGCCTTTTAACCTTGGGAGAGGAGCGTCTGGATGTGGCAGCGCTGGGCGGGTGAACGCTTAACATCCATACAGTTGATATGGCCTTAGATTTCTCTTTTATGAACTGGCCTCTAGGCATCGTCTCGACTGCGGTCTTATTCAGGTCACCAAACGTTAGATTGAGGTTAGATTGTCCTTGCTGTGCTGTTGTCACAAAAAGGGTAAAGAAGCTTTGAAGCCCCTGAGGAGATTGAGGGCAAACAGCGAAAGAAAACTGCCCTTTTTTGCTCTGGTTTAAGAAAGAGTTTGTACTAGTATTTTTATGATGGCTTTTTTGGTAGGACTGCCCCCTCTTAGTCGATTAGTTGATCTGTGGCCCGTTTCTGTCTTATTCAGATAAAATTTCTTTAGTTGATTAGTCACTTTTATGCTTTTTTTCATGCTGAATTACTTATTTCCAAGAAACTTATGAGCACATCTCTGGTAAACACAAGATTTAAAGTGGTGCTTTTGTGTGATTCTTTGTGGAGGAACTCTGTTTTACAGATCTGTCGATTAGGGCTGTCAATCGATTACAATATTTAATCGCGATTAATCGCACGATTGTCCATTCAAAATTTACCTTAAAGGCAGATTTGTCAAGTATTTAATACTCCTATCAACATGGGAGTGGGCAAATATGCTTGCTTTATGCAATTGGAATTGGAAATCAATTAAGAACACAAAACAATGACAAATATAGTCCAAAAACCCTCACAGGAACTGCATTTGGCATAAAAAAATATGCTCAAATCATAACATGACAAACTCAAGCCCAACAGGCAACAACAGCATGTCAGTGTGCTGACTTGAAGACTTGCCCCAAAACTGCATGCGATTATCATAAAGTGGGCATGTCTGTAAAGGGGAGACTCGTGGGTACCCATAGAACCCATTTTCATTCACATATCTTGAGGTCAGAGGTCAAGGGACCCCTTTGAAAATGGCCATGACAGTTTTTCCTCGCCAAAATTTAGCGTAAGTTTGGAGCATTATTTAACCTCTTTCGCAACAAGCTAGTATGACATAGGTTTTCTAGTTATTATCGTTATTATTGCGTTAACTTTGACAGCCCTACTGTCGATTAAATCAACTAATGGATTGTGAGTGTTAGTCGACTAAGAATTTCTCTGGTCGAGGACAGCCCTACTTTTTGGGAAAAAAAGGGAAAACCAGAATCATTTTATGCACATATCTGATGGAACTGTGACAAATACCCACTGAAGCATTTTTTTAACAAGTCAGTATAAAGCAAAAAATAAATAAATAAATGAATACAGCAGCCAAAGGGATCTGTCACTGGTGAATGAATATTAACTCTCCTTAAAAAAAAAAAAAAAAACATACCGGGGGGGATGGCTACTTGAAGATAGGAGGATCATCGCTCCTCTCAGCAAAAATAAATTACCCTTAATTGACCTTTGACCACTGGTGACTCCCCTTCTCCCGGGAGGATCACTGTCCTGCCACGGTTGCCGTGGAAACGCCTGTTGGAAGATGCTGCCCGGACAGATGGATGCATGAGGGATGCTCCCCAACACACCTTCCATTCTGTTACACACTAACCACGTCCTCCCTAAAAATAAAAACCTATTACAAACAATGTATATCATTAAAAATGTAGAAGTTCTCATTTCTACTAGCAGAATCCAATTATATGATACATTCATTTAGCAATTGATGACCTGTAGGCTTCTCCAATAAACAAAGGAGAATTCCTCCCATCATCTCTTTATGATGCAGCTCACATCCCCTCCTTTTGTAAACCCATCCACCCATTACGAGGGCATGTCTGGGTCCTTCCTGAGACAAGACCTTGAGCTGCAGGATCAATACATCCTGCTGAAATGGAGAATGGAAACAAACAAGCTGTGTGTTGAAGTCTACAATGATCCCTAGCATGGTGTTTTTGCTCTCCTCCCTGCTGTCCCACTGGTCCTGGATGAGTTTGAAAGGGGGGTTTTACTCACTATAGTGCCCCGTCCCTCCCAGCTTTAATTCAATAGGGCTGACACCTGAGAACTGGACCAAGGCTGTATTAGCCCTATAGCCTGGCTCCTGGGTTTAGGCCAGATGGAAAGATAGACCAGACGGTTACTGGACGCCTGAGAAGGGTGGGAGGGGGGCTGAAATTAGACATGCAGATACTCCTGTTTTTACTGTGTAACAAGATCTGTTATTGTTTGGCATTTGTCGGTAAAGTATCACTGTTTTTTTGGGAGCAACAGACAATTTAAAAGTAAAGGGGGGGATCTGTTACTGAAGCTCGCCCAGAGAAAAATCATTAAATCACTAGGTCTGGAGGCAGCGGTCACCATTGATGTGAAGAGAGGCAGAGCTGCTCTTTGTGCTACTGATACGCGGGTGGGGTGGGGGGGCGAGACGGTCGCTGATGATGCTCAACGGCGAGGGTTTCCTTTACACCTTTTTAAAACCCGTCTGAGATTTATTGGCCATCCTTCTTTTGAAGATGTTCAAAGATGAACTTGAGGCTGTGGTGGGTTATGCTCATGAAAGTCAACTCTGCTTTGTTAACTGCCGTTTCTGTCATCTGTAAGGTAATATTAAACAACATTCAGAGGCTTTGTTGCATCAGTTTAGCTCACACCAGGAAGAGGCCGAGTAAAACTCATTAGTGCATCTTCACGAAATCTGTGGTTCTAAAGGTTTGGTGACATAGTGATTGCTTGCAGGTCTAGTTTTGGCACCCAAAAATTCACCAAAGTTGAACTTGACCCAAAACATTTGTGCAGATTTACTTTCACCCCCTCGGGCGAATCCACTGATTGTGGCAATGACATTTTAAGGGCGGGTCCAACTACGTTCTGTTTTTTTTTTTTTTTTTTAAATGGGAACACCCACTCAGCCCTTGCAAAAAGCAGTGACGTAGGTTACCATAGTACGCTAATCAAAGCTAATCATTAAGGTTATGAATAATGTGAACGCTAGCACTAGCTGAGTTAGCTGTGCTAAGTTTGGAGATAACTGAAAGGGTTAGTTTGGGTTTTTTGAAGTGGGGTTGTATTTATCTTCCCGCGTTCTGGAAAGCTAGAGGATGATATAAAAACCTAAAAATGCTGGTGTGATTGGACGCCTTTTATATATACGGTGTGTACATGAATCCGTTGACATATTTCAGTGTATCTACTCGTCTTGTTGTCTGAAAGCAGCTCGTCCCGATGATGTCACGGCACCCAGAAGCCGCCATCGGGGTTGTGTTACTTTGTGCACTTCCATTTGCTTCAGTCATAGAGGAAACACGTATACCTCCCAGCCACACCGTGTCCTGGAAACATTCACCTTGGACGAGTTCCGCGTTGATCACGTCAGGCTACATATATGTGCAGTATTGTCCTCCATGGTCCTCCCCCTCAGGCTGGTAGTGCTGGCAGAGACAGAACACCCTCCTGCTGCCTTTCTTTCTTTACTTAATCCTCTTATAAATAGGCCACTGTGTCTATTTTACAGGCAATAGAGCAATGTGTTCTGAGCGTGTCAGTAAGGTTCAGGGGGTGAGCGGGAGGGCGCGGGGTCTCCCATGGTGGCAAAGGTCTGGTCTTTAAGACGCTGCAAGATGGACCTCCACCGCTCTCCCACTTTTTGATGTACTATCTGTTATTTAGCTTTTGCGTCTCTCCTCTCTCCCCTCCTGTGGCGCTCCGACTGAGCCGAGATGAGCCCAAAACAGTGGGAAGATAAATGGGGATCCAGTGAAGGGAAAAAAATAGATTTATGTTGCACTGCTCATGGGGGCTTTTAGAAAATGTATGGTGCACCTTTTCATAGATTGTTCCTTTGAGGCAGAGAGAAAGAGAGAGAGAGAGAGGAAGATGTGTTGACCTGAACCTCTCTTCCCTGCATGAAAGCATTACCCAGAAGCCCTTTGTTTTGGCCCACGAGACCACTCCTGTTGTTGCCGTAGAGGTTTATACCGCCAGCGATGATGAACCGTGAATCCTTCATGGCCATATAGTTTTGGGGAAATATATTGAAGGATGAATAGATGGATTCATGGTTACACCTGGATGGATTTATCTCGTCCTCCATTCAGATGTGTATGTGCCAGCAGGCATCTCACTGTTACTGCTGTGATGCACTGTGTGAGAAATACATTAAAGAAACACCTTTCAAAGATAGAAATGTTCATGTTGCCTCAAGGTCATCCTGCTGTTTGTGTCGTTATGTCTGTGTTGATGTTGAGCCCATGGCTAATAATCTTGTTTTCTTTCCTTCTCTCCTCATGTCTGCTTGGACCTGACTGCGGCCATTTTCATCAAAGGTAAGCTTAGATATATTTCTACTGCCTTGTTTCTGCAAGCCAAACACATTTACTTTGAGGTCATGGGAAATGCTCAGCTTGTTGCTTCACAGTAAGACTTCAGTATCACCTGGCTGTTTCACCCTTTAAGCAAACAATCGATCAGTTGGATCCTAATGCTCTTGTCTTAATTCGTATTACATTTCAGATTCAAACAGGAAAATGTCTTCTCCTCTTGTGTTTATTTATAGACGATGTGGAACAATCAGTTAATGAGGACAGGCTGATTAAACCTGGATTAGCTGCATGTGATTTTAGTGAATGTTCTTGGACTAGCTTCACTACAAATTTTCCCCCAAACTATGATGAAGGGATAAACATGCAACACTGAGACAAATTGACGCACACTGCTGCAAATTACTGAACCAGATGGGTAGATATAACAAAACCGTGTCAACTGGTAAGATGGCACAATAACAAGTCACTTGTCAATGCAAAACAAAGCAATTACAGGCGCGAGAGGCAACATCATTTCATGTGCAAATTAAGCAATGTAAATGTAGCAGGGGGGATAAATGAGTCCTTGTTTTTATTTGAGGCTTTCTGAAGACACACTTTCTATTATATCTTATTCCTTTCTGTGATGTTCTGTTCTCAAGTTACTCTCAAACTAGTGTTGTTTTTGAAGGCTGACACTTCTGTCTTTGCACTGAAGTTGTTGATAGCTAATTCATCAATTAACACCTCTGCTAATACGTTTTGTGGGGGGATTTCCTGGGTAATATTAGTCTAATTTCGAACGTGTGGATTCTTGTTTTTTTTTTCCCACAGAATTAATATAGCAGTTGTTTTTTGTAAACTGTCTAAATGATATGATGATTTATCAGCTTTAAAGTGGCAATCCGTAAGATTTCAGTCCTGGTTGATTTGGTGAAATCCTGTTTGCAAATGCGGCTCAATACTACGGGTCCCAGAATACTGAGGGCAGCAAAACAAACTATTGTTGTTTTAATAAAGAAGCCAGGCAATAATTGGCCTTTTTCCACCATTCTGTGAGCAACCATGATCTGATTTTATGCTGCACATGGCATGAGTCTGCGAAAATGAAAGTAGTTGGTTACGTCGCTCTTCTTCTAACAGTTCACTGCCGCTCCTTCTTGTTCCATTACTCCCTGCAACATTTCAAACTGATCCGCTGTCCAAAAATTACGAAAATGGCCGCGGTCAGTGTGAATCTCACTGACAAACAAGTTGTATTTTCTGTGATTTCATAATAAAAGTCAACTCTTGTTGCGCCATTTAAATGCTTTTGATGTGAAGCAGCAGTAGTAGGAAATGTCCGGTTTGCATTAGCAGTAATTTAATATAGCATTTTTTCCGGGAATGTTGCCACAGACACCCACATCGTAATACTGCAAATATACAAGTACTGCAATACTTTCATCTATCACCTCTTTCGGCGATAGATAGTGACTTAACAGACATTTATTTAAATGAAAATCTTCGAGATTATTACTTTAAATTGAGCTCCTGGCTCTGTCCAGCAGTGAGTGCAGCTCAAAAAGCTTATTAAATGTAGAATCCTAAGCTTTACAAAGGTTGGACTTATTGAAAGGGTTACAATATTGGATTACATTATGCAGTGCAAGCGTAGCTAATAAATTGGTACCTCATTGTAAGCCTTTATGTGGTAAAGATAAGTCAAGCATTGGCTGGCAGATGACCTTGCAATCTTGTGTAATGCATAAAGTGGCTGCCTACCCTTGCACAGACCACCTCTTTACTTCAACCCTGACTCCTACAAAATTACGTTCCCATACTACTAAACTGCATTCTCAATTACATTTCAAGGGGAACATAATTTCTCACGGATTATGGTCACAGTTTTAAGCAGTTTTAAACAAATAACGCAACAAAACTACCTTGTTAGGTTTAATAAAAACCGTCATGGTTTGGCTTAAAATGACTACGAAACTGAAACAAAACACAACAAAAACGCAACAAAAGTACTTGGTTAGGTTTAGTTAAAAAACATAATGATTAAAATAAGTGAACGTTGACTTGTAGTTTCACATAGGACACCAGTTTGTTGACCCATCCACCACCCCAACCTCCTCCCTAGGTGGACCTCCGCAGACTATAATTGCAAACATACTTGTGATACCTCAAAAACAAACATAATCTGCAACAAAATACGTTTCCCTCGAAACGTAATTCGCAATGCAGTTTCGTTTTATGGGAATGTGATTTTTGGGAGACCAGGCTGCTTTACTTCCATAACGTCAGACTGTCTTTAAGGACCTCTGCCACTGTTAAAATAGGTCAAAATATACTTAGGTGGCCTTTAATGTATTATGGCAGATTGCCCAGTACAGCCTACAGTGTATGTGGGGAAACACTAAACCCCTATATAGAGCAAGCTGTAAAGTGACTGAAGGGCAGAGGGAACAAAAATATCTGAAAGGGCACCAGTATAGAGCACTGATGTGGCCTGTGTGAGGTGGGTAAGGATGGCAACGATTATGGGATAGCAGCGTGGTCTCCCGGGCCGACGGGAAAAACTCAGACAGGAAACAGCATTGTCCAATCGCGCTTAAAGACGAGACGGGCTCTGACAGAAAGACGGGGACGGCTCCAGCTTCACACACAGGTAATTGGCTGTCGGCATGGGGGACGGCACAGCGTGAGACTGGATTCTTTATTCCAAACAGACACACACACACACACACACGCACACGCACACGCACACGCACACACACACACACACACACACACACGCGCACACACACACACACTCTCTCTCTCTTCCTCTTCGCTTCCTCCCCTCTTCACCTTTGAGAGAACGGCCTATAACAACAGCTGCTGCCCCACACCCAGTTAGTATTCACACACAGCCAAGCAAGCCAATTAGTGGCCTTAGAGCGTATAATTGTGCGTCTGTGATTGTGTGTGTGTGCGTGTGTGTGTGTGTGTGTGTGTGTGTGTGTGTGTGAAGGTGTCATTTCGTTAAGTCTCAGGGGGTCGCGCCACCTCCTGCAGTGAGGAGTCTCTCCCTAGAGTGTGAGTGACAGTACACTTGGAGGGAGGCCATTTTGCCAGTCAGGCCTCACTGGTTTCCAATGCTGTTTACATTTAAGGGGAAAGGAAACCAGTATGATGTCGTCTCTCTGTGTGTGTATGTGTGTTTATTGGAGACTGAACAACTCATAACCCTCCCGTCCCATGAAGGGTGGGAAAATAATTTTTGAATGTTTGAGAGTTTATTCTTTTTAATAGTTTGGACAAGTTTATGGACTTGTTACTTAAAGGACAGTTTTTGTGTTACTCTTGAATAGTTTGCTTAATAATGTTTGCTTTATCGTACTGCTGAGAGATTTATATACCAACAAAATACCAAATGTTCATCACCTGGTGAAGCTCGGTCGCACGAAAAGGCGTGTGGTGAATGACACGATAATGCGCAAGGCAAAAGTGTGTAATAACAAAGCTGTTCTTGCTTTAGGCGTGTCATTTTCACGCCATGTAGTCTGTACTGACTGCAATGTAAATGCATCCGCGTAAATTTGCTACGCTCAGAGCTAGTGACGTTGAATAAAAAGTGGCGGGCGGGAGGGGAGGTGGATGGGTCCAACAAACACACGACTTTCAACCAGGAGACCGGTGTTTGTTTTGTAAGCTACGTTAGTGACGTTCGTGACGTGTTTTCCATACTGATGTTACGTTGTTTCTGTACGTATTGTACTTAGTTTACACACTTTTTTTAAGTTCAACTATGACGATTTTCCCAAACCTAAGTGAGTGTATTTTTTGCCCCCTGCTGGTACTGCATCTTATTACACACATGTAATATTCACGCAAGGCAAAACGTGACTCTGACACGCTATGCTCTGGTGGACAGGCGGGTCTATTTACACGCTTTGGCGTGATCCCGGGTTGCCTGGTGGCATGACAGATTGAAGACTTTGAAGAGCCTTATCTAGGTTTTTAGAGAGACACAGCAAACTCACTCTCCTTACAATTCAGGAAGTGCTATAAAGAGGAGTACTTCCTGTACTCAAGAGGAGAAAGCATCTCTCCATTACGAGAGGAGAGAGAGTGGTTGTGCTTTAAATGTCTTGTCTGAGACATCAGACTAAACCTCCCTCACATTATGGGATATTCTTGCTTTAACAGTTACGTTCTGAAATAAATCCATTAGTTATCTACATTAAGGCTTGTACAAATCCTTCAGTAGTACCATTAAAGTATGAGAGCCCTCAAAGATGGGATGGTTTATTTGTTACATGAACGTTATTAGTTTTATGAAATAATTCGGTCGTATCCTGAGTAAGGCGAACTAACGGTTGCAATGGAAAACTGTTGTTGTCAGTTCAAGAAACACATCAGATCACACATCATCTGTCTTTTGAATTAGGCTACTCATTTCATTCTTATGTACTCCAAAATGTATTCGTTTGGAAAATAGCCATGTCAAGGCTTTTATTTTGTATCCAACACTGCTTTTGCTTTCTGTAAATGCATCAGCTTGAAAAACAAAAACCATCTAAGTCTATTAACCGTGGAATGTAAGTTGTTTTTTTCACATCACTCCGCTTATTCAGTAAAATTGGAAGCTTTTTACATCCCTATTTTCAATTACATCTTCATGTCACTGGCAAAATTGGTCTTATATTGAACTCCAGCTGGTGCTGAAATTTCTCCTTCCATTTTAAAGAAACATGCTGTTGAAGAATAAGTGTTTTGTTTGATCTAAGTGCATGTCTGTGTTTGGCGGGGTGCTCTTAGGTTGTTGTTTCATGGTGTGTCCAAACCATCCCTGTCGTCATAACCATGGTTTGTTTGGGTGAATGGCCATAGATGTGTGTCTGTCCCATAGACTGTATACTTTATATAAGAAATGGACGTAGTCCAGGTCTGTGGACTGCCGTTTTGAAGCCTCGAGTTTGGCATTTTGACCGTCACCATCTTGGTTTTTTCGGCTGTTGCCTTCTTCGCTTTTTGCAGCCAGAAGTGACACGAGAGGGTGGAGCTGAGTACAACTGAACGCTGAATAAGACATTTATAGGCGACCAAAATGGTTATAATTAACTGTCATGAACTGTAAACACACTGTGAAAGGGTTAAATTTCTAAGACGAAATACAGACAACTCCTAGACCGGACAACGCCGTGGTAGCAACCTGTCAATCGCAACGTAGCCACGCCCTAAAGCATACCCTTCTTTGTGGTCTATTTGACCTTAAATGGGACCATCATTTACTAAATGAACATCATGCTGTATTGAAGAAGACTTGAAACTAGTGATTGAGACCATAAACTCATGTTTACAATGTTTACTGAGGTAATAAATCAAGTGAGAAGTAGGGTCATTTTCTCATAGACTTCTATACAATCAGACTTATTTATGCAACCAGAGGAGTCGCCCCTTGCTGGCTATTAGAAAGAATGCAAGTTTAAGGCACTTCAGCATTGGCTTCACTTTTGAGACCTGGCAGCTGTAGTCATAACCATTGTTTTGGGTGAATGGCCACTTCACATCTATGTGAGTCTGTCCATTGTGCTGTGGGTCACTCTGTGTTTGGACTGCTTCCCAGTGATTGTAATTACTAGCGCTGAACATCCTTCTACACTACAAATAGTCTACAAATAGAAAATCATAAGTGATTTTACTCCAGACCAATGACTGTTCTGAAAGGAACCGTGAATCTCCTCTGAGCCTGGAGCTGAGAAGGGGAGGGAGCTTGAGTTGGCTGGTCATGATCACCGCTGGTCTAGCCGCAGTTTGTAACTCCATCCACTTGCATCCTCATTAGACCAGAGCCCTGAGCAGAAACAGACCATTCACATGAGAAAATGCCGTCCATTTGATCCTCAGGATACTCAAAGGCAAATACACAGAAATATTGGCATACATGCATCAGACACAATCTTCATATTGTCTCTCTCTCCCTCTTTCCTCTTCTCAGTTCCTCTATTTCATCCAACATGAGTGCACACATTCAACATTTGTAGCACCGATGTAGAGATGGATAACGGCTGCTGTGCTGCTCTGAAGTGTTTCCCCTACTTGGATGTTGATGGGTAGAAAGACATCGACCCACTCCATCAAGATTCCTGGCAAGGCATAATGGAAAGAATGAGGATAAATCGTAATCAAGATGGTTTTCCATAGATGATTATGATCCTTCCTTTGCCAGTGCAGCAGACAGACAGACCCCTGCCTATTGTTTCAGTAAGACTTAATGTCTATGAAGGTGAAAGTCTGCTGATAGCTTGGAGCCTTTAACTTGTTTGAGCAGGAAGGTCGTACATTGGTCCACCGTCTCAAACCTCTTTGTGTGTCGACGTTTATCGGTCACACTTATCCCTGCGGAAGTCTGTCGTCCTGTCCTATCTCAGATCCTCGCTCTCGCCGTGTTGGTGTCTAGATGCCTATCAACAGGTGCGGTACCTGGACAAACACTCCACATAGCCACGACGTGGAGAGACCAAACATTTCATTTCCTGTCCAGAGACCCTTAATCTACGGCGCATATGAGCCTCCAGTCATCTGGTTTGAGTTGCCTGCCTGATTTCTGTCGTGCTTGCTGTGTGAACACAAAGCGCTTTTCTCTCTACACAGAGGTGTGAAGGGTGAGCGCTGAGCTGTTGAATTGTTCATAGAAACAACATAATCACCTTGACCGTGTTCAGCTCCACCTGAGTGGGTGGAAACGCAACAAGTGGCGCGTGTTGCCAGGTAACGCAGCCAGTAAGTAGTTGTGTGATCAATTCATAATAATGGTAGCTGTACGTCGCAGTGCTTGAATAAAGCTTGTGTAACATTTACAACAAAGGCATTTAGCAAGCCGAGAATTACTTGGATTTTTGTAGTTGGAATAATTTTTTCAAGGCTATTATTTTGACGTAAATGGGGCGAGATCTGTTTGTTTGAGAGATTATTCTTCATTGTTGTCCTTTAATTTGATTCATCTGTGCCCTGCTCAGTACTTGCATCAGCTAGTTAACCTTCATCAATACGTATCCCTGCTACAGCCAGCACCTCATAGTCTCCAGAGTTAGTGTTTTACCACTAAATGGAACATAGATTATACGACTAAATCAGATATTCAACATGTCTGGCAGTAAAAAAGGAGACATTTTTGAGTGATCCCCCCCCCCCCTTTCCCTCCCACTTCTTCCCTCTTCAGCACGGAGGTGTGAAGTAGATGCAGCTCTCTCTATGCTAATACAAACATTGCTTTCAAAGCTAAATGCTGAGCCTCGCTGGGGGTCTGCCATATCCTGCCCATTCCTCTGTTATTCAAATAATTGGAGGCGCTGCAAATGTCATGCACCCCCTACGGCACACACAAAGTCATCCCAGGAGATTTGAAAGTGGCACTTATGCTTTGCAATGTCCTTTTGATATACTACACTGTATGCTAACTGTAAATAAAAGCAGAGGACTGGTGCATTTTATTCCCAAGGAGAAATATCTCATAAGGATTTTCTCAAACACTCACTGCATCAAAAAAAAAAATCATACAGCAAAGCATACACTCCTAAAATATGATTTTTGATCTTAGAAAAATGACTTACTGTCATTTATATCCTGTTAACACTAAAACACATCTCGAATGATCTGGTCACAAATGATCAGATCTTAATCTAACTGTAAACACATCTAAAATCATTTCAAATCAAATTATTTATTTAGTCTCCCAAACACTGTTTTTATGCCAAACAACTTGCAGAAAGCTTTGCACTCCATACCCAAGATGAAGTTCTGTAAAAGACAGGCTGGGTTTTGTCAGTACATCACCTTATAAAATAAATTAACTCAACAGATGTTCATTCATTACACATCACGACAGATTCCGATGCCAGATGTGAACTGCAATCTCTCTCATCTGGATCCAAACTCAAACTGGACTCAGTATGCGTATCGACGATACCAGATCTGAACACGGTGTACTGAACCAAAATACAGTAACGTACAGAAATAGGTTATCCCTCCACCTCCCCCTCCACTTTCCTTGCTCTTCACGCCTGTGCAAATGGACCACCTGCTGGCGTACAAACACGACGGCTCAGACTGCCTCCCTTAATTAAAAGATAATACAACCTAATTATAATCATTTGGGTTGCAGATGCATGAAAAACATCAGGAACGGTGTTGGAACGACACACTCGCTCGCATTTTAACTCTCATAATGGGATGCTTTTGATGTCAGATTTTATGTAGATGACACACATTCTCATTAAGTGCACAATTAGTTCCTCGTGTGTCATGCCTGCTCTTAGCTAGATATTTTTTTCCTCATTGGTTAGGGTTGGAGCTGGGTGTGTGTTTTAAATTAGGGAGGCTGAGGGAGGTGTTTCTGTATATATTTTTTGTTGCTTAGCATTGCTTTTCTTGCGTTAGATTGCTATTGTGGATACTCATTTAAAATAAAAGGATAAATCTCCATATTTCCCTTTTAGTTTTGGACATAGCCAATTTATAAGAAGAAGAAGTGTTGATTTTGAGAGTTAAACAGATCCAGTGATCATATTAAAATCATCTTTTCTCACCTTACCTGTGTGCTGAAACTTTCTGCTCTGGTAGATTTATATAAACACACACTCGTACCTATGTGGTCCGCAGTCACAAGGACCTTTCTTACAGCAGGAGAGGCTCCAGCGACTGCAGTTACAGTAGACGTCTGTCCAGAGAGGTTGCGGGTAATTAAACCGTGGTGACTACACTGAGCTCACTCCGCAGAGCCAGCCAAGCTCTGCTAGGAAACCTACACCACAGAGCCGACTGGTCCTGGAAACAACCTGGTTGCCAGGTTTGTTTGATTCCCTCCTGCCAGCATCAACATCTGTGTGTGTTTGTGTGTGTGTGGGAGGGAGGGAGGAGGGGAGGGAGAGGTTGATATAGAGAGGCCACCCATGTCTTAAATCTATTTTTCTGAATGAAATGAGGAAGGTAGATACACACTGCCTTCTTGTCTTGCTTTTGTACGTTAAAGGTCTGGTGTTTTTTTGTGTCTTTTGTCAGCTTCAGTGCCCTCAGGGTGCCACAGTTGCTCAGATGAGGATATTGCAGATTGCTTTTACCAGAGGGATTCAGTAAGCTTTTAAAAACACACTTCCGAAAGGCCAGCGGTAGATGGACTGTTATAGTGTGATGGAGAGAGACAGCAAGACAGAGAGAAACTGGGGTTTAATGGAGTCCTTATTGTACTCTGGAGCCCCATTGAGTGACTGAAAGAATCTGACTCTTACAAATGTTCATCCATCCGTTTGTCATTAAGTATTCCATCTTCTCGTCTTTATAATCCGTCGCATTAGATCATGAAATTGACGCTGCCCTGGCTGAGGAATCTAATTTCAAACCACTTTTTTAATTATCCTTATTAAACATATTAGCAATTGGATGTTGCAGCAGCAACGTGGCATTGGATTGACCTAGAATGCAATTGTAATACTCAAAGGGATTGGTTAATCTCCCACACAATCTCATGTCCTCCTCTCTGAGACAGTGATAGAGTAATGACTGTAGTAGTCTCTCTTTTACAGCCGTTATGGAGCCAAAAGCCTGAACGACTCTGGGTTTAATATAAGCTGTCATTAGAATGACTGAAACAAGCGTTCAGGCTCTCATCTTCTCTCGATGTTCTACCCTTTATTCTAGGGGAGGGAATCACCAGAGGCCCCACGATATGATATTATCACGATACTTGAGTCGAGATACAATCTTATTGCGATTTTAAACATTTTGCAATTAGCTGAGTATTGCTATTTATTACCTTTTTTCAACCGCAAATTATGCAGTTTGTCAACATCCGTTTTATCTAATAAGTATTGCTGTCAAAGTTAACGTGATACTAACGCGTTAACGCAAATTTCTTTTAACACCACTAATTTCTTTAACGCATTAACGTGACTTGCAATTTTTAGGTTGTAGCGGGCTCAGTTTTAAAGCTAGAGTGAAGTTACTAGTATCATATGAAACTAGAAAACCTAAGGAGTCCGTTGGAAACCAGGTCATACTAGCTTGTCGCAAAGGAAGCTGAATGACGCTCCAAACTTATGCTAAATTTTGGCAAGGAAAAACTAGCATGGTCATTTTCAAAGGGGTCCCTTGACCTCTGACCTCGAGCGATATTTAGCGTTCCTCCCGACAAGCTAACATGACATGGTTGGTACCAATGGATTCCTTAGTTTTCTAGTTTCATATGATACCAGTATCTTCACTCTAGCTTTAAAACTGAGTCCCTTACAGCCTAAAAATTGCAACGCAAAATATTGCGATACTATGCTGTATTGATTTTTTTCCCCCACCCCTGCTTTATTCTGAAAGTCTTCTCTTCTTCCTCCCCTCTTATCTTGGCTCACTCCCCTCCATGCCGGGGAGTTTGCCAGGGGGATTGTAGAGTGCCACCACATTCCTGGTTGGCACTCATGTCTGGACATAGCAGAGGTGCAGGCATTAGCCAGAGCCGCCTGCAGAGAGGAGACTGGCGCTGGCAGCCAAGGACTCAGCGCCCATCTGCTGCCAGAGCCAGTGAGGGAACCATCATTTATTACTTCCACTGATGCGAAAAGCAGCTCTTGTCACTCTGGAGACATATTGTCCCGTGATTGCTGCACTCTCGAAGGTTTCCGTCCCGAGTAGTCTGCATGTTTGGCTTCGGGTTGTGCAGTGGAGCTATTTTCCCCCTCTTTCTGTTTAATCCATCCAACTTGTTCATCCTCAGTCACAGATCGTATTTCAGAAGGCAAGACACTTGGAAACAGCATACCATTTCTTGCCTCTGCTTTATCTCATATCTGTCATATTACTCTATGTTGATGCGGCGTCTACAGGCCCCTACAGAGGAAGATTTAACCATGCAGCTCCAGCTCTCTAACTCCCACTTTAAAAGCAGACCCTTTAGTCTGAAACATCTATCAGTGTTTAGCGTGACTGCAAACTGCTGAGCTCCTCTGTTCCACTGTGACTTAATCTTCCATCTTTGGCTCATAATGCTGGAAAAAAAATCACAGTGTGACCCCAGATGTTTGACATTACCGTTCCTTTATATTTAGTTTGATACTAAATCCTCTGTTAATTTTTGCTCATGCCCTTTGCAGGGTAGTTATAGCACTTACTTATGTAAACAGTTTGCATTAGGCTTTCATGCCGACTGTGTGTAGAGCCTTTGTTGTATATATGGAGAAAAAAAACGAAATATATGTACAAGAAATGGCGGCCTTTGTTCTGCACTGCTGCACTGTTGAGTTTTCCCTCTAAAAGTGGTGTCATTACTGGATTAGTGCCCAGTTTTTCAGGACCAAAGAGACAGGAACGGCCCAACCTGCCTTACCTGAGCAAAGCCTAATCCGCTTTAATCTAATAATTGCTCTCACATTCACTCAGAGCACAGCTGCAGGGGACGGTTGTGGCTCCAGATTGCTGTGCACCATGGGTAATAATACCCATGGTCCCCTTTCATGGCCAGGATCAGATCTGTGGACGCCGCGAAGGTTTTTTCGTCGTCATCGTTTGGGCGTTCCAGACGAACCTCCCCTCAGTGCCTCTTTCTTTCCTCGTCGGCTCAGGTTCAGTCCTCAGCATGCGTGGATTACACAGGGATGCATTAGGCTGCCTGTGTTTCAACAGTCGGCCTTTTATGAGTGGGTGTTGAAAATTGGCGAGAGCTGGCCGCGCTCACATGTCTCTATTTTAGATACAGCATGACAGTTATGAAGCCTGGTGTGGAGGGACAGAGCAGCGGGGGGCGATGAGAGACGCGGCTCACATCTTCTCTGAAAGGCTTCTTCACGTGCTGAAGCTCCATCTGCCGTAAAGCCAGCGGATCACGCTCCGTGAACTGCCGTTTATACATCACACGATAACATGGAATAGCATGACATTGTGATGCTATGCTAATGCTCGGCGTTACAGTTAAATAACCTCAGCAGTGAGATAAAAGTCAACCATTTGATGCGAAGACAGCTACTTCTAAAAAGTGTACAAAATCTATCATGAAGTAGTTTTTTTGTGAATAGAAATAGAAAATAAAGCTATTTAGAAAATCAATCCAAACACCACTTATTCTTTTTTCAAAATCAATTGGCAAATTATTCAGTCCTGTCTGTTTTTCCTGTTTAAACTATGAGCTATGATTGTGTATATTTTTCCTGCTGGTTTTATAATGAATGTCCCTACTAGTGTTCCTCAGGGGCCAGACTAGTCCCAGTCCTCAGTCCTAGCCTGAAGCCCACTGCAGGCCTCCTAGCACGACTAGTAATGAGGCGGTAATGGCGAAGGATGGGTGGCCTATTAGAGCACACGTGAAGGAGCGTTTTGGGTGGGGCCCAGCCAACACTTTGATGCTGTTGACCGCCTCCCGGTGCGCTTATTAAGAGATTTATGGTTGACGCCTGTTCCCCCCCCTCCTCCTCCTGCTCGCTCACTGTTACATGAGTGTTTTTATTATTTTCCCTGTCATGGAGACCATATGGAGCACTTCTTCATTTCAAAGGCGGAGGTGTGCTGGCAAGCAGCGTCTCGTTAGGAGGGATGAGAGGGTATTTCATTGCGGTGTAGGAGAGGTGACGCACTTCTGTCTAAACGCCATGTCAAATAGATTTCTGTAATGCAGAATCTACAGCTGT
The DNA here is from genome assembly GCA_916701645.2 of Sebastolobus alascanus. NCBI lineage: Eukaryota > Metazoa > Chordata > Actinopteri > Perciformes > Sebastidae > Sebastolobus > Sebastolobus alascanus. The sequence continues at coordinate 3,455,221 of CAKAOJ020000121.1, forward strand.
AATGCAATCAGTGTCATGTTCCTGATGAGAGAGCTCATTTTAAGAGTCAAAATGGGGATCACGCTAGAGATTCCACCGAGGCGTCGTGGATGACTGTTGCTGCCGTTTGAAGCAAAACGACGGTCCACCTGGAGAGGTTGCATGCCGGTTGCCATGCCAATGTTGCCTGATAATAACCCTGGGAGGGGGCCGTCTCTGTCTAATGGGAGCAGAGCTCGCTCCCCGCTGTCAAAGGCAAGACGGAGAGTAACGGGCATAAACTGATAGTGATCTCAGTGAGGTTTGTTATAATGAGCCCGGCCCACTCTTTGCACACGAGCAAGTCCCTCTGCAGAGCGAGACCCCTCCACAGAGCAATTACCTGGTACAATAAGAGCAGAGATTGAATTAAGGTAGCGGGTGTGCATACCGGTCTTACTGGTAAAAAGGCAGCCCGGCTCTGCTGCTTTGAACATTTTCAATCAGAAGCAGAGGAATGAACACAGAGATGTGCTCTGCTGATGAATGCCACGCAGAGCAGAAAATACTACCCGGGGTCAGTTTATGGATGTAATGAAAAGAGACAGCAGGGGCTCGTTCTTTTGTATTACTTTGATCCATTTCAGCCTGATAGAGTGGGTGTGCCTGCCTCAGTAGCGGCACGTTGGTGCTGGTTGAACATTGTCTATTTTGTTCACACCTGCCTGTTACCTTGTATGAGGCTCTGATGTCATTTATTAAACCTTGAGAAGAGACCCTGCATTGTACAGATTTCCTGGACTGGATTAGTTCTGAAGGTAGTAGTTGATCAACAAAAAATTAATGAACGTAAATTTTAAAGGTAATTTAATGGTATAAAAGAATAGTTCAGTAAATAACATTTTGGTAAACATGCCAATTAACTTTGTTGCCCAGAGTTAGATGCTAAGATAGCTGGCTGTAGCTTCATGTTTAGCATACAGACATGAGAGTGGTATCAATTAGGGCTGCAACTAAGGATTATTTTCATTGTCGATTAATCTGTCGATTTTTTTTTTCTCGATTAATCAATTAGTTATTTGGTTTATAAAATGTCAGAAAATGGTTAAAAATGTCCATCAGTGTTTCCAAAAGCCCAAGATGACGTCCTCAAATGTCTTGTTTTGTCCACAACTCAAAGATACTCAGTTTACTGTCATAGAGGAGTAAAGAAACCAGAAAATATTCACATTTAAGAAGCTGGAATCAGAGAATTTTTACTTTTTTTCTTAAGAAATTACTCAAATCCATTAATCGATTATCAAAATAGTTAGCGATTAATTTCATAGTTGACAACTAATTGATTAATCGTTGCAGCTCTAGTATCAATCTTCTCATGTAACTTTCAAATGTGAGGATTTGACTGTGTTTATGTCACTCTGAACTAAATATTTGGGGGTTTGGGTCTGTTGGATGGGCAAAACAAGCAATTTCACCTTTCAGCAGAAGATTAATCAATAATAAAAACAATTGTTAGTTGCAGCCCCCGACTAGTTTAGGATTAAATACATGAACTCCTTCCACTCTTGCACCTTTTTTCCCTTTATTTTCCTACCTTTATTTTCTACTTTAGAGGTCAATAATGAGATCAGTCTGTTGTTAACCAAACTGTCACTCCCGTTACAATGTTTTGACAGAGACATTGTACCTGGTCTGACTTTGTCCTGTTTAACGTCTCTGCTGTCAAGTTAAATAAGGCTCTTTGTTTGGGCGGCATTTCAGCTTCATGCACTGGTGATTTCTCTGTGTAATTCTTGTCAGAGGTGCCAAAATGTTTCTGACATGCAGCATTGTTAAAAATACTGACCAAGAAGTCACTGAAGCGTGAAAATGCACTTGTAGCTAAATAAACTCAATTTGACATCAGTATCTGTGATTAGCTTCTACCTTTCTGTAAACAGAGCTTTGTTTATAGACCAAAGGTTTTTTGTATATCTTTTTTTGTTTTTACACTTTTATCACCACAATATCAATCTGCATTTTTGACCATGATCCACATTCTCCAACATTGCATTGCGTGCATGTTCTCAGTTGTAGCTGTAATTTAAATTGTGATTTGTCAAGATATCACAGCATTAATAAATCACAATGCAGTTTATCATGTAGCCTTACCTGTTTTATGCTCTTTTGTGTTCTGCCAACCACTTTTCAACACACACACACACACGCACACGCACACGCACACGCACACACACACACACACACACACACACACACACACACACACACACACACACACACACACACACACACACACACACACACACACACACATCTGGTAATTTGCTGACAGGCAATGAAATCTCTGTCAGTGGGCTTCGGTGCATCCCGTTTGCCCTTCATTCTCTCTCCGATTTATCTCCCTGACATCTTGATCCAGAAACTCAACTGTGGATGAAGCTTTCACGGTTTTTCATCTGAGGTTTTATTTCAGCTTTTAAAACACACTGTGACAGATGGTTATCGGCCTCTCTCTGCAAATGCCAACATGACGCTCACCCAAGCTCGCACCTCTGAGACTTCATCAAGCTATGATGGATTGTTCTGTGTTTGACTGCCATGTGGTTACTACTGGTTACTACTAATGATACAGAGTACATGGAAAATACAAATATTGCGATTTCCTCCTCATCCTGCGATTTGAAATTTGCAGAAGGCCATATTGCGATTTCGATAAACTTTTGATTAATTATGCAGCCCTAATGCGTATGGCAGTGTGTTCTTTATACAGTGACAGTTTTTTCCTAAAATTAAAAAAAAATCGCAATATATCGCCGTGCTTACAGTATCGCAATATATCACAATTTATTGAATCGTAACCCTTGTATCATGATACGTATCGTATCACCAGATTCTTGCCAATACACAGCTCTACTAAGAACACATTTAAGTTGGTACTCAAAAGGTATTTAGGTTCGATACCCAGGACTACTTCCAACTAGGTTAAAATGAATTAGAAACTAATTCTATTTTGCCGTACTGTGAATCTTACTGTCTTCTCCAGACAGTGAGGACTTTTCTCCTCTCGCTCCCTCCTTCGCTCCGTGACATCCACCCTGTTAGGAATGCTAATCTTGTTAGCTCGGCATTCCAGTCAACCAGCAGGAATCTGCAGGAATTGCTGGAAATAAAAATATGATTTACATTTTTTTTTTTTTATCCCCACTGCTGGCATTCCTGAATTGTTTAATGGAGCACTTTAAAGACGACCTCATTAACTGAGCCTAAGGATGAAGGTGGGGATCCACCGTGATTCTGAATCTTAACTTTTTCCACAGAAAGTTGACCGGAGGGCGGTAGACTTGTGTATTCTACAGTGTACAGAAGACGGCACAGCGGCTGCTAAAATAGATGCTTTCAAAGAGAGAGTTTGCTTCAGTCTACCCATCCGCTGCATGTTGAAAAATAGATGCCATGTTTTTCCAGTCTGTGCTCATTCTGTTGGCCCACGTCTGACCTCGTGATTACCATTAACTAAATAAGATGTTTCCTTCTGCTTCTGAATCATGCTTAGCTCTCTTTCAGATCTCATGTGAAGAACTCTCTGTGTTGTTAATAATTGATCCGATCTGAGGCGGCGCTCTAATCGTGTCTGTGCCGTTTCCCCCTTTTTTTGTACTCCTTTGAAGTTGCACTGTTTGTGCAGTTTGAGCAAAGAGGGCTGATGTTATCTGGAGTCGTGCTGCTCTTATCCTTAATTGGGTTATGTAGATTTTGCGGCTGGGGAGAGGAGGGAGTAATGAAAATAGAGTGATCATGGATGGTAGAAGCGTCTTCATTAACGATGGCAGACTCTTAGTGCGGTTTTCATGGAATACCGACTTTAAACTCACAGAGAGTGTTTGACAGTGTTTTAATGGATGTCTGCAGCAGTTTAACTCTGGGAATTTTATGCCAGCCGAGGCCGAGGCGTCGCTGAGATAAACATCTAATAGCAGCTACGCTCCAGTCACTGTCTCACGCCCCGTCAGCATCGCTCATTTCCGCGACTCCGAGACTCCACGTTCTGCCGTCCTGTCACTCTAAAACATTTCGGAGCAGCTGTCTCGCTCCGACACGGCCCGCTGAGAGGCTGTGAAATCACACACGTAGGGGCTTTTTGAGCTCCCACAGGGGGAGACATGGGTGTGCCCGGTGCCAAGTATTTGTGGGTGCTGCTGTTTGCGTCTGTGCATGTGCAGGGCGTCTTCCCCTTTAACCTTTTGCAGCCTGAGGCATGTGTGTCATCCCTGCTTGTCGTCACCCTGGCTGGAGACGCACGATCCCGATTACGGGATCTTCACCGATAAGATAACGTCCTCTTTGATGCAGCTGTTTATCTGAAGGATTTAAGGCTCTTATCTTAAACGTTTTTTAGAAATAGAGTAGCATCTTTTCAGTTTTAACAGACCACCTATACCTGCACAATGAAAGCCTGTGTGTAGCCTGTATTAACATCAATCAGTTTTTCTTATCTGGATATTGATTTCATTGTTAATGTCCACAGATAATGCACTCCCACTCCCACAGAACCTCTTTCTTTGACCCCAGTTCCGCGGCTTGCATTCCCCCCCTATGCTTATATGGTGATAGTTTTTCTTGAAATGTGATTCCCCCCGGCCAGCTCTGCCTGCCAGTGCCAGCAGGCAAAGTTGAGAAAGAGAGAAGGGAAGCCGTCGGCTGCTGATGAGCCCATTATGGTTGGTTCTGTCTGTCAGGCCGACTTAAAGGCGACTTCCACCTGACAGCGCTGACAGCCGAGCCAGGCTTAATGGGGTCGGCGGTGCAGCGAGTTGAAGAGGAGATTCCCCGTGTGCAGATATTTCACCCCTCTCAGCAGTTTCCCCCTCTCCGTCTTTAACCTACTTTCTGTGTCTTCCAACTTCTTTCCCGATACCTTGATCGAAATCCAGGGAAACTCAAACTATTTTGAAAACGAAGAACTATTAATATTTCATGGCGATCGCAGCTCATCCGGGTGCATTAGCGTATCCGTTGCTGGCTTTTCCCGGCAAGTGCATGTTGATTAGTGTCAGAGCCAAGACTTTTTTTTTTTTTTTTTTCTGTTTTTCTTTATCTGTGAAGAGATGGAGGCTCCCTGGAGGGAGAGTGTGTTTGTGCCTCGTTTTCCACAGCTTTGATTTATTTAGACATCATATTCCTTTCCTGTTATGAAGCTTTCTGGTATAAAAAAACCCCTACATTTTAAATTACTGTAATTGAATAGTCAGTCAACATAAACTTTTATGATTAATCATTTATCAAGATAGTTATCGATTATTCAAGCAAAAATGCACAGTACATTTACTTGTTCCAGCTTCTCAAATGGGAGGATATGCAGTTTTTGTCTTTGCACATTTTTAATGAGCAGTTTTCAATATTTTCTGATATTTTATAGACAAAACTATTAATCCTAAAAACAATCTACCGATGAACCAATAATGAAAATATTAATTGGTTAAAGCTCTAATTTTAAAACTTAAAGGAGTTCTCCAATAAAAGCTCTGTTTACATTCAGTTAGGGCTGGGCGATATGGCCAAAACCTTCTATCCTGATTATAGGTCATTTCATATCTCAATAATATGAATAACGATATTGCATGTTTTATGGTAATTCAATAAATAAATAGTCTATGTTGAATAAGCCATAGTAAAACCTATTTTTGTATACTACTGTGTGACAAATGAAAAGTACAGAGTATTTTCTAATTTTAAGAACTTGAGTGTAAAATGAACACAACAGTTTAAGTGAGATTGTAGAGAAAAAAGAAATAAATATACGTAGGCCTGGCCTATATCGCAATAGAAACGATACAGAGAAATACTGTATATATAGAATGGACATTTTTATATTGTTTTGATGATGTATATCGTCATATTGCCCAGCCCTACATTCAGTGTGTATCTTTGAGGTCTAACATACATGTGAATGCCTTTCCTTCCTCATGAAACATTTGCAAAGCTGATTATTTAAATAATTTGAAATAAGGCATTGTTTGATACCACTTTGCTACGCTTCTTTGCATGTTACTGCCACCAGGTGTCGGTCAACACAATAGTGTGAAACCGGTGTGAGGAAAGTGTCTCACATCGCCTGTGTGCAAAAAAGTTGCTCCATAGTGCTACTAGTGGTCAAAAACTCCACAGGGTACCTTTAATTTAGATTTATTCTACTCCACTGTATTTCTTTTTGCTAATATGGTTAGTTCAGTTTGTCAGTTTAACATCATTCACCCCATTCGATACCTCAGTCTTAGCATTGAAGAGTTTTTGCCATAAGAGCATTCCCACTCTGTCCTCCCCCCTCTCGCTGTTTGTTTCCCCTTCATCAGTAACTCTCCCTTTCAACCACTCTCACTTTGAAGGGCCCTCGGTGGGAGTTTGGATAGCATCTGCTCCGCTTATCTATTTGAAATGTCACTCTGTGCAGAGCCAAACATTCCTGTTCCCTCAGCCCTTGTGTTACTATGTGAAAAGCACGACCTAAATGAACTGTATTGATTTGGTCAGACAAACACAACTTTAGTAGTATTTATGTTGCAACTTGCAGCGTGCCTACGTCATGGCGATCAGAGATGGCAGCTCTGGCTTTGTGTGTGTGTGTGTGTGTGTGTGTGTGTGTGTGTCTATACTTGTGTGTCTGTTTAGAGAGGCAGGGCTGCGGTGGGTTTGAGAGATGTAGGTCACGGTGCCTTCCCTGTTTGAACTTGGCAGATTTCCTCAGACGTGATAGACTATGCCTCACTCTCTCTCCATCTTGTCTGTCATCCTGTGGTATGTGAAAACACCTTATGTGTGTGCTGTCTCTGCTGGGACTTTTCCCGGAAGTCATTCCCTTTCTAAACACACACACACACACACACACACACACACACTGTATGTCAACGTGCATCTCAAATGAAACCATCAACTGCGTGCCACAGCTCCGATGTTTCTCCACCAAAGCTCATAGCACCGCTGTTCACAGAGGAGGCTCAGTGTGATGGAAGTTGGCACGCTAGCTCACAACCCAGCTGTAAGCTTGGCGTGGAGGCAGTGTGCTGTCTGTGAACATTACTTGATAGATTGTTTGAGGTGGATGTTGGGGAAAGACTCTGCTGGTGTTTCCAACCCATCTGCTGCCTTTTATCCCAGTTTTTATGCAGATGGAACAAATTCTCAGCCCCTTAGGGAAATGGTTAGAGACCACATTTGCTTATAACAATCGGTTTTGCAATACATCCTGTGAAGCTAGAGGTCGACCGATGGGGGATTTTTAAATACCGATATAATAACAATAGTTAGGATCAGGAAAAAGCCAATGCCCGATAATCGGCCGATACCCCCACCGCCCACAAAAAGAATTTGACACTGTTGGAAAACAATTTTTGACCTTATTACAAACTATATAACTGTGATCTAAGTCAAATAAATAAACAAATCTCTAACTGAACTTGAAACTCAAAGTAATAAATATCTAAACATGACATGAATCCCGCTTGTCTGCTTGCTTTAAAATCAGCTGTATCCCGGGACCGCGTTGAAGGTTTGGAAAATTGCTTTCTGAAAAATGTATCTCAAACTATCTAAAAATTTAAACAGACCTATCTAAAACGTAATTTAAAGTCTTTCGTGCATTTATGGCTGGAGCTCACTTCCCTCGCATGACTGGTGGTGGCTGCGCATCCATCGGCCACTGTAAGAGCCCAGTTCTACTGATAAACGATAGTTTGTTAAACATCCTATCGGCGCCGATTAATCGGTCGACCTCTAGAAGCAATCGTACTAGAGCTCAGTTCAGATGATGGAAGAATGACTTATGAATTAGGGCTATGGTCCATAATCAGTAAAAAAAAAAATCAAAAGTTCTCAAAGCCCAATGTGACCTTTTTAAGTTGCTTGTTCTGTATTTTTGCTCGATAAATAACTTAAAGAATTTATCCATCATCAAAATTTTTGTTGATTCATTTCTGTCTTTTGACCAGTTGTGTATGAACACCACTTCACAAGACCGTCACCCCATGTTGAAACAGAGCATGAGAAGAAAATAAGAATAATATGATTTGATATAAAAAAGGTCGAGGTGGCTCAAATTGAGGTGAAGAGGTGAGGTTTCATCCCAAGTGAGACATTTTGCCTGATACAGTGAAGTAAAAGCCAATCATCAGTCAGCAGGTGTCTCTCCTGGAGCCTGTAAATTTCTCTCCCACATTGTATTTACAGCTGAAAGAAAAGCCACTGGGCTGTGACCTCTTAATACAGTGTCACCAGGGGAAAAAAAACAATTTCCCCAAAGAAGCCATCGATCCACCTGGCCTGACTTGGTGAAATTAAAAACTAAAATATGATGGACTAGAACTAATAACACTGGAGTGGAGTACAGTGTGTCTTTGTCTCACCATCCCACCAAAGTTGAACCAAAACTGTGTTGTTTTTTTAATAAAATGTGAGATGACAGAGCAAGAGCATCCACATAAAAGTGCTTTATAATGTGCAGTCAGCAAGGACATTTGCAAGAAAAGGAGACATGTTGGAGAGCAGAGATAGCTGTCTGTAAAATCCCCTTTTCTCACCTCACCAGCATCCTTACAAATAGTGACTTGTTGTACTATGTTTGTGTTTGGGCCTTGAAGGGAGATGACTGTGGATTTGTCCCATTGTAGGAAAACATTTAATGGTGATTGTTGTCTTCAGTGCATCGTGCTGTTGTGTCCTTCCCTCAGGATATTTTCTCTTTCATGCAGAGTAAGGAGGCGTTCAGTAGTGGATTTTGGCTTTAACACAAGAATCGTGATGGTTTTTAATCTGTGTGGGAGGTGTTAAGTTTACAGATATCTCTTTACTTGAGCTAAATGTTCATGTTCATGTGCAAAAACACTGAAGAACACGGCCAGACATTCCTCTTTATTTTTGGCACTGTATGAGAATCCATAATGCATATAGCTCAGTTTGATCCATTTACCTACCTTGTATGTAACATAGATGGTATTTCAGTATCTTATTCTTGCTGATATTACCAGCAGATGTCCCCCACGTTTTGATACTAGTCCTCTACCTCTGATATTCTTTTGTAATTTCAGTTCCTTCTAGGGCTGTGTATTGGCAAGAATCTGGCGATACATTATGTATACAGGGGTAAGGATTCAATATATTGCGATATATTGTGATATTGTAAGCAAGGCGATATATTGCAATCTTTTAGATCAAATTCTAGGAAAACTGTCATAGTATAAAGAACACACTAGAAATACATCATTTTAGAATAGGCAAAAATTACACTGCAAAAAACTGCATGTTTTTTTGCCCAAAAGTGCATGTTATTATCATGAAGTGGGAATACCTGTAAAGGGGAGACTCGTGGGTACCCATAGAACCCATTTTCATTCACATATCTTGAGGTCAGAGGTCAAGGGACCCCTTGGAAAATGGCCATGACAGTTTTTCCTCGCCAAAATTTAGCGTAACTTCGGAGCATTATTTATCCTCCTTCCGGACAAGCTAGTATGACATGGTTGGTACCAATGAATTCCTTAGGTTTTCTAGTTTAATATGGTATGGTCATAGCTTCACTCTCTTTAAAACTGATCACGCTACAACATCCGAAAGACAGAATAGTGGCCCGGTCCGCCGGCGGGGCGTCAGATTTTTAAGATTTATTAAAAATTGATACAGTGTTTTTGGAGAATCTATACAGTATCACAAAACATAATATTGTGATACTCGTGTGTATTGATATTTTCTTACACCCCTAGGTCCTTCTGTGTGTAAAGGTAAGGGGGCATTTAAGGCAAAATACTATGTTCATCACCCAGCTTATCCACAGCCTCTCCAGCTGTCTTACCGTGTTTGACCAACCTTTCTGCCTCGCTGCGTCTTTTTCTGCCTGTCTGTCAGCTCGAGCCACCTGCAGCTGAGACAAAGGTGAGCCTGATGAAGAGCTGGACAGGCAGGAGAAGGGATGAGGAGGGTCAAAGATGGAGGAATTACCTTGGCTCATCTTCAACAGGCTCCTTGATTTAACATTATTGAAAGATCCCCTTTTTACTTGGCTTCAGTCCTGCAAGAGGCTATGAACACACACACACACACACACACACACACACACACACACACACACACACACACACACACACACACACACACACACACACACAGAGAGACTGTTACGCAGGTGTAGGTATGCCTAATCGACTTTAGCAGTGGAGCGTTCCTTATCATAACAAACCTTGACATCAGGTATGATAACATTGTGTTACACGGGGCAAATGAGGGCCTGCTGTGACACACTATGGAGTTGGCTATTGATGAGCAGTTCATTGTGGTAGTTGTTCAAACAAGAAGGCAGAGCGGAGCAGCTGTTGATGCCAGTCAGACTTCTTCCCTTGTTTCCAAGATTTCTCTAATTAGCAACAATCATGAGTTCCGCTCGCCAAGATGTTGTGTTTTTTGGGTTTGTTTGTTTTTGAGATAGACACAAGAACTACCAAGTAGAGGTGTGTGAGCTGGAATAAGCAAGTGTAAAAACTGGCAATTTTGCAAAGACAACATTTGTGTTTCCTGATCCAAGAGTCTATTTAAAATCATCATAGAACATGAGGATGAATTGGTTAGATCGTAACTGTTACCACACGCTCTTTCAACTTCTGGTTGTTCCATGAATGGCATTAAAAAAGGGAAAAATAAAAATAGGAAACAAGAAAAAGATCTTGTAATGAGGAACCACAGACCAAACTGAGACAGAAATAAAAACTGAAATTAGAGTACTACTCGCACTGTTTTCATTTTCTTTTCTCCGTGTCTTCTAGGGATGCAAAACCAAACCGTGGGCTTGTTGAACTGTTGCACCACTATTAAATACAGGCCTGCTAACATTTTGATGAGGTGCCAGAGACATAGAAGAGGCAGTTATCTGAACATAGGCCTGCTTCACCATTAAGTAGCCTGCCTTATTTCATGTGTAAATCAGTGTTTTGGCTTCATGTAATATAGAAATATCATTCATTACTAGGGGTGTAAGAAAATATCGATTCACATGAGTATCATGATATTATGTTTTGTGATAGTGTATTGATTCTCCCGGTGGACCCAGCCACTATTCCTTTTCCGGAGGTTGTAGCGGGCGCTTTAAGGCTAGAGTAGAGATACTGGCATCTCCAATTTGGGCTAAATTTTGGTGAGGAAAAACTGGCATGGCCATTTTTAAAGGGGTCCCTTGACCTCTGACCTCAAGGGGTCCCTAAACAGTCTTGGAATTACATAAATTGGGTATCACCTGTAAAGACGAGATTCTTGTGGATCCAATGAGTCCAATTGTATTCATATGTGATGATGTTGATCCCCATAGTAGCCATTTCACATAGTGATTTTCTTTTACTAAGATGGTGGTATGTCTTTATACTATGACAATGATGATATATTTAAAAAAATTGCAATATATCGCCTTGCTTACAGTATCGCAATATATTAATCGTTACCCCTGTATCATGACATTTATTGTATCGCCAGATTCTTGCCAATACACAGCCCTGTTCATTATTATCAATCAATCAGCCGATCTATTTAAATATTTTGGAATTCAAACACATTAGAAATGGTTGTTTTTCTTCTCGCCAATGTGCAAAACAAACCGAAATACAAACCGAACCGTGGGCTTGTAGAACCGTTGCATCTCTAGTGTCTTCCCCCTGATTTTGTTTCCTGTGTATTGTGACCTCTTATTTTATAACTGAAGCATATCAAAATGACTGTGACCGTGTTGTATTCTTCCAGCCTTAAGTCCAAGTCACACACAAGTCTGTCATTTTTCTCCACAGAGATGGTGGTAAATAGAGCTGAAAACATGGCTCTCACACATAGCTTGTACACAGCATCACGAGGGAAAATAAAAGATTTAAATGTGCGTGAGGATGTGTGTGCAACACATCACGTCTTGTTTGAGAGACGTGAGCGGATGGCACATGGCTGTGAGGCACTCCTGTGTGTGTGTCTATTAGATCACCCACTCGCGTCACAGCCTCACTAACGGGAAAAAAAGGATTTTCTCCGCGTTGGGTCTGATAATTTTACGAGAAAATAATTCACGGCTAGCCAGTATTGTCTAAACATCACATTCCTCCGCAAGGCTAAGTGGTCGCCATGGCATACACTTAATGAACGGAAAAAGCAGTAAAATGTTAACAGCAGCTCCATTCTAATCCTCTGTCTTTTACTTTCTCTCTCTCTCCTCTTCCAGTTCTGTCCATCCAGGCTGCCGCCATCCAGTTCACCAAGGAGCCCAAGTCCCAGGATGCCTTGCACGGCCGCAGCGCCATGCTACGCTGCGAGGTCAGCGATCCGACCGACATCCGTTACGGCTGGCATCACAACGGCCAGCCCCTGGAAAGCAGCGAGAGGCGCTTCCAGGAGGGCAGCAACCTCAAGTTCACCGCTGTGGATCGGCGGCTGGACGCGGGGAACTTTGAGTGCGTCGCACGAAACGAGGCCACGGGAGAGGTGCTCCACTCCACCAATGCCTCCTTCAATATCAAGTGTGAGTGTTTCATTTCAAGCCGTTCTCACCCTCATTCTTTAAAAAACCTCCCGAGTGAAAATTGCCAGCTGACAGGGTTTCATAATGGCAACAAGGGCGCGCATCCAGTTTCTGGATCTAAAAAGCAAAACAAAAGTGGCCGTATAAGATGACAGGTAGTATGAGCTGAAGGAATGTTTCCACCTTGTTGCCTTGTTCTTTGTGGCTTCCCCTCCCGCTCTCCAAAGGAAACTGGATATGTGCGCCACCAAGCATGTGTTTCTTGTTGCTTGTATCTTTTTTTTTCTCCGTTGTGCAACACTCTCTTTTCCCATATACTATCAAAAGGCTTTTGTCTGGAAATTACCGAGCAGTGTAATTTGCTTCCCAGCTATATAATTATTTAGGTTTACATTAACGCTGGCCTCCTCGCTCCAGCTTTTTATTCATCTCAGGCTTTTCACTCCTCGCTTTCTGTCCCATTAAGGAGGCACACTAGTATCTTAAGTTTGTTGTTTAGCCCCAAAACCAAACTTCAACGTACCCTCTTAAGTTTCCGAGGAAGCCATGGGAATTCTGTACAGCCCTGTTTGGGATAAATAACAACCTTGTTCCCGCATTGTGGAAGGCCCTCAGGTACCAGTTGTTACTGAAAAGCCTTTGTGTCTTACAAACAGAGACAGAGAGAGTTTGTACTGATGGCAGTAGAAAACAAAAAAGCAAAGCAGGATGAAAAATGGCTCCATCTGGAATATGTTGTCCTGTCTTGCTACATTCTGCCGGAGGTTTCTCTTTGCGGTGATGTTACTCGTTCAAAGACTGATTACGAGAACAGATGAGCGTCCAGACCTCCTAGTAGCAAACTGAGACACAGACCGAGAGGCAGAGAGCAGAGGTTTAACCCCTGCTCTATGATGTGTCTCCACCAGTGGATATTTGTGGGCTGCGATGTTGAGCCCCGATTACAGTTTTTAGCCAGATGGACCGAAGAAGCACATCAGTTTTCCAAACCTTGTCTGATCTGAAGGGAACTGCTTTTATGTGTTGCAATTTAACATGATGTACTGTGTCAATAATGCTCAACTGACACACTCCCACAGATTAAAAGAAAAAAAAAAAAAAACTAGTTAGACACGAAGCACCAGTTTTTAAGATCTGCCATCGTGACCCAGAATAAACTTCACTGTCTGCCAGGTCATTAATATTCCCACGCATTGGAAAAGAGAGGCATGTTTTTATTGGAAGGAAGACGGTGTATTCATGTTTAAAAAAATCAAATTTATTCTTGCTGAACTCATTTAATCATGGAAATGTACTTGTTTACACAAGAGTGGTAATACATTTTTAGATCAGTGTAGCTGTGACATGTAGAGGCAAAATGAGGTACGACTTGATCTCTAATGTTGTTGAAAGATCTGGGCCAAGTTCAAGGCATCACACGGATCACAAAAAAACATCTGACTTCTCTTTTGACATTTAGAAAAATGGTTTGTTAAAGAGGTTGCATGTTAAATCTGCATAATTATCAATATTTTTATATTAACAATGGATGAAATTACTGTGTAATGTGGAAGGTGTAGCTTGTAGTGATGAAGCTACAGATAATTATCATCAACCCTGCAGTTCCCCTCAGCTCTACAGGGCCTCGTAGTGTTTGTTTCCCGGCTCATAACTTTACTGTTTTGGTTCACGCTCTAATTGGCAGCAACAGTAAGCTGTGTTCAGCAAAAAGCTCTAATAAGCCTAGTGTACTCTACCTTAAAGGACCAATATGTAATATAGTTACTGTAATAAATCATAAAATGACCATGATATGTCATCAGAGATTAAGGAAACAAGCTAAATTGAAATACTGGCTTCTCCGACAACAATGCTACAGCCAGTATGTTCTCCTTTTGAAATTTCTATTCCGGTCCGGATCGTCTGTTTTTGTTTTGGATCGATGTGATCCCGTCCACTGCCCATTTCGACACCCCGCTTCCACATATGAAACAAACTGGCACGCAAATAGCCTTCTGCAGCCACGGAAGCAAGCTAATGAACTGGATCTACAGAGATAACATATAGTTAACAGATAGTTAGATTCTACCCGACCTGAAGAGCCTCGGTACATCTCTCTGTGGTCCGTGTGAACTACTGCTGAAGACTACTGCTGCTGGCCAGAGGCTAATGTGGTCGTATCTAGAAGGTAACCCTCAAATTGCGAAAACGCGCGCTAACTGCTATGAGTCACACCTGAGGAGCGGACGGGCCACGGCTCCAATGTTTTGACTGCAGTTACCCTTTAAACGCTAGCCGTCAGTCCGACATATTTTCCTTAAACTTTATTTCAATCGTCACATACATCACATACGTGACCTCTGCATTTAACCCATCCTAAGCATTTAGGAGCAGTGGGCTGATGTGAAGCGCCCGGAGATTGAACCGCCAACCTTGTGATTAAAGGACAACCCGCTCCCGAAACAGCAGCAGTGTTAGCGACTAGCTGATGCACTAAGTTGAGCATTTAGCAGCTAAAGAGTGACTGCTAATGTTACTCCATGTCTGCTTGATGTGTCAATAAGCAACTGTTTGTTAACAAGTCTGCCATACCAACTTTATAAGTTGATAATACATCAGTGTGGGTGCAGGTTTAACTAAATAAATCTTCAATAAAGACTTAGAAAATCTGAAATTTGACTCTCTGAAAGTTGACCAGTGTATCCAAGGCGTAGTAACAAATGTGCTCGCACATGATATTGCCTTATTTGTGGGTGTTAAAGGGCGTACATGTTTGCATGCATGGATTCTCCACCTGCCTCTGAGGGTGTTTATAGGGCACCATATCATGTAGCCTTTAAAGTAGACCTTTGAAAGTGGATGCTTGAAGAGGCTTTTTAGCGAGTCCACCACAGACCTGCAGTACATAAAGCAAATATGAGCAGCAGATAGATACATAGCTGAGAGGCATACAGTAATGGATTTACTGCAGTAAATTCTGCTAGAAACTGTAAGATCGATAGCTTTATATCAGTTTGATAAGAGTACAACAGGAGTGGACTCCGCTGGCACGACTTCAGATAAGAAACCATCTACAGTACACCTCCTGTTAAAACAGAAACAAGATAAGTTATAGCGCAGAACATACTTGAATCAAACACACAAGGAAAGGTAGCATGCAGTAATAAATCATCCATAAGCACTTCTGTATGCTACATCTGTCCGTGCGTATCAACGCATTTGTCTCTGTCATAATGCGCAGGTTGTCTGGCCATCTCTGGATCACTTTAGGTGGATCAGACCATGTTATGACAGATGTTCTCATATTTCCCCAACATACATTTAACGGGCGATAAAGCCGTGCACAGCTTAAAAGTAAAGACCCCCTCTGGCATTAACCCTGCGCTCACTCATGTGTATGCTAGTTTGCGTGCGTACTAGTAAATGTGGGTTTTGAGGGGGGTGGGGGGGGGGGTGGGGTATTCATGTGTACTGTACATGGACTGTACTGGAGTAGATTGTTTCCCCTCCCCCCTCCTGCCCTCTGCAGAGAGAGAGTTAATTTATCTTGCTCTCAATGGTGGGTGGGCAAATCCTGCCAGTTGAGAGTTATTCAGAGTAATTATCCCCCCTCTGTTTTCACTAATAGAGGTTTTAGCCCCCCCACCCCCTTCATCCTTTTGTCCCTCCCGGTCACTGGGTCTCCATGGGCGAGACCGCGTCCAGCAGGGGCGTCGGGCTCAGTCATCGCTATTGTCAGCATGTCTGTTGGTCCTGGAGGCAACGCTTCGCTTGACTCTCTGTAACAAGATGCAGACTGACAGGAAATAAGTGACACAGTAGGAAGAAGGGAAACATACAGTAGAAACCGAGGCACATTTTCCTCCCTATTTAATCTCTCAAATCACAGAGACATACACACACACAAACACACACACACACACACACACACACACGACATCTCGGTTTAATCACACAGCATGCGTCCTTAACCTACATTTGTTGGGCGGATGCATTTTAGAGCATCCTTACTGATCGCTAGTGCAGCTCCACTCTTTCACATTCCTGTCATTTTATTTTCTAGTCTTTTGTGTGAGATGACAGAATGCAGTTCCTCATGCTTAATGACCCAGGCTCCATCCGTCAGCTTCTCCCCTGCAGAGTCACTTTCCTCCAGTGTCAGTGTCTTTTTTTCTCCTTCCTCTTTCTGTCTCGTCACAGCAGCAGCAACAGCAGCATCTCTCTGCCTCGCCGTAGTTTGCCGCCTGGCCTGTTGACCCCTGTCAGCCACAGCTGATAAAATCTGACACCTCACAGCGAGCTGACTCTTGTCACGCTTTTCCCAGGGCTGTGCAAGGGCACAAAGTTTACAATATGAAGCCACATGTTTTAGTTATTTCCATACCCATATGGCGCTGTCAGTCAGCGCTCCCCTGGATAACACAATCCACCTTGCCTGTCTGTTGCACAAACCCTTCTCCATGGCAACAAATCAGCCCGTTGAGTGAAACAGACAAACACGCAGTTGCCTTTTGGCACAGTGAGGAATGAATGGTCCCAGCATCTGCCTTGACAATATCCCCACAATTCATCTGTTATCATCCCCGCGTTGATAAGGCTTCCTGTTCTGCCTCCAACATAATAATTATACGCCCCTAATTATGGCGTTAGCTGCCAGGCCTGCTCCAACACTTAGTCATGCATTCTGAGAAGGATTACGGGGAAGTATTTGCCACTAATAGGTTATGAAAGAGCGCCTTCTGTTTGTCGAGTGGACAGCTGGAGAAACCTGAACTGTGAATGGAGCTGTGAGCGGAGTAAAGGGTTAGAATGTGTGACTGTGAGAAAATCCAGGTCAAAGTGGAAATGAAATAATACCAAGAATTGGTTTTAACCTGCTGGAGAACCAAATAGGCCGGAAACTTTAGACAGTCACAAGGCTGTGAGTGTTGAGAATTGCTCATTGTTGCAATGATTGTCAGGTCACAGAGGTCAAGCAGTGTGTCCTGCACCGCGATGACTTTTTTACCATAGTTTCTCTTAGTGCTCACACTAGAGGTCGATCGTGGATTTTTAAAGGCTGATATAATAGCGATAGATTGGAGCAGGAATAGGGACGATAGCCGATTAATCAGTCGATATCTTCTTTACTTCTACAGCAGCCTAGTCGGCTACTTTTGCATACGCCGTTTTAAATAAATAATTTTTTTGTCACTCTAAATTTCATCAGTCCCTAAGAGAATATCCTGCAGTGTGATTTGGTGGGTTACATCGTTGGAAATATATTATATTTATTTACAATAGGCGATGCGCTGTACTTTGACGTATGACTGGCCAGGATTACTTCTGTTGTGCGTCACGTCACATTGTTAAATGCCACTCTTACAAACCATTAATGGTCACGACTCACGCATATTTCCGGGTTAAGGAGGATCCTAAAGTTAGGGACTTCATTTTACGAATGGATGGTTACAAAGCTGGATTATTTCTAAGAGAGAACGCCAAATTGGCAAGTAAATTGGTAACAGTAACTAAGGTAACAGTGAATGATTTCTTTTCCACCCTGTCTGCCTGTCTTCTGTCATGGACAAAGAGCTGATGTGGTTGCATTATATATACAGTATATTATATAGATAACTTTTGTGGGGAGAAATAAACTCCCCCCTTTGTGTATGGATCCTCTGTGCAAAACGGTGATGTACGTCCCAGTGTGACCGGTGGCGGCTGTGCAGCCATCGGCCACTATCAGTTCAGCCAATAACAATAGTTTGTAAAACGTCCTATCGGCGCAGATTAATCGTTCTACCTCTACTACCTACCCACTTCTTTTTGCTCGTATTTCATACTCCTGCTGCTGGAATGTAAAATATTGCTTACAGATGTGAAAATGTGTCAGAGGGGTTTTCCCAAGAAAGACATACCAGACACAGAGAGGTTAAAATCTGTAGGTTGAATCACTATTTAGTTTTTTTATTTGAACTGCTGATAGACAGCAGAAAAACACACAAAAATAAAAGTAGCACAGATTATGACTCTAACATTCAGCTGTGCCTCCTGAGGTTGACAGTTTGACACCACCTGATAGTGGAAACACCCACCTGTTACTCCAGGCAGGTTGAAACAAATTCTTTGATTTTCATTTGTAAATGTCAGTCGCGCTGCAGATGATAGTTGTTGTTCCATCAAACTTTGTCTCACTCTCTCCTCCTCCTCCTCAGTGACTCACTGTCTCCCCGTCTGGTTTTGTCGGCCCCGTTATGCTTCCAGTGCACTAATAATATGTCTGACTGAGCATCTGGCCCCAGGTCCCCATAGCTGGGATGGCCTTCACCTCCTCCTCCTCCTTCTCTGTTGACTGGAACGTCCTTGACTGAGACACCCAACCAATTAGCATCCTCTGCAAAACTCTCAGACATTTGAGTACATTTGCACACATTTATTCATGCTTAGGGGCACAGCGTCATCAACTGTGTTTTACTTCTCACCACAACATACATACACGAACACTTGTCTCTAACGCCTCGTTTCCACATAGCTCTGTGTACGTATGCGAATCAATCGTAAGTTCAATCATTCCTATGTGCTCTCCATTTTTATTTTTTTTTGGTCCGTAATTTGCCTTGAGTACGTTGAAAAAATTGAACTTTTGCGACAGATTACGGACAGACCGTAGGAATTCCTGTGTAATTAGCGAATAAATAACTGATTGATGAATGTAATACGGCCCTATTTAAAAATTTGAGTGAAAAGCTTGACGGCATATTTAGCCGTTTTGTGAACTATTTTGCTAAAGACGTATGAACCACTATGCATTACACAGCTAGCATGCTACCAATGTTAGCTAAATATACCATCGAACTTTTCACCTAAAAAAAAAAATGTGACTCGTCTAGACTGGACAGTGAAAAACAGACAGTAACTCATAGATGTAAAAACATAACCATGTAGTAACATCTCTCCCATATCTGTGTTGGTCTTTCTATCCATCCGTAAAGAGATGCATTTCCTTGCGTTGAACACAAATATACTGTACGGACCAAAAACAAAACTGTGTGGAAATGAGGCGTAACACACATATGATCCAATGTAGTGTGATGTGCACACACACTCACAGTTGTTTGGGGAATCTGTGTTAGGAGGAAGCTAATGAGCGGGAGCCCTGTTACTGTAGAGATGGTTTCCCATGATCCCCGAGGGTGCGGAGTAATACCAGGTTCCTGTGTAATTCATTGTGACAGGTCTTCCTCTAGCGCCCCCTCTAACCTCACAGCGGTGATTCCCCTCTCTCCACCGCTGTCTCAGGTGGAGGCTCATGCCATGCATATTTCATAGGTGATCCAGACAGCAGCAGAGATGCAGCCGCAGTATTCAGCCACAGGCCATAGGTAGGGAGCTCAGCACGATGGAACGTCTTACAACACACATGCACACGCTAAACCCTCAAGGACTCATGCATAAACCAGGGCAACCCAAAGAAACGCGCTCTCTCTCTTAGTGAATGTTGTGTGTATGCACCCAGCAACCCCGTCGGGTGTACAGTTACTGCATGTCATACAACCGCAGCTTATTTATCATCACGTACATAACTATTAGCCCTGTTTCTCATTCAGTGTGAACATTTAGTATTTGTATAGTCAACACACTCCGCAGCAGAGGAAGGGGAATTCCAGCAGGGTACACAAAGACTGTACAGACAAATCTAAGGTGGCACTCATCACAGGAGACTCCATAAATAACTTAAATATTACTTTATTCATCCAGAAGACTTTAATGTGCATCAGGCGGTGATTTTGTCAACATACCAGACATACACATATATTCATTATACATATCCAGACATCCATACCAGGAAGCATTCAGCTTCCATGTCCTCAAACAAAGGCCAAAAAAGGCTGACAAATAGTATGACATTTCCTAGTAGAACCTCTGGCAGTTAATGTATATAATTATTTAGGGCTGTCAATCGATTAGTTAATCGTGATTAACCGCAAATTAATCACACATTTTCATCTGTTCAAAATTTCCCCTTAAGGGTGATTTGTCAAGTATTTAATACTCTTATCAACATGGGAGTGGGCAAATATGCTTGTTTTATGCAAATGTATGTATATATCTATTATTGGAAATACATTAACAACACAAAACAATGACAAATATTGTCCAGAAACCCTCACAGGTACTGCATTTAGCATAGAAAATATGCTCAAATCATAACATGGCAAACTGAAGCCCAACAGGCAACAACAGCTGTCAGTGTGTCAGTGTGCTGACTTGACTATGACTTGCCCCAAAACTGCATGTGATTATCATAAAGTGTGCATGTCTGTAAAGGGGAGACTCGTGGGTACCCATAGAGTCCATTTTCATTCACATATCTTGAGGTCAGAGGTCAAGGGACCCCTTTGAAAATGGCCATGCTAGTTTTTCCTCGCCAAAATTTAGCGCAAGTTTGGAGCGTTATCTAACCTCCTTAACCTTAACCTAAGGCATGGTTGGTACCAATGGATTCCTCTAGTTTCATATGATGCCAGTATCTTCATCTTCAGTCGCTTTAAAACTGAGCCCGCTACAGCCTAAAAATCGCAAGATGCGTTAAAGAAATTAGTGGCGTTAAAACAAATTTACGTTTATTTAACTTTGACATCCCTATGAATTATATAGTTATATGATTTTCTCCAGTTTAAGATGGTACATGACTTCCCTGATCCAATGACTTTGTGTTGGTGGAATTTCCATTTAATTCCAGTCAGTCCAGTAATTTCAGTCTCCTAGCCAGGAGAGAATATCAGGCATCATGCTAATTTCCCACCTACTGAGAGGGGCATCAACCAGGGCCACACCAAACCGTGCAATTAATGGGAACGGCTCCACTTTTTTTCAAATACTTTAGAGATAGTTTCAAAAATGTTTTTCCAAAACGTGTAGAGCCTTGGACATGTCCAAAACATGTGCAGTAGAGTGGCCGGAGCCTGCCTGCATCTATCACAGCTGGCATCTGTGTCGGCTTAATACGGCATTTTTATGGCTGACACTGAATTTGTGGCTGCTCCAAAGATGCTTAGCTTACAGGAGCCACCACTATCCTTTTTAGGGATGAAATGCCTCAGTACATCATGAGATATATATCTGCTATTCTCCCACGTGGACACTGAAAAACGATCGTATTCTCTTAGGAGAACGTAGGAATGATTTGCTGCTGTGATGATTTCTTGACATACTGCATGTACTGTAGTTGATGTATATTTCTCAGTGTACCGGGTCAAACCCTTTAATGGTAAAACCACACTGTTCCCCTCATTTCTCACTGCAACATGATGCATTCAGGGGACGACTGTGGATCAATTTCCCCGCCATCTGTTTCCCTCATTTATTCTCTTGTTCGTCTGTCACTCAATACGCCATTGATCAGGTTTCGTGTTACGTTGTGTGAGTGATGCACGTCATCACTTTGTTGTGGCATATGCTCCTCCTCCCATGGTGCGGTACTGTAGACACACCTTGAAGACATTTTGAAGGATTACAGCATTTTTTTTAAATTATAACTGCAAGGTGCGAAAAAGTCAAAACACATTCACGGTTGCCTTGTTGCTCATTTCCCTTCTGCCTGATTTTATGGGCTGCGCTGACAGCAGAGTAGTCCTTTTAACAGAGTAAGCCAATGAGCTGTCCATTAAATGTCCATAAAAAGCACTGTAAAGGCCCAGCTCGCTCTTGTGAGTGCAGGACGGCGGTATGCCGATGAAAGCCGACCCAGTGATGTGGTAGCTCCCTGCTCTGTCTCTGTGCATGAGTCACCGTGCTGTCACAGTGATGTGCCCGACTCTCCCCGCTGCACCCATTAGTATCACAGGAGGACAGATGACAGGACGGCCACTTAACTCAATTTTTCCTCCTGTCCTTCTCCGCCATTATTACTCCTGCTCCTCCGGCTCACGGTCGCCTCTGTTTTTTCTTCTTCTACAGGGTTAGAAAGTGGCGGCGTGACTTTGAAGGAGCCCGCCTCAGAAGGGGAGATCGAGAGCTCTGCGCCGGTCACGTTGCGCTGTCATATTGATGGACACCCACGGTGAGTCTCCCCCCCCCGTCACCTCAAGTTCAGAGCTCACTGGGTTAAGGATCTGCACTGAAAAACTACTCTGTCCTCGTTGGCCTCTCTCATGCCCTTATGTTCTTCTTTCCCTATTCTTCTTCTTTCTCCCTCTCCTCACCTTCGTATCTCTTCTTTTTTGGCTTCATCAATCACCCGGCTCTTCTCTTATTTTCCTCTCCCCCTCAGGCCGACGTGCCAGTGGTTCAAGGACGGGGTGAAGCTGACAGAGAAGAGCCACCAGATCAACAACAAGGAGAGGACGCTCACCTTTACGAGTGCCAGTCCAGACGATAACGGCCTGTACTACTGCTGCGCCAAGAACGCAGCCGGGCACGTCTGCAGCAACAGCAACTTCACTCTCAACATTATAGGTATGTGTGTGTGTGTGTGTGTGTGTGTCCTTACATGGATTGTGCTGCTGCAACATATACATTATCCCTTTTTTAAACACTTTTCTGCCACTCTTAGAATTGCTTGTAGAGCTGCAAGTAATTGTTATTTTCTAGGGCTGTCAATCGATTAAAATAGTTAATCGTGATTCATCGCAAATTAATTGCACATTTTTTATCTGTTCAAAATGAACTTAAAGGCAAATTTGTGAAGTATTTAGTACTTTTATCAACATGAGAGTGGGAAAATATGATTGCTTTATGCAAATGTATGCATATATTTGTCACTGGAAATCAATTTAACAACACAAAACACTGACAAATATTGTCCAGAAACCCTCACAGGTACTGCATTTGGCATAAAAAATGTGCTCAAATCATAACATGGCAAACTCAAGCCCAACAGAAAACAACAGCTGTCAGTGTGCTGACTTGACTATGCCTTGCCCCAAACCGCATGTGATTATCATAAAGTGGGCATGTCTGTAAAGGAGAGACTCGTGGGTACCCATAGAACCCATTTTCATTCACATATCTTGAGGTCAGAGGTCAAGGGACCCCTTTGAAAATTGCCACGCCAGCTTTTCCTCGCCGAAATTTAGCGTAAGTTTGGAGCGTTATTTAAACTCCTTCGCAATATGATACCTCTAGCTTTAAAACTGAGCCCGCTACAACCTAAAAATCGCAAGTTGCGTTAATGCTTAAAGAAATTAGTGGCGTTTAAACGAATTTGCGTTAACGCGTTATTGCCGTTTTATTACCGTGTTAACTTTGACTCAAATATATTCATTTTGCAACAATAAAAATCAGCAAATCCCCTCACTAGAGCTGCAACGATTAATCGATTAGTTGTCAACTATTGAATTAATCAGCAACTATTTTGATAATTGATTAATCGGTTTGAGCAATTTTTTTAAGAAAAAAAAGTCAAAATTCTCTGATTCCTTAAATGTGAATATTTTCTGGTTTCTCTCCTCCTCTATGACAGTAAACTGAATATCTTTGAGTTGTGGACAAAACAAGACATTTGAGGACGTCATCTTGGGCTTTGGGAAACACTGATCGACATTTTTTGACATTTTATAGATCAAACAGCTAATCGATTAATCAATAAAATAATCATCAGATTAATCGAAAATAATGGTTAGTTGCAGCCCTACCCCTCACATCATATAAGTTAAAACCATTTTAGCTTGAAAAATGACTTGGGTGAATGAGGTGAATTTTTCCACATTGCCACACCTGCCAGGAAGTGTGGTGGTGAGGAGAAGGAGGAGGAGGGGGGGTTGTATAGTACATTAGTGTTGAGAGAGAGCAAAGGGAAAGTGATGGAGCTCCTAATGTGATTACCAGAGAGTGTGTTAGCACCTTCCTCCTCCTCCGCCGCCCACGCAGACAGAAACAACATCATAAACATCTACAGAGCGAACAATAACATCATCTCCCTCAGCAGCAGCAGCAGCGTTCTGTTGATCTGACGGCGTAACTGTAGCTTTCACACAGTTCGGTGTATTGTGTTGTAAAGGGAGATTATTTGTTTTTCTGCTCTCAACATGACTTATGTTGTTTACTCTCTCTGTGTGTGTGTGTGTGTGTGTGTGTGTGTGTGTGTGTGTGTGTGTGTGTGTGTGTGTGTGTGTGTGTGTGTGTTTGTGTGTGTGTGTGTGTGTGTGTGTGTGTCCCTCCTGTGTATTATCCCCTCATTACACCACAGAGTTAGTACAGTACATACAGCAGCACATCTGTGCATGAAACCTGACTCCCTGTTCCACTCTAATTAGCCACCTGCAACACACACACACAGACAGACAGACAGACACGCTAGGTTAGCACCTGTGTGGGGGAAGAATGGATAATTGTCGAGTTTCCAGTTACCATGTCCCACCCTCTGCTCCTCTATAGGGCTTCCACCTTAAGGAAAGGTTGACAGATTTAGACAGCTTTTCAATGCACGGTCACAACTCTTTAAGACAAGGCCTTCCCGCTGACGTCCTGGGTGGGCCAGGTGTGATCTGAGTGAACGCCTTTCCTTTTCTTCACACCAGCCAGCAGCCATATCCTAATACTGTTACTGGCACCGTTAGCTGTTCAGATTTTAAACACTCACACACACGTAAACCTGGATTAAGGGTATTTTCATGTTCCCGTCTCTTTATTGAGCTCAACGCCCTTCAGCTTTGTGTTTGGAGTACAACAATGTCCTAAAGGCTGTGTGGTAATTACTCCTCCTCTAGGTTTTACTGCAAATCTCTGGTTTTGGCAGGTCAGAGCAGCCCGGTCCAGTGTTGGAGGGCGGCTGGGAGGATAGAAAGAGTCAAAAGAATGTGAATAGAAGGAAAATACTGTGCAGCATTTTTGGGTGTTTTGAAATTGTTAAAAATACAAAATGACCAGCGTTATTAATTCTTACCCTTTGAATCAGTGGTTTCCAACCTATTTTCCTTAAAGCCACCCAACCACGTCATCACCCTAAAATTTTTATACAAGTCCTCGAACAAAATCTGCAATTTGAATAAGTTGACTCCAGTTTTAGATGATGTTCCCTCCCTTGTTTTATATCAATCGGCTCATGTATTTAGATTCCTGCTCCTATTTATGTTTGAGGTACATCCTATTTTTTGATATAGAGGTGCCTCTATTTAATTCTAGTCATATAGAAAGTATGACAGCCATGGGCTTGATGCTATTCAGACCCAAGGTTGGGAACCACTGCTTTAAATTATATATCAACTTTATCATTTAGGTGCAGATTTTTCTTGTTTCCATAATCGTCGACCCCACTTGAGTCCTTCTAACCCCAATTTCTTGCAATAGCGGGACTTCAGATGATCACAGAGCAGAGAGAGAGATGGTCTCCTGTGTGTGATTCTGCGATCCAGGAGTTAAAAAAAGGAGGAGATGATGGTCCAGATAAGCTTCAGGGTCCATTCACTGACCTCATTAAGTCTCTCCGTGGCCTCTGAGGTGTTGACACACACCGCCACCTGAAGGCCGCCCTGCTACGCAGCCCCACGCTGCTGTTGTCAGCTTTTAATAAAAGCCCGGAGTAGATTGGTGCAACGCACGAGCATCCACACAGATGGAACTTGATGGTCTGATGCCTGCAGATGTAATCATGCAGATGTTTGTTCTACCTCTCTAACAGATAAGAGTTTTCCGAGGCCGGTGGTCACTCCCGAGGACCAGGTGGTGTTGAGGAACGAGGAGGCCGCGTTCCACTGCCAGTTCACCGCCGTGCCGGCCCCCACGTTGGAGTGGTACCACGAAAACGAGCTGCTGGCGAACAAATCTCGGTACGTTGAGAGCTAAATCGTCCCCTCCTTTTCATTCACATCATACATCTCAGACTCCCATCTCCCACCCACATCCTGCCCCCACTTCATTCCCTCTCCTTACTCACCGTTATATAAGCTGCTGCAACCACAATCGGGTATCCCTTTGAACCCAATGAGGCGGAAACCCTTGCGATGGGCTCTCAGCTCTCTGTGTGCCGTTACAAGATGTATTGCACATTAAGGAATATTATTACTGGAACGGAGCGCTGTAAAGTTTCTCTGCAGTCTACTATACATCACTTGAGCTCAGACTATCATAAAAGGACTTTGCGGCTCTCTCGGGTGTTCATGCACAGAGCGGAAAAAAACAATGGAAAAAGCATGTCCCCTATAAACACAAGATAATAACCAATTTCTATACCAAGTGCCAAGTATACCCTCAGGGTTCAGAGAACCTCATGCTTATACATGGACACGTTGTAGGCAAGCTACTCCACATGGAGAGCCTGGTTTTCGATTTTTGAAGTGATTATTGTGTTCAGTGAACGAGGGAAGAGAAAGACTTCAACATCAATAGTTAGTCACTTGTGTAATGAGCTTGTCGGAGGCGGGTTTGGTCACCTAAGCAGTGATGACTCAGCACCAGGATTACAGATGGATGGGTAACAAGCGTGAATATAAACACACACACACACACAGTGTTTCATTATAAACCTGGCGTCTGTGTGGTCGAGGTATTCCAAGGCAGCCTCTTTGTTTGTGTTTATTGATCTGGGCCGATGATAATGCCAGAGGAATGCAGCGCTCTGCAGGAGATAATCATCTGTTTCGCACCTGCACTGTTTAGACAACTCCCCCCTCTAGATTATGCGTGAATATTTGATTGTTTTTCATATGTGTGAAACTGAGGAAAAATACACCAGCGTAAGCTCAAGGCTGTTTTTGCAGACAGAAAGAATTCTGCCCCGTGGGTCAAACCAACTCTGGAGGGAAAAATGTGAAACCGTACCAATTCTTTCTGCACATGTAGCTACAAAGATGATTGCCTTAAAAAAAACTCTGCCTTTGTTCATTTTGTTTTGTGGTTATTTTAGAGTTTCCTCAGAGTAAAGTATTGCTCCATCTCTTGGATGGAAACGCACACAAGCTCCCAAAGCTCATTTCCCTCCCACTATTGAACAGAGAAGAAGACATGACACAGAAATATCCCCCCTCCTGAGGGAATCCGGTGCAGAACCAGATAGTCCTGGATGATGGAAAAAAAATGGAATAGAGCAGCTTTACTTGTTCCTCTCTGCTTTACATATTCTCCCACGAGCTTTATAATGACTTTGTCATATAGCTGTGATGAGCTGTTGTTGTCCCATCTGTTGAGCTCTTCTCTTCTCTGTGCTGTGCGGGATGTGCGGCTCCTTATCTGTCAGCCCTGAAGCTGGCTTAAGGTCAGCCTTTAATTACGTCTCATCTCGTCCATCACTGGCACTGATACTCCCCTCAGTATCCCAGAGTCCGGCCGTCAGTCCTGCTCTTTAAAAAGCACAAGACTTTTTTTAAATTAACTCACTATGTAGGACGCTTTCATTTGTGTTCCGTGGACACATTCTCGGCATTTACTGTAACCTATTTGGGGCAGCAGATGTTTTAGGTTTAGTGAATCAGGTAACATGCCAAGTACAGAAAAAGTAGGCCTGTGCTAAAATAGTCCTTTTATTTGTGGCGCTCGTATTGTGCTGCGTGGCAGAGCATCTCCATCTGGTGCTCTCAGCAGGCCAAAACTAATGCTAGCAAGAATTATTTTCAGATGCCATTTGAGGGAGATCTGGTGGTGGGAGTTGCACGTATGCAGAGAGCATTTCTGTGACATGTGCTGCTGTTAATGTGCTTTCATGTACAAGTAATGGGTGACACCTTGGGCCTCATGCAGGAAGCGATATACGAACACGAATACAATTTCTCCTTATTTCGTTAGTACCCAGAATTCGGAGATTCACCAATATTTTCTTATTTTTGCTCTTCTCTTCTTACGTAAGAGAACATTTCACCAAGATAAGAAAAAAACATCTTGTTTTCATAGTCCACAAATTGTTTGTCCAACACAAGGAAACAAGTTTTAAATTTGAGGACATTAAAAAACAAAACATGAATATGTAATCAAATTTAGATTATTCTATGTTTTAGAGTAATAGAGTAAGTACAGCTCCTGAATGTCTTACACGCTGCTCTTAGATGCTTTTTGATTTTCCTGTAACACCAGTACTGACGCTCTGGAAAATCACTTGTTTACTTTAATTACGTTCATTTAACAGTACCAGTAACATTAGTAATATAGCCTTATGTCTGTTTCAATGCATAATGCTGCCCACGCCCTCCACGTGCTATCAATCTAAGTTCTTCTTCTTACAGCCTTCTTTTGGTGGCAGGTTCTTGGGCAGGTTCTTGGGCAGGTTCTTGGGCATGTACCGAGAACTTGCACACAGCACATCACCTGCCCTTATATAGTATTTAGGGGGCGTTACCTATGCTAATAATAAACAATCGGCCACACGCTTCCAATTTATGATCAAATGGTATTCATCATTCACCTGGTAAGAGCAGATTTGGATGGTTAAGAGCGTTTGGTGCATCTGGAGTTATTACTCTTATTTTTTCTCATAACAGAAAATGAAGAGAAATATAAGAGAGTGTTGCTGCATGAGGCCCAGTGTTTGTTGGTCAGTGATGGTGAGACAGTATGAATGAGCTTGAAGTGTGAACTGTTTGATCTGTTTCTTCTCCACAGTGTGATCCTGTTATCCAACGGCACACTGCTGATCACCCAGGTCAAGCCAAGGAACACGGGAACCTACAAGTGTGTTGGCCGCGGCGTCAGCGGATCCCATGTTGACCTGGAGGTCTCCCTCCTCATAGCTGGTACACACACACACACACATATTTGCAATTGTTGCACTGGTGAGAGATAAACACCTGTGATTCTGTAATCTGAGAGGGAGACGGGCATCTGGGTTACATATTTATCCCATTCTGCTCTCCCCTCCCTTCTTCTTCGTCTTCTGGCTCTTTCACTTAGAGCCAGATCCTTCCAATGATAATCACATTCCCCGATTGACGTCCGGCCCAGCTGTATCCACTACAAACACACACACACACGCGCCGCTGGAGTATTTTCCTGCTTCCTCTCTATATTATTTCCTCCAACAGTCCAGCTGTTTGCCAAACTTGTTTAGCTCAACAAGCTCCAAAGTGTAACAGCACCTGGCTGAACGCTAGATAGCATACCAGTATGACTCAAACTGGTTAACAAGCAGTGTAATTATGAGCTTGTGAAATGTCATTAGACGTGCCCCTGTGATTTTCATCCAACATCAGTCGAAATTTACTCGTAAGAAATGACTACTTCCAAGTGCGGAGGTGTGTTCAACCACTTTTAAAATGAAAACGAAACATCAGAACTCTAACAAATCTAACGGTGTGGTTGTGCATAAAGCTTATGTTGTCACACATGCAGGGAAAACGGTGTAATTTACAAGTCCAGACACATCAAAGTTGTTTTAATATTGCTCCTAACAGCGCCTGCTCTTTTCCTGCCTAACCCCGACTCCAAAGAGAAAACGTTTTAAGTGGCTGCTTGAGCTTAAAAGCAGGAACAAGCTGTAGTATCGTCTCATTTTACTAATCAGCCAGCATTTTGAAATGCAAGTGCATGCAAGTCAAATATTTTGTGTAAGCTTAGGGCTGGAATTTCTATGCGTTTCAGAGTCCCGACCACTTTATTCTCCTCCATCAGCCCCCTTTCTTCCCCCCCCCCCCGAGGGTTTTGGATTAACGAGGTACGACTGTATCTGCAGTTTTAACCCAGTGAACCACAGCTCCATTTAAATACCTTAATTCACTTAATCTGATGGTAATCCCCGCAGGCATTATAGGGGATTGTGTCACAGTAGAATCCAGTATTTAGGGACAAGTTTAAACAGTCACTCCATCGTAGCTCCACCTCATTCATTTTCCCCAGCTCGACTTCCCTTTCATCCGCTGAGAAATGTGTGTTTTCTTCTGTTCTCTCATTAATTGATTTAGATCTCAGACTCGTAGAAGGTCGCAGCCACAGACCAGCTTTCAGAGCGTTGTCGGCCAATAAAGTATTAATGACTTCCATTTGGGACGCACAGTATTAAACCACACAGTAGTTGGAGGTCTCGTGAGACCACAGATTACGTTCCACTTTCTGTATAGGGGCTGCCAGTTTTGATATGACCCACCTCACACAGTTAATTCTAGTTAATTCCCATACAACCTATATACTCTGTTCGCCTACTGTGCGCTTTGTTCTCTAATTACTGTGACCGGCTCTGCGAATCAGAGGACTTTTCCTAACAAGACAGGAAATCTGCTAACAGAACCGAGCGTTGAAATTAAACGTGCTTATGAAATTCAAATTGCTTCACTGGCTTTGAAGGCAGATTGATGATTATCAGCGTGTAAATGGAAATCAATTCATTCAGCTTTGCTACTTCATGCTGAAAATGTTCTCACACTCTCTGCTTTCCACCACAGAGATCGACGACATGGTGCCCAAGATGTCGAAGGTTTTCACGTCCGACACCCTGCAGCGGGTGGCCTGTCGTCCCCCACGCGGCCGGCCCGAGCCCGAGGTCTGGTGGGAGAGAGGAGGTCAGCGGGTGCCCACGGAGGGCAGAGTGTTCCAGGACGGCCTGGATCTGGTCTTCAGTCCCACAGAGGAAGGAGACTCGGGCGCCTACACCTGCGTGGCCCAAAACAGAGCAGGACGCAGGACACAGGAGGTCACCTTCACCGTGGCCAGTGAGTCATACGCAGGGACACTTAAGCAATTTTACACATTAAGTTCGGTTTACCCGTCACAAGGAGTACAAGTCCTGGGAAACTGTTTTATAACGCTGTAGAAAGTTTAAAAAATAACCTTCAGCTTGGGCTTGAGAATTACATTTTTTTTAACAGAGGACGCGTGGGGTTTGAAAGAAGTTGGCATTTATGAGGCATGGAAGATCTATTGAAAGATGCTTTCACAATGCTTTATGGGAAATGTAGGACCCAGTGTTTTTGGAGCTTTACCCTTACTAGAAATAAAAAAGTCAGGATATTTGGCTTCTTCTGCTTCAATTATGGCTATTCTTTTTAAATCTGTCTCTTGTGAGTCCCCTTGTGAGCTTTACTTTTTTTAAAGCAACCCCAAAAGTGGTGAAAATAAGTGTTCCCCCTGTAGATCGCAAGCTGAAACAGTACATAAACAAGCCAATAAGGGCTAACATACGGTAGGGGTGTACATTTTTTTTTAAAATATCGCCATATTATAATTTGTGATACTGTATCGATTCTCAAAAACATTGTATATCGATTTTTAATTAATAGTTTACAAAACAATTAACTCAGTCAATACTTTATTTCCTTTTCATATTCAGATATACACCATCTCAGTGTATGTGCCGTCTCAAAGTAGTGCTATGACCTTTTTTTTACTCAGATTTTATGCATATGGTGGTGGTTCTTATATACTATAACAGTTTTCCTAAAATTTGATTAAAAAAATTGCGATATATCACAATATATTGAAACGTTTCTATGTATAATAAATAATAAATAAATGATAAAATAAGAGGAATATGCAAATAGTATAAGAGTAGAAACTATACAAAACTATACAAGAATGAACAAGTGTATTCCTTCAAATGCACTGCCATGTAGCTGAAGAGCGATTATGTATAAACTGTATGGGTAAGTGTAAAATGTCTGTGCTTATATAACACATTTTCTGTGTGTGTGTCTCCACAGCTGCTCCAGTGTGGGTGACGAGGCCTCAGGACAGCCACCTAGAGGAGGGTAAACCGGGTTACCTTCACTGTCACGCTCAGGCCAACCCTGAACCTGAGGTCACCTGGCTCCGCAACAATATCATGGTCACACCAGAGGTCAGTTACCAAACACAATAACACACACATACACAGTTACTAGTGTCTTTTTTCTGACATGTATTCTATCTACACCTAGCAGATGAAAATTTAAACTCGTTTAAAATCCTCTTTTTTTCTCTCTAGGACCCTCGTTTTAAGCTGTTCCCTAACGGCACCCTCAGGATCAACAACGTGGAGGTGTACGACGGACAGATGTACGGCTGTGAAACCAAGACTGTAGGCGGCCGACTGTCCGGGCAAGCTAGAGTCATCGTGCTCGGTAAGCTGCGATGGAATAACTCAGTTATATATATATAATATATACAGTAGATTATACTTTGAGCAAATATTTGAAGTTATTCCCCAGACTGACTGGAAGATGATGTGTAATGAGTGAAATCATATCCAGGGAATAATGAGTAATACAGTGTTATTAAATTCAAAACAAATGTGGTCATGCCTGTGGGCTCGTGAATGTGTGTGTTTCCTAAAATAGGAGTACATGTTGTGTCTCTGTGCGTCCTGCAGGACACCCACTGAGGTGTAAAATATGACTCATGCATGGCAGCTTTATTCTAGCCTCCCATTTGAACACATTATCTCCATGATAAAGCATAGCTCTGCTGCTATAGGATTACTGTGATAAATGGTCTGACATGCCGCTGTTTTGTCTGGCCAATCTCTCCGTTTATATGATCTCATCCTCTGATAGACTTCAGTTTTTATACGTGTAGCCGCATTTCCCTGAATGTGTCTCAACTTGATTTGCATCAGCTTAGCGTCATTTCATCTGCAATGTGAGATGCACAATAGAGGCTTCGACATGTGCCGCCCTCCTTCTGTGTTTACCACATGTGTAATGAGTGTGTGGTGGTTTGACTTGTTTTTCAGAGAAGCTGAAGTTCACCCCGACCCCCCAGCCTTCCCAGTGCCTGGAGCTGGATAACAAGATCGCCATCCAGTGCTCGGCTAAAGGCCGAGAGAGCCCGACCATCCGCTGGACCAAAGCAGGTGTGCACGCCGCTCGCTCAACCGTAGCTCGCAACAGCTTTAGTCAGATAAGGAATGACTGTTTAACGCTTTCTTAAGGAAAGTAGCCCTCATTCTGTTTATTGGTGTTTCTGCAACTATGGTCACTTTTGACTCTCTCAAATAAAAAAACAAAATCAACCTCTATGAATTTTAATCATCAGAGTATGTAATAGATATAAACAGGTACACACAATTACATATAGTCGTTAAGATTTTAATCTGTAACATGTTTATTTTTTATGTTTTTTATCACTTGTTCTTACTAAATGTCTCACCGCAACATTACAACAACGTTCATTTTATACATTTAGCTTTTTTAATATCTATAATATTTTTAAGACGTTTAAATTAATTTTCATCAAGCTTTGTGCATCATTGTAAATATTGATGTAAAAACATTTTCTAAAAATAAGGGAATTCATGATTTTCTCTACACCATGAAAAATGTAAACAGTAACCAGAGACGTCGGTCTTCATACACAAAAAATATAAATTATGTTGTATTTTATGACAGATATTGCAATTTTAATGTCTAATGTTTTTAGGCAACTAGCAAGGTCTGCTATGTTAGCTTTGACTCTTAGCATCTAATATACATGAATTCAACAGTAATATTAAGTTATTTTTTAAATGTAGTTCAAAATACACAATTACTAAGCTGTATGGTAAGGACACGCAATAAATACTTCAGGAGAAAAGGTGACCTTCACCTTGTTTTACTTGATCTTGAGGGTCACTTATGTGGGCGGCCCAACCTGTCACCCATGTGCTCACCTTCTAACTTCTGTTTCTATAGAAACTAGATTTGTTTGGCTTTGAATAAAACTTTTATGGTATTTTTTCAGTGTGCAGTAAGGACTCAGAAGTGTTTGGACAGGCGCATTTAGATGAAAAAAAATCATATAAAAGATTTGTAAACAAAAACTAATCTTAATATGTTGTAAAGTAATAATTATATGAAACGATTACATTCGAAATAACGTCATATTGTAAATTAATTTTATGTGTCTCAACATTGAGACCACAGTTGTGAGACAAAGTGGTGTTTTGGACCCATAAAATGCTTCATAAATTTTATTAAATCACATTATTTAGTCATTATTTTTTATGCCAGGGTGGGTAATAACACTGTGTATATATTTATCAAGCATTGCACTGCAAATTTGAACATAAATCCCAAAAATTAATTGCTGGTCCAAAATGCCCTAAGTTGCGGAAACACCCTTATGCTTATGATGATAAATGCTGTTTCCACAAGAATCATGCACAGAATCTGTAATAAACAGAGTGCGAGGAAGGTTCATCATCATGGATCATTTCCCCCATTCATCTGCGTTTTTTGCTATGATGGAGTCGGTTTAACCACTTAAATCCCACATGCAGCACCAGACTCAGCCCTCCTCACCCCCACCGTGTCCCTTTGTGTCTCTCTGTCTCCCCCTGCAGACGGAGGAGAGCTGCCGCCCCGGGTGGAGCAGAGGAACGGCCAGCTCCACTTCACCAAAGTCACCCGCAGCGACGCCGGCAACTACACCTGCATCGCCTCCAACAGCCTCCAGGGGGAGATCAGAGCGCTGGTGACCTTCATAGTGGCCGGTAAACCCGCTCACTCATCATCCTGAAAGTTGGGAATTATGAGAGAAAGAGGCCACGCCGCCATATTAGTCACCGGTCCCACATTGAAATGACTTGTGGTCTCAATACAACCGAGTCATTGATCATTCTCATCAAGTGGCGAACACAGCAGCCTTTATTGTGTACATGGTGGCCTTTTTATGGCCTAGTAATGAATTGCATTTGGGTTGCAGAGTGTAACCGAGACGTTAACCACAGTCACCGCAGTCTGTAAAGGAAATGTTACGGCCCGGTTGTGGTGTTTTTGTATTAATGAGCGTGTGCGTGTGTTTGTGCACATGTAGTGTACATTCGCTTTAAGGTGGAACCGGAGAATACGACGGTGTACCAAGGTCACACGGCCATCCTGCACTGTCAGGCCACCGGCGACCCCGAGCCTCACATCCACTGGATGGTCAAAGACAAGACGCTGGACATCAGTAAGAACAGGAGGTAAATGAGACACTTTTCGATCTGTCTTTTAGACCGCTCATCCATCATGGATTAGGATTTGTGATTACAAGTTCCAAACAGGATTGATTGGTCATCCACTACACAACTACTGTATGTGTAGTGGACGTAGTGGACTGTATTGTTGTGAAAGACTTCCACCTTCATCCTTTCTTTCTTCCAGGTTCCAGAAGATGCCCAATGGCTCCTTGGTGATATTGGATGTTACTACAGATGACACGGGCAGATACACATGTGTGGCCGGAAACAGCTGCAGTATCAAAGACCTCGGGGCTCAGCTGTATGTAGTGGGTGAGTTCAACACACATATACTGTACATACACAGGCTTCCTTTATGGGGAACAAAGGTGCACACATGGGGCGTGAGCCGCGATCACAAGTAAAGGATGAAGGCATTAATTAAAGCTTCACCCTCTGCCTGTCATCCATCTCGACAGGTTAATAACCACAGACGCATCTCTGACGCCACGGCTGTCACTGAGGTGACGGGATCGGGCAGACGTTAGATCTAATAACGCTTCACGCTCCTCGTGTGCTGACTGAAGCTGAAAATTACAGTCAAACACTCGCGTTAGTGTCTCATATCAACTCATTATCTCCCAGAGTAGCAGGATGGTTGTCCGGATTAGTTCAAAGTCGGAGACAGTTGACTGTAAGATGTTTGCTGTAGCTTGTCGGGGGTCAGCGTGACAGCACTGCCCAACAAAACCAGACTGGTAACAGAAAAATGACTGTTGAATGATGTGATTGTATGTTTTGAAACAGCATTATGGTTGTTAAAATTCAAAGCAAGTACATTTATTTACATGTGTGACAGCTTCCTGACAGTTGTTGCATGGGTTTTACTTTGCACATCATAACTGTAGTGGATTTATTAAACTGTAAACCGCATCTGATTCAAAGTGATCCTCATATTTGCGTATTTTTTCCCTCTTACAACTCTTTTCAAAAGCCTATTCTTGGAAAAAAAATAAATGTGTTTACCCTTTATGATGGAAAAACTGACCCTAATACAACAGAATGTGCTGAAAGATGTAACACAATATGTGATCAAAGGCTTGGATGTGTACTGTTTCAGAGCATTTTTTAGTTGACCATAATTGCTGCCTGTGCCCAACAGACAAACCAGTGCATCCCATAGATGAAGACGGGGACAAGGCTCCCTACAAGATGATCCAAACCATCGGTCTGTCGGTGGGAGCGGCCGTGGCTTACATCATCGTCGTGCTCGGACTCATGTTCTACTGCAAAAAGAGACGCAACTCCAAAAGGCTGCAGAAAGGCCAGGACGGAGAGGAGCCGGAGATGGAGTGTCTCAATGGTATGAAGAGAACAATGTTTATGAATTTGTGGTCAGGCGGTTGTAACATCAGTCAGGAGGTTATGTTATGAGTAGTTGATATTCCCTCAACTTCATGTTCCTCTGTGTTGTTTGAAAGGTTTAGGATATTTGCCGCCATCTTGTGTTCATCGTAGTTATTGCAGTTAACATGAAAAATACCACAAGTTCAGATCAATTTGATGAGACATTAGTTGTGTCCTAATTCCACAGGGCACAGAGTGTGTAATATGTTTACACTCAAAACAGTCAATATGCATACAAAAAAAATTGATTCCTGAGGGAGTTGATGTGCACAGGGAAATGGTGCAGCTGCTCAAAGCTGGAAAAATAAAACTAATTGTGGATGATGGTGAATCACTTTTTGGAACACCTCAGAACACAAGAAATATTACATTTTTTGGAAAAACATTTTGCTTTGTCTTTATGAAGTTTGATCAGTAGTGACACTCCTATGTCACAGTTTGATTCAACAGCGCAACGACTAACTGCAAAAATAGCATACTACAATATTAATAATAGTAATAATATCTTTATTTATATAGCACTAATCAAAACATAGTTACAATGTGCTTCCCATAAAAACAAATTAAAAAACACAGCAATAACAAAATAAAAGTACTAAAAAAAAAATAAGATTTTTTTTTTTTAGTACAAATAATATTTCTAGTATAAAATAAAATAGTAGAATAAGGGCTGTCAATCGATTAAAATATTTAATCGCGATTAATCGTAAATTAATCGCACATTTCTTATCTGTTGAAAATGTACCTTAAAGGGAGAATTGTTTTGGTTGGTACCAATGGATTCCTTAGCTTTTCTAGTTTCATATGATGCCAGTATCTTCACTCTAGCTTTAAAACTCATCGCGCTACAACCTTTGATCGAAGATCGATTGCGTTAATGCGTTAAAGAAATTATCGTTATCGCTATTGCGTTAACGTTGACAGCCCTAAGTAGAACCCAGAAAACAGAATAAAATCTAGAATCAGGTGAAATCAGGGAAGGCAGTGCGATAAATGTACATTTTGAGATTAGATTTCAAAGAAGCCACTGACTCAGCCTGCCTTATTTCCTTGAGCAAGGTACTCCAGAGCCTTCGGGCTCTTATCTCAAAAGCTCTGTCCCCCTTTAGTCTTCAGCTGAGACTGGAACAGATAAAAGACCCCTGTTAGAGGATCTCAAAGTACGAGCAGGGTTGCATGATGTTTTTCCTCTTACAACATCCATTACTCATCATTACTCTCTTTCTATTCTAAATCAGTCTCTTTGCTCCACATTTCATGACAACTTGTTCTTCGTTAACTTTCCTCTCTGACATTTATCTTAGATTTGGCTGAGCAGAGCAACAAGACAATGATTCATACGATTCCCTGTATTTCACATTTACAGTGCCCTTTACTTCCCAGTGTGATTTGCACTATGTCTATGACCTTTGACCCTGTGGGATGTGTGTGTTGTGTTTATCAGGAGGGGCCGTTCAACAAAATGGCCACACCACCGCTGAGATCCAGGAAGAGGTGGCACTCACCAACATGGGTACCATGGCAACAACCGAGAAACGCCACAGCCATGTCAACAACGATAAGCTCCACTTTGCTCGAGCAAACCTACAAACCATCACTACTTTAGGTAGACTGATTTATACACTTCTCTCTTGTCTATATATAACTGAGAATGCTGTGATTTAATAGAAAGTCACCTGATCTTAAAGCTACAACTTATTTCAGCTAATAAATCAACATGTGGGACATTTTGATTTTTGAGCTCTGACATTTGCTCTGTGGTGTGTGTGAATGTTTATTCAGGCAAAGGGGAGTTTGGCGAGGTGCTGTTGTGCAAAGCGAAGGGTATCGAGGAGAGCGAGGAGGAGACGGTGGTGTTGGTGAAGAGCCTGCAGACCAGAGACGAGCAGCTCCAGCTCGACTTCCGCCGCGAAGCCGAAATGTTCGCCAAGCTCAGCCACCCCAACGTCGTCCGCCTGTTGGGCCTGTGTAGGGAGGCAGAGCCCCACTACACCATCCTAGAGTACTACGACCTGGTAAGCACACAGAAATAGAAACACACACACAGAAGGATTTAAAATGTTTTGCCTGATACTGTATAATGCTCTCTTATTTTTTGCTTTTATCACAACAGGGAGACCTAAAGCAGTTTCTGAGAATTTCCAAAAGCAAAGACGACAAGGTCAAATCTCAGCCTATCAGCACCAAGACCAAAGTAAGTGTTGAAATACACGTTTTTGTCGAGGGTTAGATAAGAAGAGCAGTGCTACTGTCATAAACATGGGGAAACATGGCTCTGTCCAAAGGTCAAGAAATCCACCTACCAGCACCTCTAAAGGTCACTAATTAACACGTTATATCTTCTTTGTTTAATCTGTATAAAAGCCATAGTGTAGAAATTAGAAGTCATGGTTTTATATCCTGGTTATGTGCAGGATCATTTCTTGGTCAGTGTAGACTTTTTTCCAAAAGGTCGAACTATTCCTAACTGATGCAACTAAGGGAAACCTTGGTAATACTTGCTGCTTGTAGATGTATTCTCAAAGTCACTTTACATCAATTTACCTGACAGTTTTTATGTATTTTTCTCTTTCCCTTCAGGTTTCCATCTGTGCCCAGGTGGCTCGTGGGATGGAGCATCTGTCCAATCACCGCTTCGTTCACAAAGACCTAGCCGCCCGAAACTGCCTGATCAACAGTCAGAGGCGTGTTAAAGTGTCATCGCTCAGCCTCAGCAAGGACGTCTACAACAGGTCTGTTAGAAAAGCAACTTGATTTCATAATAATCTACAATAAATGGCATGATTAAAATTCTCTGTTCATCTGGCTAATTAGGAGTTGTTTCCACCTCCTTGTCATTCCTCTTGTGTACATGTGTGCAGTGAGTACTACCACTACAGACAGGCATGGATCCCGCTGCGCTGGCTCCCATCGGAGTCTGTGTTTGAAGACGACTTCTCCACCAAGTCTGACGTGTGGGCCTTTGGAGTGTTGATGTGGGAAGTGTTCAGTCACGGCGAAATGCCATATACCAAACTGAGCGATGATGAGGCGCTGGAAGGTCAGTATGATGCATTAACGGCTTATTTTTAGTCCGGGTTCTGATTCAGCACACACATGGTGACAAGAGGAAAGAAGCCCCTATTGGTAGTGAAAGATGAAATAAATATCCAATATCAAATATTAGGGCTGTCAATCGATTGAAATATTTAATCGCAATTAATCACACATTTTTTTATCTGTTCAAAATGTACCTTAAAGGGAGATCTGTCAAGTATTTAATACTCTTATCAACATGGGAGTGGGCAAATATGCTTTATGCAAATGTATGTATATATTTATTATTGGAAATCAATTAACAACACAAAACAATGACAAATATTGTCCAGAAATCCTCACAGGTACTGCATTTAGCATAACAAATATGCTCTAATCATAACTCAAGTCCAACAGGCAACAACAGCTGTCAGTGTGTCAGTGTGCTGACTTGACTATGACTTGCCCCAAACTGCATGTGATTATCATAAAGTGGGCATGTCTGTAAAGGGGAGACTCGTGGGTACCCATAGAACCCATTTACACTCACATATCTTGTGGTCAGAGGTCAAGGGACCCCTTTGAAAATGGCCATGACAGTTTTTCCTCGCCAAAATTTAGCTTAAGTTTGTTCACTGTAGCGTTATATCTAAGCCCGCTACAACCTAAAAATCGCAGAAAAATTGCGTTTATGTGTTAAAGAAATTAGTGGCGTTATAACGAATTTGCGTTCATGCGTTATTATCACGTTAAATTTGACAGACCTATCAAATATCCATTAAATGTTGCAATCTCAACACATAGAATTTTTCAGTCAACAACCATATGAGTCCATGTATCTGATTTGGTTTAACCTCCCTCTCTGTGCTGCTCCTCCGCCCCTCCAGCTCTGCAGACAGGGAAGCTGAAGCTGCCCGTTCCAGACGGATGCCCCTCAAAAATCTACAAGCTCATGGCCCGCTGCTGGGCGCTAAGCCTCAAAGAGCGCCCGTCCTTCACCGAAATCGTCCACAGCCTGGGAGAGCTGCCCTCTGACAGCAAAGTCTGAGACGCCCACATCAGAGGGGAACTTTGACCGACCCCCTTCCCCCAAAACTAAAGACAAGAGTGCTGGATTATTAGTCTGAAACATTTCAGGGAAGAGGGTTGAGGAGGAAACACTTTTTTTATATGCATTTCAAGCAGTGGGTGTGTGGATAAGACTTCTTTGGTATATCAGTGGAAACGCACTCACGTTTGTGTGAATGGCTTCTCGTGAGCAGTGCCAGGAGTTTACGTTTGCCTTAACCGCAGCGTGGATGACGCTCCCTTGGAGTCCCGGTCTGTAGTTCCACTGTGACCCT
Source organism: Sebastolobus alascanus (assembly GCA_916701645.2). Lineage (NCBI taxonomy): Eukaryota > Metazoa > Chordata > Actinopteri > Perciformes > Sebastidae > Sebastolobus > Sebastolobus alascanus. The sequence goes on from CAKAOJ020000121.1 coordinate 3,496,181, forward strand.
GCCTGCCCGTCTGCGGCCGCTCTGTCCCTGAGACGCTTTGTTTCACGGAGCCTCACAACCTCAGTGCCTCTACGCCTCCACACACACACACTCACCCAGACCTCCGACTGCTTTGTAGTATGGTACAGTGCTCTCACTGGCTCAGATCAATAGAAAATATTGGTCAGACATTTAGGAAAAACCCCTGAAATTTAGGCTCACTGCTCTGTCAAGTCTGAACGAATATTGAAGGGAAAGTGGAACGTATCAGCGGAGCATTGAAGCGTTTCAAAGAGATCGTTTCAAACTGGTCTGCTTGAAAATCCAGCTGCATCCTGAGTCCGCCACCCTAATCCTGGAGGAGACAATCCTCAAAAAGTGTGTGCGCGCCACCGAACTGTTCCCATGCTACAGTGTACGTTCAAAGAAGAAGTGGAAGAGGGTTTGCATGAAGGTTCGTCGTCTGTCACGCTTGTGATTTGCGACGCGAGGAAACTTGTGGAAAAAGTAATCCGTGTTATGGTAACACTTCAGGAAAAAAAAAAAAAAGATAAGAGCCAAGGAATATATTGAATAGATGAGATTGTGCCAGTGTGGGCTTTGTACGTTTTTACGAGTGTGTTCTGTTCTTGTATTAACTTTGAGGTGCTTATTGGTAACAAACCTGTGGGTGAGAACACCCGTTATACCACATTATCATGTTGCAGGCATGCAGCCTATCACTGTGTTTTTAACCTGCGACATCATTTCTTCAGAGGTCCAATCACAGTTTTCCTCCAGGTCCAGTTGTTTTGTGCAATGTTGCAAAGTGGACCATCACACCAGGCAATGTGTACATAATGTAGAAGCCATGCACTAACTTCACTTAAAACAATATCCCTCTTTATCTCTATCATGTTGTGTAGTAGGACATGCAGGTGCCTGTTTATTTATGATGAAGGTCCTGTCTTTTTTTTTTTTTAACTATGTTTATAACAGAAAGGTACTTCTCTGATGCTATGTATTCATTCTCACGGTCCATCTCAGCGTGCGTTCAGTCTGGTAACCAGCTGAATATGCTAACACAAAGTACACAGGAGGTCAAAAGAGTGACGGCTGGTCACCAGTACTCATTTAAGTGCCTGGTAAATGAAGGATTATCTTAACTGTTTCCCTCTTTTTTTTTTTTTTTACATTATCTAATCAAATGCAATGGCCTTTTGTTTATGAACTTGTTTTTTTATACGTTGTTTTTAGTGTAATGTTTTGTTTTTATGAATGCTAGGCACTCACACCTAGACCTCTTTTTTTAATCTGCTTCAGCAAATGTTCACAGTAATCACAGATATATATACAAAAGTATACATGCTGCTGTCAATAAAGGTTCACAGTGTTTTTACCCAATGTGTTGTGATTAATAATGTAGATAGCAACGCATTGATGATCAGTTTTTAGGTGTTTTTTTTTCTTTCTTTTTAATTTAGTATGAAAACTTTCAAATAATTTAGACTTTATCTAGATGGTTAATAAATCACACTGAACATGTGTTTTAGTCACAGTTTCTGTGTTAAGGCAGTTGCATGCAGGGTACCGTTTTTGTTGATGTATACAAGAAAGCTCCAAATTAGGTATTCAGCTGCTGATAAATTCATTCATTCACCAAAATACCGTGAAAAGGATTACGGGAATTTGTTCAAGATATTTTACTGTCATCTACGCAACAATTACAGTGAAGCAGTCTAATCTGAATCTAAGACATAAGATAGTGCAGCAGCTAAAATATAGGAATACTGTAAAATATAATGTAATGTAAAATATAATACTGTGATAGCCTGGTGAGTAATAGTAAAATGTAATGTTAGTTTCTTTCATTCAAAATGTGGCCACTTTAAGCCAGCTGAAGGGTTTTCATGGCAGCTCCTGCTTGCAGCTGCATTACCATACAATATAAAAAAAGAAATTGAATCTCAGATATTTATTCAAATCACCCATAACACAATAGTGAACATGACTTTTTGAAATTTGTTCTTCTAGGCCTTGGTGATCAGGGGAAAAATAAACTTTGTAGCCAACACGGATCAAAAACTATTTACATTACAGAAGCCAGATAAAATGTGTAAAAATGGAATAACATCTATATCCATGTATTGCTCGGCACACCCTGGGCACACGCTTTATAATACTATCCAAGTGCGCAAAGGATAATCTGCACATTATTTATTACACATTATTATTTATAAGTGTGGAAACTGGAGTTTAAGAAAATGTTGAACATATATTTTATTGCACTGTAACATGTATGAAGCAGAAAGACAAAAAAGATTGCAGGATAAAGTCCGAGAGACTGGAGGGGAACGAGATCTGATTGAAATATATAACACGGAAAATGTATAAGAAAATATGAATAAGAAATATGTGAATTAAATATTGGCCTACACATGCGCAGTGTAACTGAAGCTGCGGTCGTGCGTTGCGATTGGCTCAATTTCGGCCCCTCCCCCCCCAAAGATATGACGCGTTGATGACGCGTGACCCAGTTTCGAACCGGAAACAAGTTAAATAGCCTCGCTCGGTCATTTAACTCGGATGTAGCCATGGAGGTAACACATGTGCGACGGAGAAATGGAGAGAGGTCTTAAGGAATTAGTTTCATTTGGTTAAGTTTTAATTGTTCTTTCATGTCAGACAGTATCGATCATTGTTTCATGAAGAAAAGCGTTCACACGTTACCGGATTAACCGAGAAGACGCCGACAGCAGCTCGTCAGACATGTGAGTGAAATGTTTGCTGCGTTCAAATTTAATCGGAAATCTGCATTTTTCACCCCAATTAACTGGCTTATTTTGTAAGTGATGGCGAGATGAAGCTTTATTGAAGCTCTTCAGCAAATTAGTTTGCAAAAGGGTTCATTTCACGAAACCACCTGTTGGTGAAAGTGTGTAAAACAGGCAGCTGTGTTACAGATGTTTGTGGTTTAACCGGGCAGAGGACAGTTAATGTGGTTGTGTAACTATAGGAAAATGATAGATGGGAGACTTTATTCGTTTTTATTCAGGAATAGTAATTTCTATATAAACATGTGTGGGTGTTTCTGCAACTACTGGCATTTTTAAGTCCCAGCAATGCAATTTTGGATTTCTGTTAAAATTTGCAGTGCAATGCTTGATAAATATATACATCGTGTTATTACCCATTGACTTAAAAAACAACTACTAAATAATGTGATTTAATATAATTTATGAAGCATTTTATGGGTCCAACCACCACTTTTCTTCATGTCCCACAACTGTGGTTTCAATGTTGAGTCACGTAAAATGAGCTAATTCAATTATAATATAATATTGTTTCATATACATATTACTTTACACAACACATATTAAAATTATGTATTTGTTTACAAATCATTTAAGTTTTTTCATCTAAATGCGCCTGTCCCACACTTCTGAGTCCTTACAGGGACACTGAACAAATGCCATAGTAAAAATTTTATTTAAAGCCAAACAAATCTAGTTTCCATGGAAACAGAAGTAAACAAGTGGATGACAGGTTGGGCCACACACTTATAGGTGTGTGACCCTCAAGCTCAAGAAAAACAAGGTTAAGATCACCTTTTCTTCTGAAATATTTGTTGTGTGTCCTTACCATACAGCGTAGTAATTGTGTATTTTGAACTACATTTTAAAAATAACTTAATATTCCTCCCAAACCCAACCACCGTTCTTGAATGTTGTCCGTATCTTGAGAAAGGCCTCCACGCCACTGCTTTCCCTGTATCTCCTACCAGAGGCCTCCCCCTACCGGTGTCATCACCCACTTTATAGTCTACAGCTGCTTTTGTCTGGATTAAACAGTCAAGACGTGCAAATACACATAAGTGTATGTCTGAGGTAAGGGCAGGGGTATGTTTTTGTGAAACTAACGTTACTTGTTACCGAATATACAAGTGTTTGCAGTTTAGTTATCAGGCATGACATTTACGTGACATAGGCAATAGGCTACTTTTGTTTCCAATAATATGTGTTTGATATGTCTAATATCCATGTTTATATTTGGAAACTAGACTGTAATTATAATGATTTACAGATGGGTTATAGAAATGATCTCTTTTGCATCATGACTGCATTATTTTACCTGCTCTTGTCCTAGATTATGTGATATGAACCAAGCCAGTACTTTTTCTTTCAAATCTTTTTTATTGGGTTTTTTATAGACCAAGCAAAAGTCATCTTAACAAATGTAGAACGTAACACATTGTCCTTAATATGAAATAAAAACAGAAAAGGGACTATCCCGCGGTGTCACCGAAATGTCATTGCCTCACATTACCAACTGCTTAAATACTATAATGTTGCTCTTAAAAGCAGACTTATCGAATTTTAAGTGGCAGAAATATGCTCATATATCAGTTTACTCAGTGATTTAAAGATTTGTGGATATATCATGATGGTTTCTTCAGTGGCTAATTAACCTCTATTTGGTCTGTAACCCATTTTATTATTTCATTGTGATTACTGGAATAATTCAGGACAATATTACATGACATGTTGGTAGACATAAATAATAAGTGAAGGGACACACACTGTGCCAGCTGTGTGGAAATTATGCATATTGGAGAGGTGGGAAACAATTCTGGCATTTTTTTTTTTTTTTACTTTTCCAGAAACCTGCCTACCCTGGGGTACCACTTCAGTTACAATATGACCGGTGGAAAGAGCACTTTGAGAAACTCCTGAACCCGACCAACACGTCCTCCGTGGAGGAGGGCAGTTTGAAGACTCGGGAAGACTTATCCATGTCTCTGGCAGAGGTCGCTGAGGAAGTCAAAAAGCATGCCTACCCTGGGGTACCACTTCAATTACAATATGCTGAGAATTTATTATGGAATTTTTGCCCAATAATACCAAAAATGAACTGCCTCCCCCAGCTTTTATTGTATTAAAATGATTGATTAATTAACGACAAGAGGTGTGCAACATGGTTCAACTTGAAATTGATGCATCTCAAAATTCTAATGACTATTTTGTGTTTCATTTGTATAGACGGTTGCAGGTGGATTGGAGTTTACACAGTCCTTGGGAACTATGGAAGAGTCTTCAGGTTTGTCCAAATCCTGCCTTTATCATTTTATTCATGAACATTATGCAATTCATCACTTTCCAGTGTAATCCTAACTATAAAACTATAAACTCTATCAAAGTGAATTATTGTTGTATGATTTTTACTCAAACTGTCAGCTGTGTTGCATGTTAAGATAGGTGCTTTTATTTGTCACAAACTTTTAGATATGCGGCCTCAATGGATGACATCTGGAAAGAAGAGGAATGTTATACAGACCAACTGAGACAACATCTTCTCTGCTGAAGCTCTGTGGTAGGATATTTTTTCTCATTACCAGCTGCGTTGTGTTTAATTTTGTTGAATATTGAAAGCATACAAAATATTTTAAAATCAGCGGCCTCTTTAGCTTCGTTATGAACTTCTTCAAAATTCATGAAATTATAGGATATGGTCTGTAATGACATGGACATTAAAGCAGAATTCAGTGTGATTTACAATGATGATATAGTATACCATAAAAGTCAGTCTAATATGCCATAAAAAATGTCATAAAAATGTCCTAGTATAGTATGCCATAAAAATTTCATGATATAGTATACCATAAAAAGTCATAGTCTAATATGCCATAAAAATGTCATAGTATTGTAGGCCATACAAATGTCATAAAAATATCAGTGTAATATGCCATTAGTCATAAAAATGTTACAAAATATCATAGTATAGTATGCCATAAAAGTAATAAAAATTATTGAAAAATATAGTATAGTAGCCATAAAAGACAAATAAATTATAGTATATCATAGTATAGTATGCCATAACAAATTCATGGTATAATATGCCCTAAAAGCCATAGTAGAGTATGCCATAAAAAAAAAATATATAATATAATATGCCATAAAAATGTCATGAAAATGTCATGGTATAGTATGCCGTGAAAGTCATAAAAATATCAAAATATAGTTTAGTATGCCATAAAGACATAAAAAGTCAGAATATAGCATGACTCAAAAATGTCATTAAAATTATTAATAATTAAAAAAACTAAAAATCATTGTGTATAGTATGTCATGAAAATGTAATACAAATATATTGTAGTATGCCATTAAAAAGTAATAAATGTCATAGAAATATAGTATAATATGCCATAAAATTGTCATTGTATACTATGTCATAAAAAAGTCAAAACAAAGTCATAATATTGTATGACACAAATGTCATTAAAATATAATTCTATATAGTATGTCATAAAAAAGTCATAAAATGTCCTAAAAATATATTGTAGTATGCCATAAAAATTTCATAGTACAGTATATCATAAGAGTCTTAAAATTAAAGTATAGTATGCCATAAAAAAGTAAGTAATATAGAATAGTATTCCATAAGAGTCATAAAAATGTCTTAAAAGTATCTTTGTGTAGTCTGCCATTAAAAAAATCAATAATCATAAAAAATATCATAGTGTAGTATGCAATAAAAAAGTCATGAAAATATCATAGCATAATATGTCAGAAAAAATAACATAGTATAGTATGCCATAAGTAATTCATGATATAATATAACATAAAAATGTCATGAAAATATAATAGTATAGTATGCCATTAAAAAAATCCTGAAATAATATGCCATAAAAAGGTTATAGTATAGTATTTCATAAAACATGTCATAGTTTAGTATGTCATACAAAAGTCATAAAATAGTAATACAAAATATAATTAAATATCACAGTATTTTGCCATAAAAAATATATCATAGTTTAGTATGCTATAAAAACGTCATGTATAGTATGTCATAAAAATATAGTTTAGTATGCCAAATAAAAAAATATAAAAAAAGTCATAATATAGTATGCCACAAAAATGTCATTAAAATATCATAGTATAGTATGCCATAAAAGTCATAAACATTATAAAAAATAAAGTATAGTATGCCATAAAAATTCATGATATAATATGCCATAAAAATGTCATAAAATAATATAGTATAGTATGCCACAAAAATGTCATTAAAAATATAGTGCAGTATGCCATAAGAGTCATAAAAAATACCATTAAAAAAATATAGTATAGTATTCCATAACAAATTCATGATATAAAAAGTCCTAACAAATGCCATAAAAAAGTCATAATACATGTCATGAAAATATAATAGTATAGTATGCCATTAAAAATCATGATATAATATGCCATAAAAGTCATAAATATTTCTTAGTATACTGTGATAAAAATTCATGATATAGTAAGCCATAAAGTCATTAAAACATCACAAAAATATAGTATAGTATGCCATATAAGTAAAAAAAAGTTTAGTATGTCATACACAAGTTATAAAAAGTAATAACACATAAATATATCATAGTATTGTATGCCATTCAAATGTCATAAAAAATGTAATATAAAATATCAAGAATATCATAATGCCGTATATACATATGCCATAAAAATGTTATAGAATTAAATTATAGTATAGTATGCCTTAATTCATAAAAACATCATAAATGTCATAAAAGAATGTCATAGAATGGTCCAGCTCTAAAACAACAAATAAGGGAAGCACACGCGAGGGATTAAGTAAAAGAAATGTTTTATTTAACAGAAGTTTGAATTAGTTAAAAAAAAATGTAACAAAATATGAATTGTAACGAATGATGCTGGCAGGAAAACATACTGTCAGGGTAACTCAGGTAATGATAAATAAAGTATACTACAAATCAGTCTGCCATAGCACCAGGTGGTGCCAGGGGAAAAGGAGTCCACAGACTCTATGGGGTGGGTCTTATAGACTGGAAACAGTGGCCTCCAATCCCTTCATAGCCTCCAGCTCCAACCAACTGGGAACCAGGAACACTGAAATAAATGTCACACACATAAAAAATGTCATAAAAATACAATGGAAATATCATGCTATATGCCATGAAAAAAAACCCCAAAAAATATATCCTAGTATGTTGAAATAGAGAGCTTGTTGACTGGCATGGAGAAATGCGCATTTGATTTGAAATTGTATATGTTGAAAAATGTCCCGAAAAAAAAGTAATGGTACAACTATGTCATGATTTTTAATGGCATACTATACTATTATATTTTCGACATACTATACTATGACTTTTTTTCGACAAACTACACTATGACTTTTTTTTACAAAATTTTTCGACATACTATGACTTTTTTTCACAAAATTTTTCGACAAACTATACTATGACTTTTTTTTACAAAATTTTTCGACATACAATATTGTGACTTTTTTTCACAAAATTTTTCGACAGACTACACTTTGACTTTTTTTTACAAAATTTTTCGACAAACTATACTATGACTTTTTTTACAAAATTTTTCGACATATTATACTATGACTTTTTTCAACATACTATACTATGACTTTTTTTTACAACATTTTTCGACAAACTATGACTTTTTTCACAAAATTTTTCGACAGACTATACTGACTTTTTTTCCAATTTTTTTCGACAGACTATACTATGACTTTCTTCCGATATACTATAATATGAATTTTTTTTGACATACAATACTATGACTTTTTTTTATAACATTTTTCGACATACTATGCTATGACTTTTTTTCGAGACTATACTATGACTTTTTTTTACAACATTTTTCGACATACTATACTATGACTTTTTTTCGACATAATATACTATGAATATTTTTTACAAAATTTTTCGACATACTATACTATGACGTTTTTTCGACATACAATACTATGACTTTTTTTTACAAAATTTTTCAATAGACTATACTATGACTTTTTGTCAAAATTTTTCGACATATATACTATGACTGTTTGTCACAAAATTTTTCGACAGACTATACTATGACTTTTTACAAAATTTTTCGACATATATACTATGACTGTTTGTCACAAAATTTTTTGACAGACTATACTATGACTTTTTTTTACAAAATTTTTCGACATACTATATTATGACTTTTTTAACAACATTTTTCGACATACTATACTATGACTTTTTTTTACATTTTTCGACATACTATACTATGACTTTTTTTCGACATAATATACTATGAATATTTTTTACAAAATTTTTCGACATACTATACTGACTTTTTTTCGACATACTATACTGACTTTTTTTCGACATACAATATTATGACTTTTTTTACAAAATTTTTCGACACACTATACTATATTATGATTTTTTTTTACAAAATTTTTCGACAAACTATACTATGACTTTTTTTCGACGTACTTTATACTACGACTTTTTTCACAAAATTTTTCGACATACTATATTATGATTTTTTTTTACAAAATTTTTCGACAAACTATACTATGACTTTTTTTCGACACACTATATTATGATTTTTTTTTACAAAATTTTTCGACATAATATAGACTTTTTTTCACAAAATTTTTCGACAAACTATACTATGACTTTTTTTCGACGTATTTTATACGATGACTTTTTTTCACAAAATTTTTCGACAAACTATACTATGACTTTTTTTCGACGTACTTTATACTATGACTTTTTTTCACAAAATTTTTCGACAAATTATGATTTTTTTTTACAAAATTTTTCGACATACTATACTATGACTTTTTTTTTACAAAATTTTTCAACATACTATACTATGACTTTTTTTCACAAAATTTTGACATACTATGACTTTAAAAAAAAAAATTCGACATACTATGACTCTTTTTCGACATACTATACTATGACTTTTTTTCGACATACAATACTATGACTTTTTTTTACAAAATTTTTCGACATACTATACTATGACTTTTTTTCGACATACTATACTATGACCTTTTTTCGACATACAATACTATGACTATTTTTTACAAAATTTTTCGACATACTATACTATGACTTTTTTTCAAAAAAATTTTCGACATACTATACTATGACCTTTTTTCGACATACTATACTATGACTTTTTTTCACAATTTTTCGACATACTATACTATGACCTTTTTTCGACATACTATACTATGACTTTTTTTTACAACATTTTTCGACATACTATACTATGACTTTTTTTCGACATACTATACTATGACTTTTTTTTACAAAATTTTTCGACATACTATACTATGACTTTTTTTCGACATACAATACTATGACTTTTTTTCACAACATTTTTCGACATACTATACTATGACTTTTTTTCACAAAATTTTTCGACATACTATACTATGACCTTTTTTCGACATACTATACTATGACTTTTTTTTACAAAATTTTTCGACTTACTATACTATGACTTTTTCGACATACTATACTATGACTTTTTTACAACATTTTTCGACATACTATACTATGACTTTTTTTCACAATTTTTCGACAAACTATACTATGACTTTTTTTCGACGTACTTTATACTGACTTTTCAAAACATTTTTCGACATACTATATTATGATTTTTTTTTACAAAATTTTTCGACGGACTATACTATGACTTTTTTTTACAAAATTTTTCGACAGACTATACTATGACTTTTTTTCACAAAATTTTTCGATAGACTATACTATGACTTTTTTTCGATAAATATACTATGACCTTTTTTCGACATACAATACTATGACTTTTTTTTACAAAATTTTTCGACAGACTATATGACGTTTTTTTTACAAAATTTTTCGACATACTATACTATGACTTTTTTTTACAACATTTTTCGACATTCAATACTATGACTTTTTTTAACAAAATTTTTCAACATACTATACTATGACTTTTTTTCGACATACTATACTATGACTTTTTTTCACAACATTTTTCGACATACTATACTTTGACTTTTTTTTTCAACATACTATACTATGACTGTTTTTCGTCATACAATACTATGACTCTTTTTTACAAAATTTTTCGACAGCCTATAATATGACTTTTTTTTACAACATTTTTCGACATACTATACTATGACTTTTTTTTCCAGTATACTATACTATGACCTTTTTTCGACATACAATGCTATGAATATTTTTTACAACATTTTTCGACATACTATACTATGACTTTTTTTTCACAAAATTTTTCGACATGCTATACTATGACCTTTTTTCGACATACAATACTATGAATATTTTTTACAACAATTTTTGACATACTATACTATGACCTTTTTTCGACAGACTATACTATGACTTTTTTTTACAAAATTTTTCGACATACTATACTATGACTTTTTTTCGACAGACTATACTATGACTTTTTTTTACAAAATTTTTCGATAGACTATACTATGACTTTTTTTCTATAAATATACTATGACCTTTTTTCGACATACAATACTATGACTTTTTTTTACAAAATTTTTCGATAGACTATACTATGACTTTTTTTCGACATAATATACTATGAATATTTTTTACAAAATTTTTCGACATACTATACTATGACTTTTTTTCACAAAATTATGACATACTATGACTATAAAAAAAAAAATTTCGACATACTATGACTTTTTCGACATACAATACTATTACTTTTTTCGACATACTATACTATGACCTTTTTTTTACAAAATTTTTTGACATACTATATTTTGACTTTTTTTCTACAAACTATACTATGACTTTTTTTTACAAAATGTTTCGACATACTATACTACGACTTTTTTTCGACAAACTATACTATGACTTTTTTTTTCGATATACTGTACTATGACTTTTTTTACAACATTTTTCGACATACTATACTATGATTTCTTTTCGACATACTATGACTTTTTTTTACAAAATTGACAGACTATACTATGACTTTTTTTCGACATACTATACTATGACTTTTTTTCACAAAATTGACATACTATGACTTTTTAAAAAAAAAATTTCGACATACTATGACAATTTTTCGACATACTATACTATTACTTTTTTCGACATACTATACTATGACATTTTTTTACAAAATTTTTCGACACTACTATTACCTTTTGCTTACAAAATTTTTCGACATACTATGCTATGACTTTTTTTCGACATACAATACTATGACTTTTTTTTACAAAATTTTTCGACAAACTATACTATGACTTTTTTTCGACGTATTTTATACTATGACTTTTTTTCACAAAATTTTTCGACAAACTATACTATGACTTTTTTTCGACGTACTTTATACTATGACTTTTTTTCACAAAATTTTTCGACAAACTATACTATGACTTTTTTTCGACGTACTTTATACTATGACTTTTTTTCACAAAATTTTGACATACTATGACTTTTTAAAAAAAAAAATTCGACATACTATGACTCTTTTTCGACATACTATACTATTACTTTTTTCGACATACTATACTATGACATTTTTTTACAAAATTTTTCGACAGACTGTACTATTACCTTTTTTTTACAAAATTTTTCGACATACTATACTATGACTTTTTTTCGACATACTATACTATGACTTTTTTTTCGACACAATACTGTGACTTTTTTTCACAAAATTGACATACTATACTATGACTTTTTTTCGACATACTATACTATGACTTTTTTTTACAAAATTTTTCGACATAATATACTATGACTTTTTTTCACAATTTTTCGACAAACTATACTATGACTTTTTTTCGACGTACTTTATACTATGACTTTTTTCACAACATTTTTCGACATACTATATTATGATTTTTTTTTACAAAATTTTTCGACAAACTATACTATGACTTTTTTTTCGACATACAATACTGTGACTTCTTTTCACAAAATTTTTCGACTTACTATACTATGACTTTTTCGACATACTATACTATGACTTTTTTACAACATTTTTCGACATACTATATTATGATTTTTTTTTACAAAATTTTTCGACGGACTATACTATGACTTTTTTTTACAAAATTTTTCGACAGACTATACTATGACTTTTTTTCACAAAATTTTTCGATAGACTATACTATGACTTTTTTTCGATAAATATACTATGACCTTTTTTCGACATACAATACTATGACTTTTTTTTACAAAATTTTTCGATAGACTATACTATGACTTTTTTTCGACAGACTATACTATGACTTTTTTTTACAAAATTTTTCGACAGACTATATGACGTTTTTTTTACAAAATTTTTCGACATACTATACTATGACTTTTTTTACAAAATTTTTCGACATACTATACTATTACCTTTTTTTTACAAAATTTTTCGACATACTATACTATGACTTTTTTTCGACATACTATACTATGACTTTTTTTTCGACACAATACTGACTTTTTTTCACAAAATTGACATACTATACTATGACTTTTTTTCGACATACTATACTATGACTTTTTTTTACAAAATTTTTCGACATAATATACTATGACTTTTTTTCACAATTTTTCGACAAACTATACTATGACTTTTTTTTCACAACATTTTTCGACATACTATACTATGACTTTTTTTCGACATACTATACTATGACTTTTTTTCGACATACTATACTATGACCTTTTTTCAACATACAATACTATGACTTTTTTTTACAAAATTTTTCGACACTATACTATGACTTTTTTTTGCAAAATTTTGACAGACTATACTATGACCTTTTTTCGACAGACTATACTATGACTTTTTTTTACAAAATTTATCGACATACTATACTATGACTTTTTTTCGACATACAATACTATGACTTTTTTTACAACATTTTTCGACATACTATACTATGACCTTTTTTCGACAGACTATACTATGACTTTTTTTTACAAAATTTTTCGACATACTATAATATTACTTTTTTTCGACAGACTATACTATGACTTTTTTTTACAAAATTTTTCGACATACTATACTATGACTTTTTTTCGACAGACTATACTATGACTTTTTTTTACAAAATTTTTCGACATACTATACTATGACTTTTTTTCGACATACTTTACTATGACCTTTTTTCGACATACTATACTATGACTATTTTTTACAAAATTTTTCGACATACTATACTATGACTTTTTTTCAAAAAAAATTTCGACATACTATACTATGACCTTTTTTCGACATACTATACTATGACTTTTTTTACAAAATTTTTCGACATACTATACTATGACTTTTTTCGACATACTATACTATGACATTTTTTTACAAAATTTTTCGACATACTACACTATGACTTTTTTTCGACATACTATACTATGACTTTTTTTTTCAAAATTTTTCGACATACTATACTATGACCTTTTTACGACATACAATACTATGACTTTTTTTTACAACATTTTTCGACATACTATACTATGACTTATTTTCGATATACTATACTATGACCTTTTTTCGACATACAATACTATGACTTTTTTCCACAAAATTTTTCGACATACTATACTATGACTTTGTTTAACAAAATTTTTCGACATACTATACTATGACTTTTTTCGACATACTATACTATGACTTTTTTTTACAAAATTTTTCGACATACTATACTATGACTTTTTTTCGACATACTATACTATGACTTTTTTTTCAACATACTATACTATGACTTTTTTTCGACATACAATACTATGACTTATTTTCGATATACTATACTATGACCTTTTTTCGACATACAATATTATGACTTTTTTTCACAATTTTTTGACATACTATACTATGACTTTTTTTTACAAAATTTTTCGACAGACTATACTATGACTTTTTTTTACAAAATTTTTCGACAGACTATACTATGACTTTTTTTTACAAAATTTTTCGACATATTATACTATGACTTTTTTCGACATACAATACTATGACTTTTTTTACAAAATTTTTCGACATACTATACTATGACTTTTTTCGACATACTATACTATGACATTTTTTTACAAAATTTTTCGACATACTATACTATGACTTTTTTTCGACATACTATACTATGACTTTTTTTTTCAAAATTTTTCGACATACTATACTATGACTTTTTTTCGATAAATATACTATGACCTTTTTTCGACATACAATACTATGACTTTTTTTTACAAAATTTTTCGACAGACTATACTATGACTTTTTTTTACAAAATTTTTCGACATATTATACTATGACTTTTTTCGACATACAATACTATGACTATTTTTTACAAAGTTTTTCGACATACTATACTATGACTTTTTCTCACAATTTTTCGACATATTATACTATGACCTTTTTTCAACATACTATACTATGACTTTTTTTTACAACATTTTTCGACATACTATACTATGACTTTTTTTCGACATACTATACTATGAATATTTTTTACAAAATTTTTCGACATACTATACTATGACTTTTTTTCACAAAATTTTTCGACATGCTATACTATGACCTTTTTTCGACATACAATACTATGAATATTTTTTACAAAATTTTTAGACATACTATACTATGACTTTTTTTCTACATACTATACTATGACTTTTTTTTACAACATTTTTCGACATACTATACTATGACCTTTTTTCAACATTCAATACTATGACTTTTTTTAACAAAATTTTTCAACATACTATACTATGACTTTTTTTCGACATACTATACTATGACTTTTTTTTCACAACATTTTTCGACATACTATACTATGACTTTTTTTCGACATACTATGGTATGACTTTTTTTTTACAAAATTTTTCGACATACTATACTATGACTTTTTTCGACATACTATACTATGACTTTTTTTTACAAAATTTTTCGACATACTATACTATGACTTTTTTTCGACACACTATACTATGACTTTTTTTTTCAACATACTATACTATGACTTTTTTTCGACATACAATACTATGACTTTTTTTTACAAAATTTTTTGAACAGACTATACTATGACTTTTTACAAAATGTTTCGACATACTATACTATGACTTTTTTTCGATAAATATACTATGACCTTTTTTCGACATACAATACTATGACTTTTTTTTACAAAATTTTTCGACAGACTATACTATGACTTATTTTTACAAAATTTTTTTACATACTATACTATGACTTTTTTTCGACAGACTATACTATGACTTTTTTTTACAAAATTTTTCGACACTATAATATGACTTTTTTTCGACATACAATACTATGACTTTTTTTTGCAAAATTTTTCGACAGACTATAATATGACGTTTTTTTTACAAAATTTTTCGACATACTATACTATGACCTTTTTTCGACATACAATACTATGACTATTTTTTACAAAATTTTTCGACATACTATACTATGACTTTTTTTCACAAAATTTTTCGACATACTATACTATGACCTTTTTTCGACATACTATACTATGACTTTTTTTTACAACATTTTTCGACATACTATACTATGACTTTTTCTCACAAAAGTTTTCGACATGCTATACTATGACCTTTTTTCGACATACAATACTATGAATATTTTTTACAAAATTTTTCGACATACTATACTATGACTTTTTTTCACAAAATTGTTCGACATGCTATACTATGACCTTTTTTCGACATTCAATACTATGACTTTTTTTAACAAAATTTTTCAACATACTATACTATGACTTTTTTTCGACATACTATACTATGACTTTTTTTCGACATACTATATTATGACTTTTTTTCGACAGACTATACTATGACTTTTTTTACAAAATTTTTCAACAGATTATACTATGACTTTTTTTTACAAAATTTTTCGACACACTATACTATGACTTTTTTTCGAAATACAATACTATGACTTTTTTTTGCAAAATTTTTCGACAGACTATACTATGACGTTTTTTTTTACAAAATGTTTCGACATACTATACTATGACTTTTTGTCGACATACTATACTCTGACCTTTTTTCGACATACAATACTATGACTATTTTTTACAACATTTTTCGACATACTATACTATGACTTTTTTTCACAAAATTTTTCGACATACTATACTATGACCTTTTTTCGACATACTATACTATGACTTTTTTTTACAACATTTTTCGACATACTATACTATGACTTTTTTTCGACATACTATACTATGACCTTTTTTCGACATACAATACTATGACTTTTTTTTACAAAATTTTTCGACATACTATACTATGACTTTTTTTCGACATACAATACTATGACTTTTTTTCACAACATTTTTCGACATACTATACTATGACCTTTTTTCGACATACTATACTATGACTTTTTTTTACAAAATTTTTCGACATACTATACTATGACTTTTTCGACATACTATACTATGACTTTTTTTTCGACATACTATACTATGACTTTTTTTCGACATACAATACTATGACTTTTTTTCACAACATTTTTCGACATACTATACTATGACTTTTTTTCGACAGACTATACTATGACTTTTTTTTACAAAATGTTTCGACATACTATACTATGACTTTTTTTCGACATATTATACTATGACCTTTTTTCGACATACAATACTATGACTTTTTTTTACAAAATTTTTCGACATACTATACTATGACTTTTTTTTACAAAATTTTTCGACAGACTATACTATGACTTTTTTTTACAACATTTTTCAACATACTATACTATGACTTTTTTTCGACATACTATACTATGACCTTTTTTCGACATACAATACTATGACTTTTTTTTACAAAATTTCCGACATACTATACTATGACTTTTTTTTCAACATACAATACTATGACTTTTTTTCGACATACTATACTATGACTTTTTTTTACAAAATTTCCGACAGACTATACTATGACTTTTTTTTACAACATTTTTCAACATACTATACTATGACTTTTTTTCGACATACTATACTATGACCTTTTTTCGACATACAATACTATGACTTTTTTTTACAAAATTTCCGACATACTATACTATGACTTTTTTTTACAACATTTTTCGACATACTATACTATGACTTTTTTTCGACATACTATACTATGACCTTTTTTCGACATACAATACTATGACTTTTTTTTACAAAATTTTTCGACATACTATACTATGGCTTTTTTTCGACATACAATACTATGACTTTTTTTCACAACATTTTTCGACATACTATACTATGACCTTTTTTCGACATACTATACTATGACTTTTTTTTACAAAATTTTTCGACATACTATACTATGACTTTTTCGACATACTATACTATGACTTTTTTTTCGACATACTATACTATGACTTTTTTTCGACATACAATACTATGACTTTTTTTCACAACATTTTTCGACATACTATACTATGACTTTTTTTTACAAAATTTTTCGACATACTATACTATGACTTTTTTTCGACATACTATACTATGACTTTTTTTTCAACATACTATACTATGACTTTTTTTCGACATACAATACTATGACTTATTTTCGATATACTATACTATGACCTTTTTTCGACATACAATATTATGACTTTTTTTCACAATTTTTTGACATACTATACTATGACTTTGTTTAACAAAATTTTTCGACATACTATACTGACTTTTTTCGACATACTATACTATGACTTTTTTTTACAAAATTTTTCGACATACTATACTATGACTTTTTTTCGACATACTATACTATGACTTTTTTTTTCAACATACTATACTATGACTTTTTTTCGACATACAATACTATGACTTTTTTTTACAAAATTTTTCGACAGACTACTATGACTTTTTTTACAAATTGTTTCGACATACTATACTATGACTTTTTTTCGATAAATATACTATGACCTTTTTTCGACATACAATACTATGACTTTTTTTACAAAATTTTTCGACACACTATACTATGACTTTTTTTCGAAATACAATACTATGACTTTTTTTGCAAAATTTTTCGACAGACTATACTATGACGTTTTTTTTTACAAAATGTTTCGACATACTATACTATGACTTTTTGTCGACATACTATACTCTGACCTTTTTTCGACATACAATACTATGACTATTTTTTACAACATTTTTCGACATACTATACTATGACTTTTTTTCACAAAATTTTTCGACATACTATACTATGACCTTTTTTCGACATACTATACTATGACTTTTTTTTACAACATTTTTCGACATACTATACTATGACTTTTTTTCGACATACTATACTATGACCTTTTTTCGACATACAATACTATGACTTTTTTTTACAAAATTTTTCGACATACTATACTATGGCTTTTTTTCGACATACAATACTATGACTTTTTTTCACAACATTTTTCGACATACTATACTATGACCTTTTTTCGACATACTATACTATGACTTTTTTTTACAAAATTTTTCGACATACTATACTATGACTTTTTCGACATACTATACTATGACTTTTTTTTCGACATACTATACTATGACTTTTTTTCGACATACAATACTATGACTTTTTTTCACAACATTTTTCGACATACTATACTATGACTTTTTTTCGACAGACTATACTATGACTTTTTTTTACAAAATGTTTCGACATACTATACTATGACTTTTTTTCGACATACAATACTATGACTTTTTTTTACAAAATTTTTCGACATACTATACTATGACTTTTTTTTACAAAATTTTTCGACAGACTATACTATGACTTTTTTTTACAACATTTTTCAACATACTATACTATGACTTTTTTTCGACATACTATACTATGACCTTTTTTCGACATACAATACTATGACTTTTTTTTACAAAATTTCCGACATACTATACTATGACTTTTTTTTCAACATACAATACTATGACTTTTTTTCGACATACTATACTATGACTTTTTTTTACAAAATTTCCGACAGACTATACTATGACTTTTTTTTACAACATTTTTCAACATACTATACTATGACTTTTTTTCGACATACTATACTATGACCTTTTTTCGACATACAATACTATGACTTTTTTTTACAAAATTTCCGACATACTATACTATGACTTTTTTTTACAACATTTTTCGACATACTATACTATGACTTTTTTTCGACATACTATACTATGACCTTTTTTCGACATACAATACTATGACTTTTTTTTACAAAATTTTTCGACATACTATACTATGGCTTTTTTTCGACATACAATACTATGACTTTTTTTCACAACATTTTTCGACATACTATACTATGACCTTTTTTCGACATACTATACTATGACTTTTTTTTACAAAATTTTTCGACATACTATACTATGACTTTTTCGACATACTATACTATGACTTTTTTTTCGACATACTATACTATGACTTTTTTTCGACATACAATACTATGACTTTTTTTCACAACATTTTTCGACATACTATACTATGACTTTTTTTTACAAAATTTTTCGACATACTATACTATGACTTTTTTTCGACATACTATACTATGACTTTTTTTTCAACATACTATACTATGACTTTTTTTCGACATACAATACTATGACTTATTTTCGATATACTATACTATGACCTTTTTTCGACATACAATATTATGACTTTTTTTCACAATTTTTTGACATACTATACTATGACTTTGTTTAACAAAATTTTTCGACATACTATACTGACTTTTTTCGACATACTATACTATGACTTTTTTTTACAAAATTTTTCGACATACTATACTATGACTTTTTTTCGACATACTATACTATGACTTTTTTTTTCAACATACTATACTATGACTTTTTTTCGACATACAATACTATGACTTTTTTTTACAAAATTTTTCGACAGACTACTATGACTTTTTTTACAAATTGTTTCGACATACTATACTATGACTTTTTTTCGATAAATATACTATGACCTTTTTTCGACATACAATACTATGACTTTTTTTTACAAAATTTTTCGACAGACTATACTATGACTTTTTTTTACAAAATTTTTCGACATATTATACTATGACTTTTTTCGACATACAATACTATGACTATTTTTTACAAAGTTTTTCGACATACTATACTATGACTTTTTCTCACAATTTTTCGACATACTATACTATGACCTTTTTTCAACATACTATACTATGACTTTTTTTTACAACATTTTTCGACATACTATACTATGACTTTTTTTCGACATACTATACTATGAATATTTTTTACAAAATTTTTCGACATACTATACTATGACTTTTTTTCACAAAATTTTTCGACATGCTATACTATGACCTTTTTTCGACATACAATACTATGAATATTTTTTACAAAATTTTTAGACATACTATACTATGACCTTTTTTCAACATTCAATACTATGACTTTTTTTAACAAAATTTTTCAACATACTATACTATGACTTTTTTTCGACATACTATACTATGACTTTTTTTCGACATACTATGGTATGACTTTTTTTTTACAAAATTTTTCGACATACTATACTATGACTTTTTTCGACATACTATACTATGACTTTTTTTTACAAAATTTTTCGACATACTATACTATGACTTTTTTTCGACATACTATACTATGACTTTTTTTTCAACATACTATACTATGACTTTTTTTCGACATACTATGGTATGACTTTTTTTTTACAAAATTTTTCGACATACTATACTATGACTTTTTTTCGACATATTATACTATGACTTTTTTTTACGAATTACTATACTACACTTTCACAGTAATAAGAGCACAACTCTCACCCGACCACAGACTGCTGGTCCTCCTTCCCTCTGGGAGATGCTACAGGACTCTTCATTCCAGGACCTGCATGCTCAGGAACAGCTTTCTCCCTTCAGCTGACACCATGCTGAACTCTGCACCTTGGGGACAGCAATCATGCACACTGTTAATACTGTTCATACTACTGCTCATACTGTGTATTCATACCCTTTTCTATTTATTCCACATACAATATTTTATTCTGTATATACACTGTTCATACTGCATTTCGTTGTCTCAGAACCTGTACTTTCTGCAATAACAATAAAGTTTAATCTAAAAAACTAATCCAATTAAATGTTTTATGACGTACTACACCATAACTTTTATTGAAAACGTTTATGGCATGCTATACTATGACTTTTTTTTACAAAAATTTGACAGACTATACTATGATTTTTTTTTACAAAATTTTTCGACATACTATACTATGACCTTTTTTCGACATACTATACTATGACTTTTTTTTACAACATTTTTCGACATACTATACTATGACTTTTTTTCGACATACAATACTATGACTTTTTTTTACAAAATTTTTCGACATACTATACTAAGACTTATTTTCGATATACTATACCAGGGGTGCCCAATACGTCGATCGCGATCTACCGGTCGATCGCGAAGGTAGTGTGGGTAGATCGCATGGCATTAAAAAAAAAAAAATTAAAAAAAAAAAAAATTAAAAAAAAAAAAAAATTAAAAAAATAAATAGACGTCAGCCTATCATCCATCCTCACTATGAAATTTGTCACTTGATTGACATACAGGGCAGCCAGTCTGACATCTGATCTTTTCTGACACATGGGTCACCACGCATGCGCAAACAAGCGCATTTTGTTTGTTTGTTTTACTGGAGCCAGTCGCTACATTCATGTGCTACCCTTTTCGGGAAGATGCTGAGGTTGATTCACTCGCATCAAAAATTGCAACACTGTTTCACCTGAACTCATCTGGAGTGGAGGATGAGATTTTGACACTACAAACTGACATTCAGCTTAAGTCCAGGGCTCATGGACAGTTCTGGAACTTACTCACAGAGGAAAAGTACCCCAACATGAGGAAATGTGCTACCTCCATGACTGCATTATTCGGCTCCACTTATTTATGCGAGTCAGCCTTTTCCCACATGAAGATTATTAAGTCCAAATACCTTTCCACCTTGACTGATGATCATTTGGAAGTGTGCTTGAGGCTGGCTATCAGCAGCTACTGTCCGGACTATGCATCCCTAGCTGATTCCATTCAGTGCAAGTCATCAGAGTAAGGTAATGACAAAAAATGTACAGTTATATTGTACAATATGGGTTCATGTAGTTATGCAAGGTACACCAACATATATTGTACATATAAAGAATACTCAATATATTTATAAATAAATATATGTTTTGCATTTTTATAGTAGGTAGATCATTTTGACTTGGTCATTTTATAAGTAGCTCGCATGCTGAAAAAGTGTGGGCACCCCTGTACTATACTATGACTTTTTTTCACAAAATTTTTCGACATACTATACTATGACTTTGTTTAACAAAATTTTTCGACATACTATACTATGACTTTTTTCGACATACTATACTGACTTTTTTACAACATTTTTCGACATACTATACTATGACTTTTTTTCGACACACTATACTATGACTTTTTTTTTCAACATACTATACTATGACTTTTTTTCGACATACAATACTATGACTTTTTTTTACAAAATTTTTAGACAGACTATACTATGACTTTTTACAAAATGTTTCGACATACTATACTATGACTTTTTTTCGATAAATATACTATGACCTTTTTTCGACATACAATACTATGACTTTTTTTTACAAAATTTTTCGACAGACTATACTATGACTTATTTTTACAAAATTTTTTTACATACTATACTATGACTTTTTTTCGACAGACTATACTATGACTTTTTTTTACAAAATTTTTCGACACACTATAATATGACTTTTTTTCGACATACAATACTATGACTTTTTTTTGCAAAATTTTTCGACAGACTATAATATGACGTTTTTTTTACAAAATTTTTCGACATACTATACTATGACCTTTTTTCGACATACAATACTATGACTATTTTTTACAAAATTTTTCGACATACTATACTATGACTTTTTTTCACAAAATTTTTCGACATACTATACTATGACCTTTTTTCGACATACTATACTATGACTTTTTTTTACAACATTTTTTGACATACTATACTATGACTTTTTCTCACAAAAGTTTTCGACATGCTATACTATGACCTTTTTTCGACATACAATACTATGAATATTTTTTACAAAATTTTTCGACATACTATACTATGACTTTTTTTCACAAAATTGTTCGACATGCTATACTATGACCTTTTTTCGACATACCATACTATGACTTTTTTTTACAACATTTTTCGACATACTATACAATGACTTTTTTTCGACATACTATACTATGACTTTTTTTTACAACATTTTTCGACATACTATACTATGACCTTTTTTCGACATTCAATACTATGACTTTTTTTAACAAAATTTTTCAACATACTATACTATGACTTTTTTTCGACATACTATACTATGACTTTTTTTTCACAACATTTTTCGACATACTTTACTATGACTTTTTTTCGACATACTATATTATGACTTTTTTTCGACAGACTATACTATGACTTTTTTTACAAAATTTTTCGACAGATTATACTATGACTCTTTTTTACAAAATTTTTCGACACACTATACTATGACTTTTTTTCGAAATACAATACTATGACTTTTTTTTGCAAAATTTTTCGACAGACTATACTATGACGTTTTTTTTTACAAAATTTTTCGACATACTATACTATGACTTTTTGTCGACATACTATACTCTGACCTTTTTTCGACATACAATACTATGACTATTTTTTACAACATTTTTCGACATACTATACTATGACTTTTTTTCACAAAATTTTTCGACATACTATACTATGACCTTTTTTCGACATACTATACTATGACTTTTTTTTACAACATTTTTCGACATACTATACTATGACTTTTTTTCGACATACTATACTATGACCTTTTTCGACATACAATACTATGACTTTTTTTCACAACATTTTTCGACATACTATACTATGACCTTTTTTCGACATACTATACTATGACTTTTTTTTACAACATTTTTCGACATACTATACTATGACTTTTTCGAC
Organism: Sebastolobus alascanus; assembly: GCA_916701645.2. Classification (NCBI taxonomy): domain Eukaryota; kingdom Metazoa; phylum Chordata; class Actinopteri; order Perciformes; family Sebastidae; genus Sebastolobus; species Sebastolobus alascanus. The sequence goes on from CAKAOJ020000121.1 coordinate 3,521,001, forward strand.
ATACTATACTATGACTTTTTTTTCGACATACTATACTATGACTTTTTTTCGACATACAATACTATGACTTTTTTTCACAACATTTTTCGACATACTATACTATGACTTTTTTTCGACAGACTATACTATGACTTTTTTTTACAAAATGTTTCGACATACTATACTATGACTTTTTTTCGACATATTATACTATGACCTTTTTTCGACATACAATACTATGACTTTTTTTTACAAAATTTTTCGACATACTATACTATGACTTTTTTTTACAAAATTTTTCGACATACTATACTATGACTTTTTTTCGACATACAATACTATGACTTTTTCACAAAATTTTTCGACATACTATACTATGACTTTTTTTCGACATACAATACTATGACTTTTTTTGACAACATTTTTCGACATACTATACTATGACCTTTTTTCGACATACTATACTATGACTTTTTTTTACAAAATTTTTCGACATACTATACTATGACTTTTTCGACATACTATACTATGACTTTTTTTTCGACATACTATACTATGACTTTTTTTCGACATACAATACTATGACTTTTTTTCACAACATTTTTCGACATACTATACTATGACTTTTTTTCGACAGACTATACTATGACTTTTTTTTACAAAAATTTTCAACATACTGTACTATGACTTTTTTTCGACATACTATACTATGACATTTTTTTACAAAATGTTTCGAGATACTATACTATGACTTTTTTTCGACATACTATACTATGACCTTTTTTCGACATACAATACTATGACTTTTTTAACATACTATACTTTGACTTTTTTTCACAAAATTTTCTACATACTATACTATGACTTTTTTTCGAAATACTATGGTATGACTTTTTTTTTACAAAATTTTTCGACATACTATACTATGACTTTTTTTCGACATACTATACTATGACTTTTTTTTACGAATTACTATACTACACTTTCACAGTAATAAGAGCATAACTCTCACCCGACCACAGACTGCTGGTCCTCCTTCCTTCTGGGAGATGCTACAGGACTCTTCATTCCAGGACCTGCATGCTCAGGAACAGCTTTCTCCCTTCAGCTGACACCATGCTGAACTCTGCACCTTGGGGACAGCAATCATGCACACTGTTAATACTGTTCATACTACTGTTCATACTGTGTATTCATACCCTTTTCTATTTATTCCACATACAATATTTTATTCTGTATATACGCTGTTCATACTGCATTTCGTTGTCTCAGAACCTGTACTTTCTGCAATAACAATAAAGTTTAATGTAAAAAACTAATCCAATTAAATGTTTTATGACGTACTACACCATAACTTTTATTGAAAACGTTTATGGCATGCTATACTATGAGGTTTGTTCAACATACTATACTATGACTTTTTTTTCAACATACAATACTATGACTTTTTTTCGACATACTATACTATGACTTTTTTTTACAAAATTTCCGACAGACTATACTATGACTTTTTTTTACAACATTTTTCAACATACTATACTATGACTTTTTTTCGACATACTATACTATGACCTTTTTTCGACATACAATACTATGACTTTTTTTTACAAAATTTCCGACATACTATACTATTGCTTTTTTTTACAACATTTTTCGACATACTATACTATGACTTTTTTTCGACATACTATACTATGACCTTTTTTCGACATACAATACTATGACTTTTTTTCACAACATTTTTCGACATACTATACTATGACCTTTTTTCGACATACTATACTATGACTTTTTTTTACAAAATTTTTCGACATACTATACTATGACTTTTTCGACATACTATACTATGACCTTTTTTTCGACATACTATACTATGACTTTTTTTCGACATACAATACTATGACTTTTTTTCACAACATTTTTCGACATACTATACTATGACTTTTTTCGACAGACTATACTATGACTTTTTTTTACAAAAATTTTCAACATACTGTACTATGACTTTTTTTCGACATACTATACTATGACATTTTTTTACAAAATGTTTCGACATACTATACTATGACTTTTTTTCGACATATTATACTATGACCTTTTTTCGACATACAATACTATGACTTTTTTTTACAAAATTTTTCGACATACTATACTATGACTTTTTTTTACAAAATTTTTCGACATACTATACTATGACTTTTTTTCGACATACAATACTATGACTTTTTCACAAAATTTTTCGACATACTATACTATGACTTTTTTTCGACATACAATACTATGACTTTTTTTGACAACATTTTTCGACATACTATACTATGACCTTTTTCCGACATACTATACTATGACTTTTTTTACAAAATTTTTCGACATACTATACTATGACTTTTTCGACATACTATACTATGACTTTTTTTTCGACATACTATACTATGACTTTTTTTCGACATACAATACTATGACTTTTTTTCACAACATTTTTCGACATACTATACTATGACTTTTTTTCGACAGACTATACTATGACTTTTTTTTACAAAAATTTTCAACATACTGTACTATGACATTTTTTTACAAAATGTTTCGACATACTATACTATGACTTTTTTTCGACATACTATACTATGACCTTTTTTCGACATATAATACTATGACTTTTTTTCACAAAATTTTTTAACATACTATACTTTGACTTTTTTTCACAAAATTTCCTACATACTATACTATGACTTTTTTTCGAAATACTATGGTATGACTTTTTTTTTACAAAATTTTTCGACATACTATACTATGACTTTTTTTCGACATACTATACTATGACTTTTTTTTACGAATTACTATACTACACTTTCACAGTAATAAGAGCATAACTCTCACCCGACCACAGACTGCTGGTCCTCCTTCCTTCTGGGAGATGCTACAGGACTCTTCATTCCAGGACCTGCATGCTCAGGAACAGCTTTCTCCCTTCAGCTGACACCATGCTGAACTCTGCACCTTGGGGACAGCAATCATGCACACTGTTAATACTGTTCATACTACTGCTCATACTGTGTATTCATACCCTTTTCTATTTATTCCACATACAATATTTTATTCTGTATATACGCTGTTCATACTGCATTTCGTTGTCTCAGAACCTGTACTTTCTGCAATAACAATAAAGTTTAATCTAAAAAACTAATCCAATTAAATGTTTTATGACATACGACACCATAACTTTTATTGAAAACGTTTATGGCATGCGATACTATGACTTTTTTTAACAAAATTTTTCAACATACTATATTATGACTTTTTTTCGACATACTATACTATGACTTTTTTTTCACAACATTTTTCGACATACTATACTATACTATGACTTTTTTTCGACATACTATACTATGACTTTTTTTCGACATACTATACTATGACCTTTTTTCAACATACAATACTATGACTTTTTTTTACAAAATTTTTCGACACTATACTATGACTTTTTTTTGCAAAATTTTTTGACAGACTATAATATGACGTTTTTTTTACAAAATTTTTCGACATACTATACTATGACCTTTTTTCGACATACTATACTATGACTTTTTTTTACAAAATTTATCGACATACTATACTATGACTTTTTTTCGACATACAATACTATGACTTTTTTTTACAACATTTTTCGACATACTATACTATGACCTTTTTTCGACAGACTATACTATGACTTTTTTTTACAAAATTTTCGACATACTATAATATTACTTTTTTTCGACAGACTATACTATGACTTTTTTTTACAAAATTTTTCGACATACTATACTATGACTTTTTTTCGACAGACTATACTATGACTTTTTTTTACAAAATTTTTCGACATACTATACTATGACTTTTTTTCGACATACTTTACTATGACCTTTTTTCGACATACTATACTATGACTATTTTTTACAAAATTTTTCGACATACTATGCTATGACTTTTTTTCGACATACTATACTATGACCTTTTTTCACAAAATTTTTCGACATACTATACTATGACCTTTTTTCACAAAATTTTTCGACATACTATACTATGACCTTTTTTTCACAAAATTTTTCGACATACTATACTATGACCTTTTTTCGACATACTATACTATGACTTTTTTTTACAACATTTTTCGACATACTATACTATGACTTTTTTTCGACATAATATACTATGAATATTTTTTACAAAATTTTTCGACATTCTATACTATGACTTTTTTTCACAAAATTTTTCGACATGCTATACTATGACCTTTTTTCGACATACTATACTATGACTTTTTTTTACAACATTTTTCGACATACTATACTATGAATTTTTTTCGACATACTATACTATGACTTTTTTTTACAACATTTTTCGACATACTATACTATGACTTTTTTTCGACATACTATACTATGACTTTTTTTCGACATACTATACTATGACCTTTTTTCGACATACAATACTTTGACTTTTTTTTACAAAATTTTTCGACACTATACTATGACTTTTTTTTACAAAATTTTTCGACAGACTATATGACTTATTTTTTACAAACTTTTTCGACATACTATACTATGACCTTTTTTCGACATACAATACTAAGACTATTTTTTACAAAATTTTGACATACTATACTATGACTTTTTTTCAAAAAAATTTTCGACATACTATACTATGACCTTTTTTCGACATACTATACTATGACTTTTTTTACAAAATTTTTCGACATACTATACTATGACATTTTTTTACAAAATTTTTCGACATACTATACTATGACTTTTTTTCGACATACTTTACTATGACTTTTTTTTCCAAAATTTTTCGACATACTATACTATGACCTTTTTACGACATACAATACTATGACTTTTTTTTACAACATTTTTCGACATACTATACTATGACTTATTTTCGATATACTATACTATGACCTTTTTTCGACATACAATACTATGACTTTTTTTCACAAAATTTTTCGACATACTATACTATGACTTTGTTTAACAATTTTTCGACATACTATACTATGACTTTTTTCGACATACTATACTATGACTTTTTTTTACAAAATTTTTCGACATACTATACTATGACTTTTTTTCGACATACTATACTATGACTTTTTTTTCAACATACTATACTATGACTTTTTTTCGACATACAATACTATGACTTATTTTCGATATACTATACTATGACCTTTTTTCGACATACAATATTATGACTTTTTTTCACAATTTTTTGACATACTATACTATGACTTTGTTTAACAAAATTTTTCGACATACTATACTGACTTTTTTCGACATACTATACTATGACTTTTTTTTACAAAATTTTTCGACATACTATACTATGAATTTTTTTCGACATACTATACTATGACTTTTTTTTTCAACATACTATACTATGACCTTTTTTCGACATACTATACTATGACTTTTTTTACAAAATGTTTCGACATACTATACTATGACTTTTTTTCGATAAATATACTATGACCTTTTTTCGACATACAATACTATGACTTTTTTTTACAAAATTTTTCGACAGACTATACTATGACTTTTTTTTACAAAATTTTTCGACATATTATACTATGACTTTTTTCGACATACAATACTATGACTATTTTTTACAAAGTTTTTCGACATACTATACTATGACTTTTTCTCACAATTTTTCGACATACTATACTATGACCTTTTTTCAACATACTATACTATGACTTTTTTTTACAACATTTTTCGACATACTATACTATGACTTTTTTTCGACATACTATACTATGAATATTTTTTACAAAATTTTTCGACATACTATACTATGACTTTTTTTCACAAAATTTTTCGACATGCTATACTATGACCTTTTTTCGACATACAATACTATGAATATTTTTTACAAAATTTTTAGACATACTATACTATGACTTTTTTTCTACATACTATACTATGACTTTTTTTTACAACATTTTTCGACATACTATACTATGACCTTTTTTCGACATTCAATACTATGACTTTTTTTAACAAAATTTTTCAACATACTATACTATGACTTTTTTTCGACATACTATACTATGACTTTTTTTTCACAACATTTTTCGACATACTATACTATGACTTTTTTTCGACATACTATGGTATGACTTTTTTTTTACAAAATTTTTCGACATACTATACTATGACTTTTTTCGACATACTATACTATGACTTTTTTTTACAAAATTTTTCGACATACTATACTATGACTTTTTTTCGACATACTATACTATGACTTTTTTTTCAACATACTATACTATGACTTTTTTTCGACATACTATGGTATGACTTTTTTTTTACAAAATTTTTCGACATACTATACTATGACTTTTTTTCGACATACTATACTATGACTTTTTTTTACGAATTACTATACTACACTTTCACAGTAATAAGAGCACAACTCTCACCCGACCACAGACTGCTGGTCCTCCTTCCCTCTGGGAGATGCTACAGGACTCTTCATTCCAGGACCTGCATGCTCAGGAACAGCTTTCTCCCTTCAGCTGACACCATGCTGAACTCTGCACCTTGGGGACAGCAATCATGCACACTGTTAATACTGTTCATACTACTGCTCATACTGTGTATTCATACCCTTTTCTATTTATTCCACATACAATATTTTATTCTGTATATACACTGTTCATACTGCATTTCGTTGTCTCAGAACCTGTACTTTCTGCAATAACAATAAAGTTTAATCTAAAAAACTAATCCAATTAAATGTTTTATGACGTACTACACCATAACTTTTATTGAAAACGTTTATGGCATGCTATACTATGACTTTTTTTTACAAAAATTTGACAGACTATACTATGATTTTTTTTTACAAAATTTTTCGACATAATATACTATGACTTTTTTTCGACATACTATACTATGACTTTTTTTTGCAAAATTTTTCGACAGACTATACTATGACCTTTTTTTTTACAAAATTTTTCGACATACTGTACTATGACTTTTTGTCGACATACTATACTCTGACCTTTTTTCGACATACAATACTATGACTATTTTTTACAACATTTTTCGACATACTATACTATGACTTTTTTTCACAATTTTTCGACATACTATACTATGACCTTTTTTCGACATACTATACTATGACTTTTTTTTACAACATTTTTCGACATACTATACTATAACTTTTTTTCGACATACTATACTATGACCTTTTTTCGACATACAATACTATGACTTTTTTTTACAAAATTTTTCGACATACTATACTATGACCTTTTTTTCCATATACTATACTATGACCTTTTTTCGACATACAATACTATGACTTTTTTTTACAAAATGTTTCGACATAATATACTATGACTTTTTTTTACAAAATTTTTCGACATACTATACTATGACTTTTTTTCAAAATTTTTCGACATACTATACTATGACTTTTTTTCGATACACTCTACTATGACTTTTTTTTCCAGTATACTATACTATGAATTTTTTTCGACATACAATACTATGACTTTTTTTTACAAAAATTTTCGACAGACTATACTATGACTTTTTTTTACAACATTTTTCGACATACTATACTATGACTTTTTTTCGACATACTATACTATGACCTTTTTTCGACATACAATACTATGACTTTTTTTTACAAAATTTTTCGACACACTATACTGACTTTTTTTCGACATACAATACTATGACTATTTTTTACAAAATTTTTCGATATACTATACTATGACATTTTTTCACAATTTTTCGACATACTATACTATGACCTTTTTTCAACATACTATACTATGACTTTTTTTCGACATACTATTCTATGAATATTTTTTACAAAATTTTTCGACATACTACACTATGACTTTTTTTCACAAAATTTTTCAACATGCTATACTATGACTTTTTTTCGACATACTATACTATGACCTTTTTCGACATACAATACTATGACTTTTTTTTACAAAATGTTTCGACATACTATACTATGACCTCTTTTCGACATACAATACTATGACTTTTTTTTACAAAATTTTTCAACATACTATACTATGACTTTTTTTCGACATACTATACTATGACTTTTTTTTCACAACATTTTTCGACATACTATACTATGACTTTTTTGCGACATACTATGGTATGACTTTTTTTTTACAAAATTTTTCGACATACTATACTATGACTTTTTTTCGACATACTATACTATGACTTTTTTTTACGAATTACTATACTACACTTTCACAGTAATAAGAGCACAACTCTCACCCGACCACAGACTGCTGGTCCTCCTTCCCTCTGGGAGATGCTACAGGACTTCATTCCAGGACCTGCATGCTCAGGAACAGCTTTCTCCCTTCAGCTGACACCATGCTGAACTCTGCACCTTGGGGACAGCAATCATGCACACTGTTAATACTGTTCATACTACTGCTCATACTGTGTATTCATACCCTTTTCTATTTATTCCACATACAATATTTTATTCTGTATATACGCTGTTCATACTGCATTTCGTTGTGTCAGAACCTGTACTTTCTGCAATAACAATAAAGTTTAATCTAAAAAACTAATCCAATTAAATGTTTTATGACGTACTACACCATAACTTTTATTGAAAACGTTTATGGCATGCTATACTATGACTTTTTTTTACAAAAATTTGACAGACTATACTATGATTTTTTTTTACAAAATTTTTCGACATAATATACTATGACTTTTTTTCGACATACTATACTATGACTTTTTTTTGCAAAATTTTTCGACAGACTATACTATGACCTTTTTTTTTACAAAATTTTTCGACATACTGTACTATGACTTTTTGTCGACATACTATACTCTGACCTTTTTTCGACATACAATACTATGACTATTTTTTACAACATTTTTCGACATACTATACTATGACTTTTTTTCACAATTTTTCGACATACTATACTATGACCTTTTTTCGACATACTATACTATGACTTTTTTTTACAACATTTTTCGACATACTATACTATGACTTTTTTTTGACATACTATACTATGACCTTTTTTCGACATACAATACTATGACTTTTTTTTACAAAATTTTTCGACATACTATACTATGACCTTTTTTCGACATACAATACTATGACTTTTTTTTACAAAATTTTTCGACATACTATACTAAGACTTATTTTCGATATACTATACTATGACTTTTTTTCACAAAATTTTTCGACATACTATACTATGACTTTGTTTAACAAAATTTTCGACATACTATACTATGACTTTTTTCGACATACTATACTGACTTTTTTACAACATTTTTCGACATACTATACTATGACTTTTTTTCGACACACTATACTATGACTTTTTTTTTCAACATACTATACTATGACTTTTTTTCGACATACAATACTATGACTTTTTTTTACAAAATTTTTAGACAGACTATACTATGACTTTTTACAAAATGTTTCGACATACTATACTATGACTTTTTTTCGATAAATATACTATGACCTTTTTTCGACATACAATACTATGACTTTCTTTTACAAAATTTTTCGACAGACTATACTATGACTTATTTTTACAAAATTTTTTTACATACTATACTATGACTTTTTTTCGACAGACTATACTATGACTTTTTTTTACAAAATTTTTCGACACACTATAATATGACTTTTTTTCGACATACAATACTATGACTTTTTTTTTGCAAAATTTTTCGACAGACTATAATATGACGTTTTTTTTACAAAATTTTTCGACATACTATACTATGACCTTTTTTCGACATACAATACTATGACTATTTTTTACAAAATTTTTCGACATACTATACTATGACTTTTTTTCACAAAATTTTTCGACATACTATACTATGACCTTTTTTCGACATACTATACTATGACTTTTTTTTACAACATTTTTCGACATACTATACTATGACTTTTTCTCACAAAATTTTTCGACATGCTATACTATGACCTTTTTTCGACATACAATACTATGAATATTTTTTACAAAATTTTTCGACATACTATACTATGACTTTTTTTCACAAAATTGTTCGACATGCTATACTATGACCTTTTTTCGACATACCATACTATGACTTTTTTTTACAACATTTTTCGACATACTATACAATGACTTTTTTTCGACATACTATACTATGACTTTTTTTTACAACATTTTTCGACATACTATACTATGACCTTTTTTTCACAAAATTTTTCGACATACTATACTATGACTTTTTCGACATACTATACTATGACTTTTTTTTCGACATACTATACTATGACTTTTTCTCACAAAATTTTTCGACATGCTATACTATGACCTTTTTTCGACATACAATACTATGAATATTTTTTACAAAATTTTTCGACATACTATACTATGACTTTTTTTCACAAAATTGTTCGACATGCTATACTATGACCTTTTTTCGACATACCATACAATGACTTTTTTTTACAACATTTTTCGACATACTATACAATGACTTTTTTTCGACATACTATACTATGACTTTTTTTTACAACATTTTTCGACATACTATACTATGACCTTTTTTCGTCATTCAATACTATGACTTTTTTTAACAAAATTTTTCAACATACTATACTATGACTTTTTTTCGACATACTATACTATGACTTTTTTTTCACAACATTTTTCGACATACTTTACTATGACTTTTTTTCGACATACTATATTATGACTTTTTTTCGACAGACTATACTATGACTTATTTTACAAAATTTTTCGACAGATTATACTATGACTTTTTTTTACAAAATTTTTCGACACACTATACTATGACTTTTTTTCGAAATACAATACTATGACTTTTTTTTGCAAAATTTTTCGACAGACTATACTATGACCTTTTTTTTTACAAAATTTTTCGACATACTATACTATGACTTTTTGTCGACATACTATACTCTGACCTTTTTTCGACATACAATACTATGACTATTTTTTACAACATTTTTCGACATACTATACTATGACTTTTTTTCACAAAATTTTTCGACATACTATACTATGACCTTTTTTCGACATACTATACTATGACTTTTTTTTACAACATTTTTCGACATACTATACTATGACTTTTTTTCGACATACTATACTATGACCTTTTTTCGACATACAATACTATGACTTTTTTTTACAAAATTTTTCGACATACTATACTATGGCTTTTTTTCGACATACAATACTATGACTTTTTTTCACAACATTTTTCGACATACTATACTATGACCTTTTTTCGACATACTATACTATGACTTTTTTTTACAAAATTTTTCGACATACTATACTATGACTTTTTCGACATACTATACTATGACTTTTTTTTCGACATACTATACTATGACTTTTTTTCGACATACAATACTATGACTTTTTTTCACAACATTTTTCGACATACTATACTATGACTTTTTTTCGACATACTATACTATGACTTTTTTTTACAAAATGTTTCGACATACTATACTATGACTTTTTTTCGACATATTATACTATGACCTTTTTTCGACATACAATACTATGACTTTTTTTTACAAAATTTTTCGACATACTATACTATGACTTTTTTTTACAAAATTTTTCGACATACTATGACTTTTTTTCGACATACAATACTATGACTTTTTCACAAAATTTTTCGACATACTATACTATGACTTTTTTTCGACATACAATACTATGACTTTTTTTGACAACATTTTTCGACATACTATACTATGACCTTTTTTCGACATACTATACTATGACTTTTTTTTACAAAATTTTTCGACATACTATACTATGACTTTTTCGACATACTATACTATGACTTTTTTTTCGACATACTATACTATGACTTTTTTTCGACATACAATACTATGACTTTTTTTCACAACATTTTTCGACATACTATACTATGACTTTTTTTCGACAGACTATACTATGACTTTTTTTTACAAAAATTTTCAACATACTGTACTATGACTTTTTTTCGACATACTATACTATGACATTTTTTTACAAAATGTTTCGACATACTATACTATGACTTTTTTTCGACATACTATACTATGACCTTTTTTCGACATACAATACTATGACTTTTTTTCACAAAATTTTTTAACATACTATACTTTGACTTTTTTTCACAAAATTTTCTACATACTATACTATGACTTTTTTTCGAAATACTATGGTATGACTTTTTTTTTACAAAATTTTTCGACATACTATACTATGACTTTTTTTCGACATACTATACTATGACTTTTTTTTACGAATTACTATACTACACTTTCACAGTAATAAGAGCATAACTCTCACCCGACCACAGACTGCTGGTCCTCCTTCCTTCTGGGAGATGCTACAGGACTCTTCATTCCAGGACCTGCATGCTCAGGAACAGCTTTCTCCCTTCAGCTGACACCATGCTGAACTCTGCACCTTGGGGACAGCAATCATGCACACTGTTAATACTGTTCATACTACTGTTCATACTGTGTATTCATACCCTTTTCTATTTATTCCACATACAATATTTTATTCTGTATATACGCTGTTCATACTGCATTTCGTTGTCTCAGAACCTGTACTTTCTGCAATAACAATAAAGTTTAATCTAAAAAACTAATCCAATTAAATGTTTTATGACGTACTACACCATAACTTTTATTGAAAACGTTTATGGCATGCTATACTATGAGGTTTGTTCAACATACTATACTATGACTTTTTTTTCAACATTTTTCGACATACAATACTATGACTTTTTTTCGACATACTATACTATGACTTTTTTTTACAAAATTTCCGACAGACTATACTATGACTTTTTTTTACAACATTTTTCAACATACTATACTATGACTTTTTTTCGACATACTATACTATGACCTTTTTTCGACATACAATACTATGACTTTTTTTTACAAAATTTCCGACATACTATACTATGACTTTTTTTTACAACATTTTTCGACATACTATACTATGACTTTTTTTCGACATACTATACTATGACCTTTTTTCGACATACAATACTATGACTTTTTTTCACAACATTTTTCGACATACTATACTATGACCTTTTTTCGACATACTATACTATGACTTTTTTTTACAAAATTTTTCGACATACTATACTATGACTTTTTCGACATACTATACTATGACTTTTTTTTCGACATACTATACTATGACTTTTTCTCACAAAATTTTTCGACATGCTATACTATGACCTTTTTTCGACATACAATACTATGAATATTTTTTACAAAATTTTTCGACATACTATACTATGACTTTTTTTCACAAAATTGTTCGACATGCTATACTATGACCTTTTTTCGACATACCATACTATGACTTTTTTTTACAACATTTTTCGACATACTATACAATGACTTTTTTTCGACATACTATACTATGACTTTTTTTTACAACATTTTTCGACATACTATACTATGACCTTTTTTCGACATTCAATACTATGACTTTTTTTACCAAATTTTTCAACATACTATACTATGACTTTTTTTCGACATACTATACTATGACTTTTTTTTCACAACATTTTTCGACATACTTTACTATGACTTTTTTTCGACATACTATATTATGACTTTTTTTCGACAGACTATACTATGACTTTTTTTACAAAATTTTTCGACAGATTATACTATGACTTTTTTTTACAAAATTTTTCGACACACTATACTATGACTTTTTTTCGAAATACAATACTATGACTTTTTTTTGCAAAATTTTTCGACAGACTATACTATGACCTTTTTTTTACAAAATTTTTCGACATACTATACTATGACTTTTTGTCGACATACTATACTCTGACCTTTTTTCGACATACAATACTATGACTATTTTTTACAACATTTTTCGACATACTATACTATGACTTTTTTTCACAAAATTTTTCGACATACTATACTATGACCTTTTTTCGACATACTATACTATGACTTTTTTTTACAACATTTTTCGACATACTATACTATGACTTTTTTTCGACATACTATACTATGACCTTTTTTCGACATACAATACTATGACTTTTTTTTACAAAATTTTTCGACATACTATACTATGACTTTTTTTCGACATACAATACTATGACTTTTTTTCACAACATTTTTCGACATACTATACTATGACCTTTTTTCGACATACTATACTATGACTTTTTTTTACAAAATTTTTCGACATACTATACTATGACTTTTTCGACATACTATACTATGACTTTTTTTTCGACATACTATACTATGACTTTTTTTCGACATACAATACTATGACTTTTTTTCACAACATTTTTCGACATACTATACTATGACTTTTTTTCAACAGACTATACTATGACTTTTTTTTACAAAATGTTTCGACATACTATACTATGACTTTTTTTCGACATATTATACTATGACCTTTTTTCGACATACAATACTATGACTTTTTTTTACAAAATTTTTCGACATACTATACTATGACTTTTTTTTACAAAATTTTTCGACATACTATACTATGACTTTTTTTCGACATACAATACTATGACTTTTTCACAAAATTTTTCGACATACTATACTATGACTTTTTTTCGACATACAATACTATGACTTTTTTTGACAACATTTTTCGACATACTATACTATGACCTTTTTTCGACATACTATACTATGACTTTTTTTTACAAAATTTTTCGACATACTATACTATGACTTTTTCGACATACTATACTATGACTTTTTTTTCGACATACTATACTATGACTTTTTTTCGACATACAATACTATGACTTTTTTTCACAACATTTTTCGACATACTATACTATGACTTTTTTTCGACAGACTATACTATGACTTTTTTTTACAAAAATTTTCAACATACTGTACTATGACTTTTTTTCGACATACTATACTATGACATTTTTTTACAAAATGTTTCGACATACTATACTATGACTTTTTTTCGACATACTATACTATGACCTTTTTTCGACATACAATACTATGACTTTTTTTCACCAAATTTTTTAACATACTATACTTTGACTTTTTTTCACAAAATTTTCTACATACTATACTATGACTTTTTTTCGAAATACTATGGTATGACTTTTTTTTTACAAAATTTTTCGACATACTATACTATGACTTTTTTTCGACATACTATACTATGACTTTTTTTTACGAATTACTATACTACACTTTCACAGTAATAAGAGCATAACTCTCACCCGACCACAGACTGCTGGTCCTCCTTCCTTCTGGGAGATGCTACAGGACTCTTCATTCCAGGACCTGCATGCTCAGGAACAGCTTTCTCCCTTCAGCTGACACCATGCTGAACTCTGCACCTTGGGGACAGCAATCATGCACACTGTTAATACTGTTCATACTACTGTTCATACTGTGTATTCATACCCTTTTCTATTTATTCCACATACAATATTTTATTCTGTATATACGCTGTTCATACTGCATTTCGTTGTCTCAGAACCTGTACTTTCTGCAATAACAATAAAGTTTAATCTAAAAAACTAATCCAATTAAATGTTTTATGACGTACTACACCATAACTTTTATTGAAAACGTTTATGGCATGCTATACTATGAGGTTTGTTCAACATACTATACTATGACTTTTTTTTCAACATTTTTCGACATACAATACTATGACTTTTTTTCGACATACTATGCTATGACTTTTTTTTACAAAATTTCCGACAGACTATACTATGACTTTTTTTTACAACATTTTTCAACATACTATACTATGACTTTTTTTCGACATACTATACTATGACCTTTTTTCGACATACAATACTATGACTTTTTTTTACAAAATTTCCGACATACTATACTATGACTTTTTTTTACAACATTTTTCGACATACTATACTATGACTTTTTTTCGACATACTATACTATGACCTTTTTTCGACATACAATACTATGACTTTTTTTTCACAACATTTTTCGACATACTATACTATGACCTTTTTTCGACATACTATACTATGACTTTTTTTTACAAAATTTTTCGACATACTATACTATGACTTTTTCGACATACTATACTATGACTTTTTTTTCGACATACTATAATATGACTTTTTTTCGACATACAATACTATGACTTTTTTTCACAACATTTTTCGACATACTATACTATGACTTTTTTTCGACAGACTATACTATGACTTTTTTTTACAAAAATTTTCAACATACTGTACTATGACTTTTTTTCGACATACTATACTATGACATTTTTTTACAAAATGTTTCGACATACTATACTATGACTTTTTTTCGACATATTATACTATGACCTTTTTTCGACATACAATACTATGACTTTTTTTTACAAAATTTTTCGACATACTATACTATGACTTTTTTTTACAAAATTTTTCGACATACTATACTATGACTTTTTTTCGACATACAATACTATGACTTTTTCACAAAATTTTTCGACATACTATACTATGACTTTTTTTCGACATACAATACTATGACTTTTTTTGACAACATTTTTCGACATACTATACTATGACCTTTTTTCGACATACTATACTATGACTTTTTTTTACAAAATTTTTCGACATACTATACTATGACTTTTTCGACATACTATACTATGACTTTTTTTTCGACATACTATACTATGACTTTTTTCGACATACAATACTATGACTTTTTTTCACAACATTTTTCGACATACTATACTATGACTTTTTTTCGACAGACTATACTATGACTTTTTTTTACAACATTTTTCGACATACTATACTATGACTTTTTTTCGACATACTATACTATGACCTTTTTTCGACATACAATACTATGACTTTTTTTTACAAAATTTTTCGACATACTATACTATGACTTTTTTTCGACATAAAATACTATGACTTTTTTTCACAACATTTTTCGACATACTATACTATGACCTTTTTTCGACATACTATACTATGACTTTTTTTTACAAAATTTTTCGACATACTATACTATGACTTTTTCGACATACTATACTATGACTTTTTTTTCGACATACTATACTATGACTTTTTTTCGACATACAATACTATGACTTTTTTTCACAACATTTTTCGACATACTATACTATGACTTTTTTTCGACAGACTATACTATGACTTTTTTTTACAAAAATTTTCAACATACTGTACTATGACTTTTTTTCGACATACTATACTATGACATTTTTTTACAAAATGTTTCGACATACTATACTATGACTTTTTTTCGACATATTATACTATGACCTTTTTTCGACATACAATACTATGACTTTTTTTACAAAATTTTTCGACATACTATACTATGACTTTTTTTTACAAAATTTTTCGACATACTATACTATGACTTTTTTTCGACATACAATACTATGACTTTTTCACAAAATTTTTCGACATACTATACTATGACTTTTTTTCGACATACAATACTATGACTTTTTTTGACAACATTTTTCGACATACTATACTATGACCTTTTTTCGACATACTATACTATGACTTTTTTTTACAAAATTTTTCGACATACTATACTATGACTTTTTTTTCGACATACTATACTATGACTTTTTTTCGACATACAATACTATGACTTTTTTTCACAACATTTTTCGACATACTATACTATGACTTTTTTTCGACAGACTATACTATGACTTTTTTTTACAAAAATTTTCAACATACTATACTATGACTTTTTTTCGACATACTATACTATGACATTTTTTTACAAAATGTTTCGACATACTATACTATGACTTTTTTTCGACATACTATACTATGACCTTTTTTCGACATACTATACTATGACTTTTTTTCACAAATTTTTTTAACATACTATACTATGACTTTTTTTCACAAAATTTTCTACATACTATACTATGACTTTTTTTCGACATACTATGGTATGACTTTTTTTACAAAATTTTTCGACATACTATACTATGACTTTTTTTCGACATACTATACTATGACTTTTTTTTACGAATTACTATACTACACTTTCACAGTAATAAGAGCATAACTCTCACCCGACCACAGACTGCTGGTCCTCCTTCCCTCTGGGAGATGCTACAGGACTCTTCATTCCAGGACCTGCATGCTCAGGAACAGCTTTCTCCCTTCAGCTGACACCATGCTGAACTCTGCACCTTGGGGACAGCAATCATGCACACTGTTAATACTGTTCATACTACTGTTCATACTGTGTATTCATACCCTTTTCTATTTATTCCACATACAATATTTTATTCTGTATATACGCTGTTCATACTGCATTTCGTTGTCTCAGAACCTGTACTTTCTGCAATAACAATAAAGTTTAATCTAAAAAACTAATCCAAGTAAATGTTTTATGACGTACTACACCATAACTTTTATTGAAAACGTTTATGGCATGCTATACTATGAGGTTTGTTCAACATACTATACTATGACTTTTTTTTCAACATTTTTCGACATACAATACTATGACTTTTTTTCGACATACTATACTATGACTTTTTTTTACAAAATTTCCGACAGACTATACTATGACTTTTTTTTACAACATTTTTCAACATACTATACTATGACTTTTTTTCGACATACTATACTATGACATTTTTTTACAAAATTTTTCGACATACTATACTATGACTTTTTTTCGACATACTATACTATGACCTTTTTTCGACATACAATACTATGACTTTTTTTTACAAAATTTTTCGACATACTATACTATGACTTTTTTTCACAAAATTTTTTAACATACTATACTATGACTTTTTTTCACAAAATTTTCAACATACTATACTATGACTTTTTTTCGACATATTATGGTATGACTTTTTTTTTACAAAATTTTTCGACATACTATACTATGACTTTTTTTCGACATACTATACTATGACTTTTTTTTCGACATACTATACTATGACTTTTTTTCGACATACAATACTATGACTTTTTTTCACAAAATTTTTCGACATACTATACTATGACTTTTTTTTCGACATACTATAGTATGACTGTTTTTTACGAAACATTTTGACATACTATACTATGACTTTTTTTAACAATTTTTCGACATACTATACTATCACTTTTTAATGACATTTTTCGATATACTATACTATGACTTTTTTATGATATTTTTCAATATACTATACTATGACATTCTTCAATATATTATACTATGACTTTCTTTCATGACATTTTTGTCATACTACACAGACTTTTATTTATCACATTCTTCGACATACGAAATACTATACTATTCCTTTTTCAATATACTATACTATTTAAGTTAATGGCATCCTATACAATGACCTTTTTTAATATATTTTTCAAGGCATACTATACTATGACGTTTAAATGCCATTTTTTCATGGCATGCTATACTATGATTTTTTTTATGACATTTTATGGCATGGTGTTTCCACTACATGCATTCAACAGCGGCGCAGCGCCACTGCTAAATGATTAGCATCACTGCTAAAAATATATCCAAACGCTATTTGGACTGCCTCAACAAAAACAAAAAATAGTAGTTACTGGATATAACTCCAGTTCTATGAATGTGAGAAATGCCAAGAGAGGAAGAGGGGACCTGCCGATGTCAGCTGTCACTCTGTTTGTCACTGTTAGTAGAGACTTCAGTATGCAGTGTAGTTACTTCACAGAAAAACCTGAGAATTGGGCAGTAACATTTGGCTTCATGATCAAAGAAAGTTTTTGTATCACATCCACACTTCTGTCTCTCTCTCTCTAATGTTGTTGTTGTGTGCTATAGAGTCTGCATCACAAGGTATAATGGACTAATGCATATGATAATAAACAGATTAACAAAGCAAATCTTCTTTCCCCACCACAAATACTACACATGCTACAATACTAGAATGTGAACTACACATATAACCTAACCTCTATAGTTTCAACACCAAGTTGAAACTTTATCAGCTGATGGTTGTTTGTTTAAGTGGATCTGCTACTATCCACTATCCTGCTATTCTAGGGGAAACACTGTACTACACCATGACATTTTTATGGCATATCATACTTTGATTTTTTTTTATTATATTTCTATGGCATACTACTGTATACAATGACCTTTTTTATGGCATACTTTACCATGACATTTTTATTACATTTAAAGCTGGGGTCTGCGATCTTGGAAAACTACCATAATTTGAAAGTCGCATCGCCTCAGGAGCTCCGTCTAAGCCCCCCCCCTCCCCTCGAAACTCCTTATAAAGCAACGCCCCCCACACACATGCACGAGCACCGCTGCATCATAACTACTTCACATTTTTCGTAGCTATTTCATCACTAAATTCACTTCTGAAAAATGTTGAGGCGAGAAATCAACGGTGTAGATTTAGAATATTGACAGTTTTACGATGTTAGATGGCGAATCAAACATTTCCTCCACTGTTGTCGGAGTTTAGAAGCTCCACAAACTGCCGGCACAGCTAGCTAGCTGCTGCCGGGATCGCCACCTCTCCACCCGGGCATTCACTCACACAGACCCCGCTATGAGCTGGAGCTCTCTCAAGAGACCGGTCTCGTAGACGAGGGGCTTTATTTCCTTGTTGACGGAGGGGGGGGGGGGGGTTGCAGCAGCTCGCTGGAGAGCCGGCCACAGAGCAGCAGAGAGGGGAGGGAAAGAGAGAGATACCTGCTGAGACAACACGACCCTTTTTAACATTACTCTAATATCTGGAGGGAGATCAGTCCACTCGTTTGTTGCTGTAACTGAAAAAGCAGTTTGAGTAACGTAAATTTTGTTCGGCAATGTTTTCTATCCGCCGTCTCCCCTCGTTGATAATCCTGTTTGTCTGACTTCACTTTGAGCTGTTAGAATAAATAGTTTAAACCTGCAGTATTTTATAAAGTAAACTAACAGAACATAAACAACTAAATCAAAGTTGTATTTTTCGATAATATGGTAATAGTGGTACGAGTTCGTTCTCGTTGTCCGGTGTTTTAAGAGCTGAGTTTTCTCTTCCACTCTCCAGTGAACGTGCGGCGGACACGCGCTTTGAGTTCACGCTGGTGCACGCTGAGGCTAGAGTACGAGCAGGGAGGCAGGGAGGCATCTGATTGGTTCCTTACAACCGGGACCATTTTTACTGACTGGTAGACGTTTTTACAGGATTACAGCAGCTACAGATGACGGATCTTTTCCGGTCTTTTTTCAGTGCTCATAAGAAACGGATTGCTGTCGGGGTGTAAAGACCATTTCAACCAATATAACAAAAAGTGTATACTGGATAAATCGCAGACCCCATCTTTAATGGCATACCATACTAAGACATTTTTATAGCATACTATGACATTTTATACTATGATTTTTTTTATGGCATTTTCATGATATACTATACTATGACATACTATACTATGACTTCTTTTATGAGATTTTTATCTCATACTATACTAAGACATTTTTAATGACTTACTATAGTATGACTTTTTAATGACTACTGCGACAACAACTACTAACGTTACGACAACTACTACTGCTAGTTGATTTGATAGTTACCAAATGTTTGTTCCATGTGCTCCAGTTCTCGTCTCTTCCAGGCCCTTCAAGTCCCTTTCTTCATTCAGCAGTCTGGACAGAAAACAGAGACATTTACACCAACATTTACAAAACATATAAAGTTTTCATCGAAGATAGATCAGAAGAGGTCACAAAATTTAAAATATTCTGTACGCTTTCAATATTCAACAACATTAAACACAACGCAGCTGGTAATGAGATAAAAGATCCTACCTCTGAGCTTCAGCACAGAGGAGATGTTGTCTCAGTTGGTCTGTATAACATTCCTCTTCTTCCCAGATGTCATCCATTGAGGCCGCATATCTACAAGTGAGTGACACATAAAAGCACCTATCTTAGCATGCAACACAACTGACAGTTAAAGTAAAAAACATACAACAATAATACACTTTTATAGAATTTATAGTTCTATTTCTAGTTAGCATTGACACTGGAAAGAGTATTATAGACTAATGTAAATTAGATCCTGTTCTACATACTCCGGTACTGTAGATGGCAGTATGTACCTAAAAGTTTGCATTACAATCCACCAGAAAACGCAAAGAGGAAGAAGACAGCACTGGAAAAATGGGGGAATTGCATAATGTTCACAAATAAATTGACAAAAAACGCAGGTTTAGGACAAACCTAGAGACTCTTCCATAGTTCCCACAGACCGTGTAAACACCAGTCCTCCTGCAACCATCTACATGATGAAACAAAATAAATCAGATTCTTATGTTGTATTAAATTCAAGTTGAACCACGTTGCACACATTCAAACCCACCATGGTGTATGAAATAAAAAGTGGACATTTGCACTGATAAATTATCTTTTATTTCATTTAATTTCCATTTATTTTGTTGTTAATTAAATAATTTTAATACAACTAAGCTTGTATGAAAGTGTGTTTTAGGAAACACTAAATGACCTATTTCTGTGACACAGGAATGATAGTTAGATTTTGTGTCCAATTGTATCACATTAAAAAAAGAGATTTTTTTAAAAATAACAGATATGCTGACAATAGTTGTAGCCAATGAATAGCCTCAAGAAGAGTTTAAGAGGTTCACTTTCAGTGACTGAAGTCTCTACTTATGGCTGGCCCACGCTAAAAGGTTTTTCAAATCTTAACAGATGTTGAAAATGTGAGAGAACCCACACATAACGACATGTTATGTTAAATTTAACAGTTTTGTTCCTATAGTAGCTGGGATCGGCTCCAGCCCCCCCGCGACCCTGAATAGGATACGGGGTTACAGATCATGGATGGATGGATGGTCCTATAGTGTGTGGTGAGCAATGATTTGGCCAAAACAGCACACCGCACACTAACAGATTCCATTCATGAACAACAAGAGTACCAACTTAAAAAAAGTAAATCTCAAATGACTTTGATGTAAAGAAAAAAAAACAAAAAACATGGCAGATGACACACAGGAAGAATTAGCCATGATCTCATATCAGATTACTCATTTGGGCCAATTAGCAAATGATTCTGTGATGTTTCATCATTAATCACAAATTAAATACAGGTGTGTTCACATCTTCACTTTCACCTGAGGAAGACCATCTGGGGTGAAACATTATATCAGTCATGTCCACATGAAATAAAAGCAGTATGATTTTTTTATTTTTAATTGTTGGTGTGCATAAACTGGTCTCTACTTTGCAGGTCTATCTTCATCAGGCTACATAAAGCATGAGTAGTTAAATGCATACCCCTAACTTGAAAATTTACATTGACAGAAAGCAGTAGTAGTTTTGAAGCATGATATACTGTGTGTATATGTTATTAAACCTATTAGCAATAACACAACAGACACACTTACTGGGTAACTGGAATGAGTTCACAACATGAGCCCGCTGCACTGCGCACTGTTAACACGTCTGTAAATATTAGCTGCTGGCGTTATTTGAACGCCATAATGTTAACGTTACTCCTGCTGTAGTTTCAGCCATCTTTGAATGGAGTCCTGCGGAGGCGTGGCTGCTGCAGGATATAAGAGCGCCAGCAGACCTGAGATCAGCTGACCAACCTGCCTCTTTACAGATTCAAGATTCAAGATTCAAGATGTCTATTGTCACGCCGGTTATACAGGTACAATCGTGTGAAATACTTTTTGCTGGGAAGCTCCATTAATAAAATAAACAGTAGGTTAAGTAGCAAAGAATAACATAGTAACATAAAGTAAAAAATAAAATAAAAATAATAGTGTATTTACAATAATATACAGTATAATAATAATAATAATAATAATAATAATAAAGGAAATATTGGTGTATGGTAAATATATACAAGTATTGCACAGGCATTTTTGTTTTTATATTTCACAGAGGTATGTATTGAAGTATTGCAGATCATGAATGCATAAAATAACAAATAAAAGTAGCGTGATTAATGCTTCAAATGTAACGGAGAAAAAGTAATGATTTGTATACTAAAGTAAGAGTAAAAAAAAGTATGCTGCATTAAAACTATTCTGACAAGTTGAACTCAAGCAGTATGGCACCTTACTGGAAAATGTCAAAAACCAAAAAAGCTGTAAAGTCTCTCAATATTTTAAAGGAAGTACATTTTCTTGAACTCTGAAAAGACTTGAAATGAATGGACATTGAACTCCTCTGGTATTAAGTTTTGTTTTTTTTTGTTTGTCTTTTTTGTTTTGTACTGTTTATTGTATTCCCTATACTTTTGTACTTGTCTTTTGTTGAAAATAAAGTTCTGAAAAAAAAGAGAAAAAAAAGTACAACTACCCACCTCTGCAAACCAATTGGTGACGTCAAGGTACCTACAGTCTTCACAGGTGGCTTTGATTTTCCTCTGACAATAACCGTAGGAAAAATATACCAAAAGTGATAGAAAACACCATGTTCCTTTTTCACAATAATGTTTAACTTTCGTCCCGCATCATACGGGTGAATTTGACTTGATTTGGGTCGTTTTGTTTATTCGCCCCAAACAGCCAATGACGTTAGCATAAGCTAGTTGTATTTGTGTGGCCGTTCAGCCTCTGACTGACCTTATAATTCACAAGAAACTCCGGTTCCTTCTGTTGTTTGTTCCCAGCCCTTGATACATCCACGCTCCCGCCTCTTTACATCGCTTCTTCTTCTTTGAGGTTTTACGTCAGTTGCCATCAGCTTGGCAACCACACGTTCCATTCATCTTCTTCTTCTTCTTGAGTTTTACGGCAGGCGGCGCGATTTACGTTGCATTGCTGCCACCTTCTGGATCTAGTTCAGTACTGTGCCATCTTCATCTCCTTTTTACTAGACCAGTGACTCTCAAGAAAGTCAAACAGCCACTTTATTTCTTCTCCTTTACCTCCATACTCTAAATTGCTTCTTATTTATATTTCTGTTAACCCCTTTTCCCTCATTCCAGTTTAAATATATTTAAAGCAGCGCCTACAACCCATAAAATGTGTTTTTTTTTTGTTTTTTTTTACAGCTCCTGCCATGTCACTGAAAGTTTATTTATGTCTCAAAATGGCTTGATTTCATTCATGAGAGTTATATTTGACAGATAGCCCACCCAGACCTTTTTACCTGTTGAAATACCTTGAAATGCGCAATACCATAATGCAGTTTTACACTTGCAAACAGGATTACAGTCCCTACAGTGTCACTGAAAGATTATTTATGCCTCAAAATGACCTTTCGAGGCATTTCAACAGGTAAAATGGACTGGGTGGACTGCCAAATATAACCCTCATGAATCGAATCAAGTCATTTTGAGACATAAATAACCTTTCAGTAACACAGTAGGAGCTGTTTTTGACAAATGGAAAACTGCATTTTAGGGGTTGTCGGCCTATTACCACTTATAACTAGTGAAAAGTACTGGGTTGGTTATAGGGCCCAAAGCAGGTAAATAATGTATAGTCATAATGCAAAAGGCAACACAGCTTTTATAGGTTGCGTGCACTCCCGCTAACGCCAGTCAGTTTTTGGCGGGCGATCAACCTCGATACCGCGGCACGACTGCGCAGACTCTGGCTCCAAATGATGTCAAAATCTCAAGATGGCAGTTCCCCTATTTTGGCTTCATAGCTATCTGCTGGGCTGCTGGATGGCTGATTAATGAGGTTCAACTACAGTCAAACTAATTCAATGTGATATCGTGGCAACTTTTTTCCAAGTACATTTACATAGTGAAAGCCCATATATTTCAATAAAAATCACTAAGCAGCCTGCCAACAAATCTTGGTTGAGAAACCATTTTAAACACCATAATTTGTGGCATTTGTTTTAACCTGCCTGGAGTACCAGATGGGTGGGGTTTATTGCATCATTTCAAACACTGTCAGATAAGTATACCAAGAGCCTTTTGACAGATTTTCCTGTGAACGGCCTTTATTAGGCCTACAGAAGACATTTTGACATGTCACAGTAGGAAAAAGCACAGTTGCAAATAGAAAAATGAATGATGGCTGAATTCCATTTGGCTGCTTCACATTCAGGGTCCTGGTATTGTACATACTGGCTCACTGTTATGGCTTACTGTGACACTTTAATAGCCATCGTTAATGTTATTAGTAACACCTGTGCTTATAACTTATTGCCTAATGTCTGCTGTGAAAAAGGCCTATTGTGAAAACTATGCAGGGTTGTAACAGGTATGTGGCTCTGCAACATGTTGAATGCAACTTGCATGCTTTTGCAGTTTGTTTTAAGTAATTACAAATACTCATAGACTTGCCATCACAGTGAAGAGTTGTGTTGCAATTATTGAGAAAGTGATGCAGGCCTAGTCTTCAAGGTAATAATTAGTGTGTGATAGGAGAGAATAGAGTACACACTATATTTTTAGAGGAAATAGATGATGTATACAATGCACAAACAAAAAAGAATAATTTGAAAATAGAATAATTTGTGATCTAAAGTAGAGAATTTATCTAAATGTATATATCTACAAAATCTCATCTAAACTCAAAAAACAATTCCTCTGACAGAATCATTTAAAGTCTTTCAGCCAATAAAGATCAATAAATAGATTTTTTTTGGCATAGAACTCTGGGAAAACATGTTTTTTAGTATGACAGTACAACCTGTAGGGAATAAAAAAGTTTGATGTTTGTTATTTTGGTGCCTCTGCCTGTCCACGGTGACGTTGTCGGTAGCGCAACCATTTTGGTATTTATTCCAATGAGCGTTCGTATTGACCAATCACAGCGCTACTCAGATAATCCTCAGCCAATCGATAGGCGACGCTGTGACTCACCAAATAAGGAGAGACAGCACCAAATAAGGAAACATTGTATCTCTTTATAAGGAGGGAAGTAGTTCCTGGGTTGTGATATTACTCCGCGGTCGTAAACGCTGTTAAAAAAATAGCTGTTTTTACGCGTCCCTGATCCGCGAAGAGATAAACATTGCGGGTATAGACGGAGTGAAAATTATCAGCCGGTCGCCAACAGGCCGACACAAGCGTTATTCTCGTCTCGCGACGCGGACTACTCAACATGGCGGATCGACATCGAGGGCGCTCTTCGCTTTTTCCTTTTTGAGAAAGTGCTCGGAGTTTTGGAAATAGAGGAGGAGGGTGAACCAAACTGAGCCGTGTTGAAGGGTCTTGGGGGCAGCATCACTTTCGAAAGTTTTGTCTCGGTAACTTCCTGGAGTCTCCGAAACCTCCAAACTGGTCCCGGGTTTGTTTACGTTTTGTTGTGTGGCCCAGGCGTGTAACGTTAGCCTATGCGTTTTTATATCAGCCATTTGCGAGACAACGAGCTCGTTTAGCTGGCGTTCAGAGACTCGGTTGAGTAGCCTAAATATAATGTTACCGAGCCGGGTTGGATCGGCACCATCTGGAAACGGGTCAGCTTCAAGCAGGGGTAACACGGGACACGGTTCGGGGATTGTAAGCAGCGGGATCCGTCCCGTTTTGGTCAGAGCAGGGCAAGCTTTACCGGGGGAGAGTA
Source organism: Sebastolobus alascanus (assembly GCA_916701645.2). Lineage (NCBI taxonomy): Eukaryota > Metazoa > Chordata > Actinopteri > Perciformes > Sebastidae > Sebastolobus > Sebastolobus alascanus. Next base: position 3,548,546 of record CAKAOJ020000121.1, read on the forward strand.
CCGGCGGGCGACAGGGGGATCCCGTCGGGATGCTGGGGGCTAACGGTCCGGGGGGTGCGAGAGGTGCGAGACCGGGAAACGGGACCGGGGTGACCAGTCTGCAGACCGTCGTCCAGGGCAACATGGTGGGGTTGAACACGGGAGTCGCGTTGCCTCACGGAGCCCGGTTCGACCCGGACAGAGAGAGCGCTCCTCTGTGCAGCGGCTCGGAGAACGACTCGGACTCCGGAGACGACGACGACCCGGTGGGTTCACTCGGGGACAGCAGGAGAGGGGTGAAGCGGGAGAGAGGGGAGATGGAGGCGGCGGTGACGGGGCAGGAGGTGGGGATACCTCCCGGAGGTTACGGCATGGTGCCCGGGGGGGTCGCCGGGGCGAAGCCGGGGAAGAAGACACGTGGGCGCGTAAAGATAAAGATGGAATTTATCGATAACAAGTTGAGACGTTACACCACTTTCAGCAAGAGGAAGACTGGTATTATGAAAAAGGTGAGTCATGTGATTACCTTTTGGATCTCGTTCAACTGCAGTAACATTTGATTTGAGTGTCACCTGAGTGCTGTTTATGCCTTGATATACAGCTGTAGGCCTATAATATTCGTTCATTCATGGAATTATAATAAAGTTGAGGTTGCACCTTAATAAGCTGCACAATCATAACATCAGTGGGAAAATACTGCATGGGTAATTATAATATAATAGTGGGCCTATATTATATTTAGACTTTTGACCTGTAATAAATCAATTTAATTCCTTTAAAAAAGACAAAAACAATTGTGGCACAAACTAGATGTGAGGGAACATTCATGACAGGCTTTAAATAGGCTTGAGCAAATGACAATTCTATTTATGACCATGCCCACCCCAACTATCACACACACACACACACACTGACATGGCCTGACACTCACACACACATTTCCAGACACACTCATTCATGCACAGATAGGCCCAGAACTGTTGGAAGTAGTTGCCATCAGTGGCCCTCAGTGCACACAGGCTGTTCCCTCTCTCACTGTGAAGCAGGGCTTTGCTTGCAGGCGGCAGCCGTGCGGTGGTGAGCAGCAGCGGGCCTGTAGGTGCCAACAGCTGACTAAACCCCAGGGAAACAGGATCAGAGGACAGTCAAAGAGCACTCAAACAGAAGACAGAAGCCAGGGACTCTCTGTGCATGCATTATGGCACATTTTGATACAAGCGTTCTGCCTCATCCTGTGATGAACCTGTCTTGGTTTCAGTTTTGTTAATCTGGCACCCAAGCAGTTGACATTAAAAATGACAGAACTTGCTCCGTGGTAGTCATAATTGCCTCCATTACCGTCTATTAAGTTTACTACCGAAGCAGCATTTCACTGGAAATCCAAGCACACGATTGCTGCCATGATAAAGTATTGCTATGTGGCGTCTAAAGTTGATTATTTGGAGACGAGGTCAGCTGTTGACCAGAAGCATAGCAGTTGCAGACATGGCCGTTTTTCATTACGACCTTAAATAAACACAATGCTTTATTGTAGTGCAAGAGTTTTCATTTGTTACTTTGAAATGCTTGTGCTGTGTACTCTGCTGTATTTCTCTTTTTTTTTATGTATCCCAGACTGTTGTCGTGGAAACTGAGGTGTCTTTATGTAGGCTCTTGGCAACTTGAACACTATTTGACACACTGTGCGCGGACAGAGATTTTTGGAAATGTTGCCTACACTGTCAGCCATCACAGAAATTGAGAGGTGGGTGGAGTGGGAAGATTCATAGTAGACTGGTGGTCTCAAACTGGTTTCTAGGATGAGCCTATGGTTTCATTTTGAAGGATGTGGTGAGTGAAGTGTTGGCCTATTTGTTCTCGTAAGTGCTTTAGATTACGTGCATGTAAATACTGGCACAATACACATTGTTACCTCAATTTGGTGAGCAGGATTACTAAATTAATTGTGGTTCCAATAGTTGTCCAGTAAGGTGCATGTTTTCATATTTGCTCTTCTTCTAACTAGGCTGTTTTCATGGCAGACCTTTTGATCTGTCATAGCAGGAAAAGCACATAGATTGTGGCTCCCCTCCATTTAGGTGCCTCAATACGTCAAGCAAGTGAATCAGCGAGCACAATACCAGCGCTCTGAAACTGGCTCACCTACATGGAATGCAGCCATCATTATTTTTATTATTTACACCTGGGCTTTTCCTTCTATGATATGTATTTAGATTAGATCCTGATGGGCTGGTTGGCACCTTGCATAGCGGCCTCTGCCATCAGTGTATGAATGTGTGTGTGAATGTTGACATGTAGTGTAAAAGCGCTTTGAGGCGTCGGAAGACAAGAAAGGCGTTATATAAATGCAAGTCCATGTACCATTTACCATATGTCTGCTGCTGAAACAATGAGTCAATTAATTGAAAAAATAATCAGCAAAAATGTTGATGTTGATTAATTGTTGGTCAAACATTACCTGGCTCCAGCTCTTTGATGTGGAGATCTGCTGCTTTTTACTGTAAATGGAATATTTGGGGGTTTCGAACAGTTGGTCAGACCAGTGGGCAACCTCCGTCTGAAAAGTGAAGCCAATGCAGAAGTGCCTTAAACTTGCATTCTTTCTAACAGCCAGCAGGGGGCGACTCCTCTGGTTGCAAAAAGAAGTCTGATTGTATAGAAGTCTATGAGAAAATGACCCTACTTCTCACTTGATTTATTACCTCCGTAAACATTGTAAACATGAGTTTATGGTCTCAATCGCTAGTTTCAAGTCTTCTTCAATACAGCATGATGTTCATTTAGTAAATTATGGTCCCATTTAAAGTCAAATAGACCATAAAGCAGGGTATGCTTTAGGGCGTGGCTACATTGTGATTGACAGGTCGCTACCACAGCGTTGTCCGGTCTGGGGTTGTTGTCCGTGTTTTCGTCTTACAACTTTAATCCTTTCACAGTGTTTTTCAGTTCATGAAAGTTAATTATAACCTTTTTGGTCGCCTGAAAATGGGTGACGTCACGGTGACTACGGCCACTTCTTATATATACAGTCTATGGGGCAGACAAAACAAGCAATTTGAAGACACTACCTTGAACTGCAGGAACTTTCAATGGACAATTTTTTAAATAACTTTCTCAATGATACATTGAAAAAATGAAGGCCTAATCCACAATTCTTTGTCTGAACAACCATCCAAAATCCAAAGTTATTCAATTTACGGTGATATAACACAGATGAACGCACCAAATCCTCACATTTGAGAAGCTGGAACAAGCCAAGATAATTGACTTCAACAATTAATAGATTATCAAAATAGTTGTTTATTAATTTTCTGGCAATGAACTAATCCACTAATTGTTTCAGCACTGCCAGAAGTTGTTGTAGCAACTGTATACAGTCACAAGGCTACCATTGGGACTATTGTTCTAACTGCCAAGATAACACCTGAAAAATACACCACTGTTTGTTTTTTGTTGATTCGAATTGCACAACTACATATGTACATGTTTGCGGCCATCGATGAGTTTTATCTTTATGCTTCTTTTTTTATTTGATATATAGGCTTGGCTAAGAAGTTTTGTGTGACAGAGGAACCAATTACAGCCAGAGTAATTGGCACTAGTCTGCAGTCATGAATATTTATGAGAAAATCAGCAGAGCAAGGAAACTTATTAAAGCATTATGTGGATCTAGGTTGTGCCTCCACCTAGCACATTTAAGGTGACAAATTAGTCCTTTTCAGCCTTGGATGTTGGCCAAACATCAGGCTCTGTTGTTAGAGACTCCTCTGTAGCTGCTGCAGAGCTAATCAAGGGAGATGGTGGTGGAAGAGGATGACTGGAGCTGTGTACTTCATTACCTGCCTCTGTAATGCTGCATTAGCAGGAGGTGAGGTGAATTGTACAACTAGATATTCCTTTTTCAACACACACATCAAAAACCTCCGTATAATTAAGGTTTGAAGTGCTCAGGGGAAACGAGCGTAGTGTACCGTTGAGCCACTACGGCACTAGCTGGTCATCATTAGCCTTTCTGTGCTCTGTCATATTATTGCGCACAAAAGATAATTATACAATCGGCTTCAGCATGCACCCACATATAGAGGATTGGACTGATAGGGCCCATAATGAACACAGTGTTTGGAGCATGATAGAGTAGAGCAGCACGAATATGGTTTTATAACAGCTCAATAAAAACCTTTTAATTTGAATGTGATTCGTCTCCTCTTCTTGTGCTCCAGCTTACAATGGCACATCTATCAGCCAGCTCCGACCGCCTGTGTTCACCAAGGTGATGGTAATGGCGCTGTGCCTTCACAGCACCAGAATCATCCTCCACATAACTTATGACTCATTTAGATATTAAGGCTTTCTCAGGAGTTCACTCTGAGTGCAGCATCGATGGAGTTGAATCTCATTGTGCTTTTCCTTTACAATGGGGAGTGTGAATGTGTGTGTGTGTGTGTGTGTGTGTGCACGCTGTATAATGAATGACAAGGCAGCAGACTGTGATGGTGGCCTCACGTTTCACAGTCAGCTACCTCTGGGTGTTAAGAATGATGCCTTGTGTCCTCCGTCAAGACTGGGTTACTACAACTCCCCCTGCCTATGCAAGCCAGTCCCCCCAGATGCAATCAGTCTCTCAGCTATATCACACTCTCTATTCTGGGAGCCTTATCTCATGTTATTTTAGCTTCATTTGTGCTATACGTCAGACTCCACTACAGGGGTATTTTTAGATTCTAGTGTTTTCTTGGCTAGGTTATTTTTTCCCAGAGGTTCACCTTTTGGAATCTCTTATATTCCCAGTAGGGCTGTCAAAGTTAACGCGATAATAATGCAAATTCGTTTTAAGGCCACTAATTTCTTTAATGCATTAACGCAATCGATCTTCCAGAGGTTGTAGCGGGCTCAGTTTTAAAGCTAGAGTGAAGATCCTGGCATTATATGAAACTAGAGAACCATGTCGTACTAGCTCGTCGCAAAGGAGGTTAAATAACTAAGTTTTGGCGAGGAGAAACTGTCGTGGCCATTAGCAAAGGGGTCCCTTGACCTCTGACCTCAAGATATGTGAATGAAAATGGGTTCTATGGGTACCCAAGAGTCTCCCCTCTACAGACATGCCCACTTTATGATAATCACATGTAGTTTGGGGCAAGTCATAGTCAAGTCAGCACACTGACACACTGACAGCTGTTGTTGCCTGTTGGGCTTGAGTTATGATTTGAGCATATTTTTTATGCTAAATGCAGTACCTGTGAGGGTTTCTGAACGATATTTGTCAATGTTTTGTGTTGTTAATTGATTTCCAATAATAAATATAATATATTTGCATAAAGCAAGCATATTTGTCCCCTCCCATGTTGATAAGAGTGTTAAATACTTGACAAATCTCCCTTTAAGGTACATTTTGAACAGATAAAAAATGTGCGATTAATCGCGATTCAATATTTTAATCGATTGACAGCCCTACTTCCTAGTAGAGATTACTTTTTGCTATAAAATGAAGGTAATCCAAACCCCAATTCGGTGAACCATATCTTTCTGACTCTTGGCCTATCCTCTCTGTCATAAACTTAATTATCTTCTTTATCTTTCCCAGGCCTATGAACTCTCCACCCTGACGGGAACCCAGGTTCTGCTGCTTGTGGCCAGTGAAACGGGTCATGTCTACACTTTCGCCACCCGCAAACTCCAACCCATGATCACAAGTGAAACGGGCAAAGCTCTGATCCAAACATGCCTCAACTCGCCGGACTCGCCGCCGCGCTCGGACCCCTCAACGGACCAGCGCATGAGCGCCACGGGCTTTGAGGAGACAGACCTCACCTATCAGGTGTCTGAGTCGGAGAGCATGGGCGACACAAAGGTTAGAATCAAAAAGGGGAAAGGTCTACTATTGTAGACCAGTCCTCCAGGCGGTCAGGACATAAAATTAAGAACACACTTCATCTCTTTTGGGAAGATCATAGTGACGCTGCAGCAGTGAATCCCCAAAATTGAATACACTCATTTCTGTCCCTGCAGCCCAATTCCCCTGCTTTCAGCAACAATGGTACTCAAGTTAAAGTCTTTGTGACTCACTGCCTGCGTTCTAATGGAGACATGAATTGCAGTGCAAATTGAAAAATTAAAAAAATCTGATGAAGCACCATAGAGAGTCACTAATGGATGTAGTGGGAAATCTCTCCAGAAAAGGCTAGGCAAACACACGAGGAGAGCAAATTCATCAAACCCACAAGCAGCTGTGGAAAATAATCTTTGTCCTATTGTAAACACAGTTTTGAACTTTTGCCTGTTCTATGTGGGGCCTCTGGTTTGGGCCTCTGGTTTGGTTCTGAGCACCAAGTCATTTTTTTAATTAAACCAAAAAGTCTCCGTAGTCCTTCAAAGGGCTCTAAAGTGAAGGGAGAGCCAGATAAGATGCAGAGTATTACCCCACTCACTAAAGGGAGCTGTCTACACTTTACCTTTCTGACCTCTCATCCGGGAAAGCCTCGTAACACTCTCAAAGATAAATCACAGCAGCAGGTCTGGGTTGTGTTAGGATGAGAAACACGCAGCCTGCTACATGGAGGACTTTGGTGTTTATCTTTGATTTTTGCGATGGAGCTGTCGTGTGTTTATGGATGAAACACTGAGATTGTTCAACAGAACTTACATTTCTGAAAATATTGGAACATCAAACATTTTGTGCCGTTTTAAAAGCTTGCTAACCTTCAAAAACTTGAACAGAAATAAGTTGAATTTAGGATGTGATGTTTTCAAAAGATAAATGATAAAAGATTAATTTCTACTCTGAAATCCTCATAATCATTATTAGATGACTGTGTGAACTCTTCTCATCCCTAATGAAAAGTTGCAGTTTCTGTATCTCCTACTACAGCGATTCTCAAAGTGGGGTCTCTGGCACTCTGTCAGGGGGTCCGCAAAATAATTTGCTATAAATTATAAAATTGTGCTCTATCATTAAAAAGTACATATCTCCAGATGGGGACCATTTGCGCCAATAAAACAAGCATATTGTGTCCATTACTCTCACCCACGTTAGCTTTGGGCCAATAGAAGCTCTGATATGATTGTGACACATCACTTCAATCTGTCATGAATCAGTCACTTCACTCAGGGTGCAAGAACCGTTCCTGCTGCTGCTTAGCTTAGCTTATTAGCCAGCTAGCTCGCTGGCAAGCATGGAGAAATATTTGAGTCAGTCCACATCTTCGAGTGATGCTAGCCCCAAACTAGCTAAATTGAGAAAATATGAAAACAGTTTTATCGAGTTTGGTTTTATTGAGAACAGCGACGTGAGACCAAAATGCGTCATGTGTCCTCAGGTGCTAACCTGAAGCCATGAAGCCGGCCAAGCTAATACGACATCTGATTACAAAGCACCCGGAACAAAAGGGCAAGACAAAATGATATTAACATGATTCAAATTGAAATGTGTTTCTGTTTATCACTATGAAACAGGTCTGAAGTATTTAGATTGAAAAGTTTTTGAGAATACAAATAGTTCCAATGGCATCTAAGAGTACAAATGGTAGTGAGCATTACGCTTAATCGGTGATACGATTACGAGGAGTCCTTGGAAAATGTTCTCCCCTGCAAGGTGTCCCTGGCCCCAAAAAGTTTGAGAACCCCTGTCCTGCTACATTACTGCTAGGGTTTTTAAACCTCTTTGAGATTTTGAAGTGAAGCGATAAATTCATCAGCAGACACGCTCCACTGTCCACACCTTCGTGCACTCACGTGCTGCGAGCCGAGATTCCCTCCGCTGTTTACACGACTTAAGTACGCCCCTTTGAAGACGGACACTTCCAGGCCTGTTTGCCTGCGTGCCGTTTTTACAAGGCACTAACTAACACCGTCAAGGATGGGAGATCAACCTTTGCATGTTAAGCCACTCTCATGCCCGCTCCGCTCATTGATAAAAATTTGATTCTGCCTCTGTTGCCATATATGGTATGGTTTCCCTGCCTGCTCTCTTGGCTGAGGCCCCTCACATTCCTTATAAGCTGCAGCTGTCTTTAGAGTCCTGTGATTCCCCCCCACACCCCCCCACTCATTTAGTGATATGGAGGGGAGGTAAGGATGTAGATACGAGCGGGTGGAATGGAAACATTTGAGCGATATTTTACATTTCACGCAACGTCTATTTAGGTGGCTGGCAGTGACGCCGTGAACTCTGCCCCCCCCCCCGCTGCAGTTATGAGTGTGGGAGACCAGCATGGGCCCTGCGAACACTGCTCATAGAGGGACACACTAGAAACTCGGTCATTATGAGCTCCATGTCAGGATCAGCGCCGTTATGGTTAGGACACGGCAGGTGGATACGCACACTGTGCAGTAGGTCTGATGCGTGGACGCCGCGTGCACCTCTGCAGCGTCTGGACACTATTCATCAAGAGAGTAGTATGTCATACATACAGTCCAAGCTAGTCTAAACAGTTCAGAGTTTGCAATGGCTGGTGGGGGGAGTCGGGGACATTTTGGAGAAGCAAAAGAAAGAGGCTTAGAAGATAAGTGAGTAGACATGATTTATAGCTGTAAGCATTGCTCATAAATTCATGTGACTCTAGAAATTCAAGAGAAATTCAGTAGTTTGTTTTTATCATGGATAATGAGCCTATGCACTGGTATAGTGGAGTCTTGACATCTGGGCCGAAGAGATCACACGGAATTCCGGATAAACTGAAGAAGGGATTTGTGCGCACAGTAGATCAGTGCCGAGTCAAAGTGGAAAAACTTGGACAGCAATATAGCCAATCAAAGTCCGCGATTCCCTGCATAGAAGTGGCAGCCCTCGAGACGAAAAATATAAATTCGCTCCATCATACACGCCTTCCAGCAGGGCAATTGTTTTTATTTGGTCTGCTTTGATTTGTGCACTGTGAAACCGGACCAGACTAAATAGAAAACAAACCAAAAGTATCAATTTCACTCTGATTCGGACTAGCTAAACGGACAATGGCTTGTGAAAGTGCCCGATCCAAGATTTTCTCCCCCAATATTTATTATGATACCTAAATTCAGGGAATCCTATACAGAGTACCAATGCTACACCTAGCATATAGTGATGAATAATGCAGGAACTGCTGTGGCCCTGAAAATTGAGTCAGTAGCCCACTATAACTGAATGAATGGCTTTTGCTTTCGCTGCTAGTCTACCAAAATAAAAGGCCAACAAAGCCATCCCACAGTGTTCAACATGTAACATCATGGATGAATTAGCTTAAGACAGAAGCATTTTTTTTGCATAGGCTGTCCTTTAAAGAATCAACAGTTTCCTTCTGAATTTCAATGTGGAAAAACATGATGGCTGCTCTGGAAATGTTATCAAATTACTCCTGAACAATTCACCAAAATTAGTTTCTGTTGTAAATAAATTTTAAGGTGTGTAATGGGCTGTTGAGTTTCAGAGTCAAGCTTCTTATCACCCTACAACTTCTTGTTTTCATAGATGATAGTTTTGTGTAGGGATGCACCAATATTTTTCAGTCCCGATAGCGATACCTGGGCTTTGGGTATCGGCCGATACAGAGTACCAATCCAATACACATGTTTTATTAATAAGCTGTATGCCTCACTGTGTGGAAGTGACTGGGATCATTCTTTTAAGTACAAGGCAACATCCGGCTTGACTTAAACATTGCTTTCTTAACTTTGTAAAACAAAATGTAACAAATAAATACATAGATATAAATGTATTGTTTTTTATTTTTTATTAAAATAATAAATCGTACACCAGCAACTTGGTAAAAAATCTTCAAAATTAGCAGGAATTTCAACTCAAGTGTAAACATTTTACTGCAGCAACAAATTAAAAATCCCGAATTAAATTCCAGTAGCTAATCTATAGTATAGTATAGCTAGTATATAATATATAAACATTGAATCACCTGCTGATCGGTCTGATGCATAACTAGCTGGATTGATTCTTGGGTCAGTGTCACCAGGCCTAAATCTGGTCCTGAAAACTGAGCTTGCAAAATGTAATCTAGCCGTGAGAGATGAGCCGCTTTTTTCTGGAAACATCCTTAGGCATCTACTTAATCCACGCATTCATTGAGAGCGTCTTTAGTTTAGACTTTAGCAGATTGCAGTGTTAAAAATAATAAGACATTATGTTTAAGGTGCGTGACTGGAAAACCCCGGCTTTTCTATTGTTATTGCTCTGGCAGCACACATTAAGTAGGCATTAAGACTATTCTCTAAGGGCTGTAGAAATGCATTCTGGGAAATGTGATGCCTAACGTAGAGGTGAATGAGAAGTGGTTACACTAGAATTAAATACCAATACTTAAGAAAGAGGGTACATTTGTAATTTTATTGGCAGATCTTTGGATTGTTGTGGCTTCTGTGGCTGCTTCTTGATATTAGACGTGCCTACAGTACAGATGTTTTAATGCTTTTTGGGTTATTTTTGGAAGGGGATGGCAAATCCCACAACTCATGTTTGCTCAGAGGATCTAGCTTAGGATGGAATTCTCAGAATCACAGTCTCCTCTGGTTTTCCCCTCCCTCACTTTCTCTCTCTCTCTCTTCCCTGCTGCTCTATCTGTCAGTGTTATTGCTGTTGTAATCCTGGCGAAGTCTATTTGTTGCTCTGCTCATTAGCACAGATCACATTGTCTTTGCCGCTATAATATTGCAAGCAAAGCGTCCAGACTGAGGCCGCTGTCCAGACCAACAGCTGACATATTTGTTTTCCTTCCATTGTGGCTCTTTGGACGTCCTGCGACAGCCTTCCAACATATTGCGTGCATATAAATGTGTATGTATTTGAATTGGTCTCCCCAGAGTAATTAAAGTGATTTGATAATGAGTGCTTAAATGGAGAACTCTACTTGAAAAGATAAAGTATTTATCATTTTCTTCTGTCGAACTGCTTTTATAAGAGCAGAGCAGTGGCTTCAAATAGGTGACAAGAGAGAATCAGTGAGATAATGGAACGTTAATTTGCTCAGATAGGCGCTCTTATCACAAGGCAGTATGTCGAGAGGTGGTGGTGGTGTCGGAGGGATTCGGACGGTGTCGGCAGCGAGAGCAGCATGTTGGCTGTGTTAGAGGGGAGGAAAGCAACGTTATGTCAGCCCCCCCCCCCCCCCCCCCCAACCCCCAACCCCCAACCCCTTATTTTACAGCAAGCAACTGGACAGGTCAGCCGCCATTGGCTGCACCTCCTCCACTTGGGCTGCCTTGCCTTTTTTAGCAGTCCCAAATGGAGCTGCAAATTCCATGTTGCTGGCAGGGTGACAGACGGGGAGATGGGAGCCAGCAAATGGGAGATTAGACGAGGGCCAGCCACCAGTAAACTGCACAATGGGCTCTCCAACCAACACTGGCCGAGCCTGCCAGTTGTCACCTTCCATTTGGAATGATTAATCCCTCATGAATAGGGAATCATTTGTGTCCTACTCTTTTTAATTACTCTCTCATTTCCTGTTACTTTAAGACGGGGTCTTTTCGTATGATGTCTGCGAATGTGAGGAGGGCAACGGAGGCTTTTATTCTTTTACCATATATAGAACCATTACGAACGCCCCAAAATATGGAAACCAGCGTATTGAAAGAACTTTTAAAGAGCCACAAGAAAATGTTTCTTCACTTTTTGTTGCACCACTACTAAACCAAAGAACCCCAGAAATCGTCAGTGTGTAAATAAACACGCTCATGTCTCTTTTGATTGGCGTTTAATGAATTCTATCTCCTGATCCTTTTTATATTAGGATTTCTCATATGTTTATTATAGGAGGGGCAGATGTATAATACTTGAGATCTCTCTGTTGCTGGAGTTAAATAATGTCCCTCTCTTGTAAAATGGATTACTTAGCATGTTATGAAGGGTTCACTCAGTGGCTGTGCAGAGTCCAGAGGATTCATTGCTTATTCCAGACGACTCAGCCCTCCAGTCGCACGACTATAAATTGTGACTTAATTTGTTACGTTCTGGTATCTCATTATACAAAGTGGCGAGTTTGTTTTTTTCATAGCGAGGAGAGCAGTAGTGAGGTTGATTTGAAAACAAGTGGTAAAATGGGAATCTGTGATACAACTTTGAGAAATTCAAACCAGCTTTTGTATTTGTGAAAGAAATCTCTTCACCTATTTCGTAGGGGTAAGGGGAAAAAAATCGATACAGCATAGTATCGCGATATTTTGCGTGGCAATATTGTATCGATACACCGACATTATCAATCTTTTATTATATAAACTATTAACCTCTTAACAGTCTGACAGCCCGGCGGGGGGCATGGCCGCTATTCTGTCTTTTAGAGGTTGTAGCGGGATCAGTCTTAAAGCTAGAGGGAAGATATTAAACAACGCTCCAAAGTTACTCTAAATTTTGGCGAGGAAAAACTGGCATGGCCATTTCAAAGGAGTCCCTTGATCTCTGACCTCAACATGTGTGAATGAAAACTCTGAGATGAACAGAGTGAAATATATCTTATCTCAATACTCAGCATATCGCAAAATGTTTGAAATCGCAATAAGATCGTATCGTGACTATTGTGATAATATCGTACAGTGAGGCTACTATATTATTATATATTGTAGGGCTGCAACTAATGGGTATGTTCACTATCAATTAATTTGCCGTATTTTCTCAAGTAACCGGTTAATTGTTTGGTAACATATAAAAAAAAAGTGACAAATACCCTTCACAACTTCTCAGAACCCAAGCTCACGTCTTCAAATTGCTCGTCTCGTCTGACCAAAAAGTTCAAAATATATAATTTCATATAACATAAGACAAAGAAAAGCATAAAATCCTCACAATGAAGAAGCTAGAACTAGATAAAGTTTGGCACTTTTGCTTTAAAAATGACTTTCATAATAAAAAAAAATAGCTGCAAATTAAGAACAACTGATTAATCAACAACTTGTTTCAGCTCTATTGTATTGTATAGAATGTACTATTCAGACTTCCAGTACATTAAAGTGAACAGGTTCATTTTTAGTGATGGAGATGATATGATATATCAGTGTGTTAGTTTGTATTAAAAGGAGCAGGAGATCAACGTAAGGAGGAGATGACAGTGCTGAGGCTTTGGCTACACTTCTTTTCTAAAGGAATGCATTACACCACTGGTGCTTATGTTTACTATGCACTGCCTTGACTCTGAACTAAAAGCCAGCGCTGTTTATAGACTGGCCAGATGAACAGGAGACACGTGGAGATGGTCAAACAAAGCAGTAGGTCAGTGGAAGCTCGCTATGTAGGTCACAGAGATAGTGGCTGTTTGACTAGACTTTTAGATTAGCACATAGGCTAAAACCTGGATGATCAGCTGGTTTACACCCTCTAAAGCCAAACCCTCATTCGTCGTTGGATCGGAGTAGAAACGTGACAGGACAGCAAGAGCTAGGGATGAGACGATATAGGATTTTATCACGATTAAAAAAACACACTCACAATAAGTTGATCGTTGTTGTTGTGGACATCCTCACCTGAGTGACTTGAAAAAGCTGTCTAGCTCACTATCATGGTAGAGAATTGATAAATAGAGCCTGATAAAAAAAATAAATAAAAAAAATACAGGAATTATCATATAAGACAGAACAGACTTTTTTTTTTATATATTCTTTTTTTTATTATCATTGCCTTATTTAAAGGTACAGTATGTAGGATTTGGCAACATCTAGTGTTGTGGTTGCAGTTTGCAACCAAATGAATACCCCTCTGCTCACTCCTTTCTTCCCAAGACTGCGGTAACGTGAGCTGCCGAGTGCAAAACCGTGGTAACGCCGTTCGCCTCGCTCAGAGGCCATCCTTACCATAATAACACTACTTTAGGAGCAAAGGAGTAATTTTTTTTAAGAGAAAAAGGTCAAAATTTTCTGATTCCAGCTTCTTAAATGTGAATATTTTCTGGTTTCTTTACTCCCCTATGACAGTAAACTGAGTATCTTTGAGTTCTGGACAAAACAAGACATGTGAGGACGTCATCTTGGGCTTTGGGAAACACTGATAGACATTTTTCACCATTTTCTGACATTTTATAGACGAGAAAATAATCGACAATGAAAGTAATCGTTAGTTGCAGCCATAGAAAAATAGACCCAGATTTTTAAAAATACAGGAATTGTCATGTAAGAGAGAACAGACTCACACAATGTTACTATTTTTAAAGTGTAGTATTTTTATCCTTTATTTATGCACGGGACCTTATGATTTATGATTACCTTATTTAAGATTGTTTTTCACTAAAAAGATTGTTCACTAAAAAAAGATGTCCTATCTTTGATGCAATAAAAAATATTTCTTCTCTAAGCACGTTTTGATGATTATCGGGATAATATCGTGAATCGCAATTATTTTGGCCAGGATAATCGTGACATGAAATTTCCATATCGTCCCATTCCTCGCAAGAGCAGCCACTTGATACTCCATTAAATGGTGTAATATGTAAAGAGCTGGAACACAGTGACCTTGTCCCTTCAGTGAGCCATGTTGTCTTTTTTATGATAATACAAGGTGAAGCATCATTCAGTCGTTCCCGATGGTGAGAACTGCTAAAGAGTCAGATGGCGGCTGTCTTTTCACGTGGCCTCCTGCTGCCTCAGCTGGCCTGGAAAGGGTTAAATCCCCCTCAGAGGTGGTCAGGTTTCTCGCCAGCTGTCTGTACCCTCAGCTGTTTGTACTCTCGCCCCTATCCTGTCCCCTGTCCCCCGTCCCCGAACCTCACTCAGGTCTGACTCTGCTTCGCCTGCCGCACACAGACACACTTACTCTGCTATACTGCTACTACTGTGGCTAAACCATGCTACATGCTACCACACTGCTGTGGTGATCCAAACACTTATACTTTATGATTTTTGTTCTGCTTTGTGACTGCTATCCTCTTCCTCTGTTACCATCTTAAATTTGTTTTACCTGTTGTCATGAGGCAAAGTAATATCTGTAAACCCTACGCTGATGTAGAGAGAGTTTTAAACACTAATGAAACGACCAAAATTATAAAGTCTCCTGGGAGAATGAAGACGTGGTGACAGCTGCGTCTCGGCAAGACTGTCAGCAATCACTCTGTGATGACTGACGGGCCTGATAGTTGTTCAGTAAATGGATGACAGATCGTTGTTGGGGGAATTTGCTCAGTTTTCCTTCTCGGTTGAAAGGGCAGAACAACTGTGAGTCCTCTGTGTGGCCCGCCCTCTTCGGCTCTCCAGCTGCTGTTTAACTAAAGAGGTAAAGGACCTTGGACTGTCAGAGCCCCTCAGCGGGGCCTGGATCTGAGCTGCAGATGAGCTAACTAACTGCTCAGCGCTGTGTCGTTTTGTCTTTGTCTTGTTGATTCAGAGCAGCTTGTATAAGACAACACCATCTGTACGTCACGAGGGCCAGAAACTCTTCGAGTTAACGGTGACACGCTTGATCATTTGTTAGTTTTTTTTACCTCATCAAATAAAAAAAAAGTCATTACAGTGATCCGTACTAGCAGACTATCTTCGGTATTAAGTTGTGAGCAGACTGTGTATGTGGCTGAAGACTTGCAGCAAATCTTTACAGTAGCTCCACTGACATGTTTGCATGATAGTGTGTGGTTGGAAGGTCTTATCAGTGCAGTCCATGCTGGATCATCCACCTCTCACCCATGTAATCAGTCACATATAAAAACCAATAGTGCTTTGCTAAGAGACGTTGGCCTAGCCTGCTTCTACACTACCTTTCTGTGCCTGTTCAGAATTTCAAGTTTTATAGGATGCAACACACCTCATTCACTTGCTCATTGAAAGCCTGTCTGCTGTGATACATGACTGTTTCCATATTCACTAACCTCAGCTGTTATACTGCTGCAGTGTGTCGATTGCTTTGCATCTGTGACACAATAGCTTTGCCCCAATACTGAGGCTGGATCCTCTGAAGGACAAGGCCTGCAAAGATATGTCCTTCAGAGGACCTGAGGTCTAGGCTGGTCCTGCATTTTCTCCTCAAATAATATGGTCTATCCTCAGAGTCAAACACTAATTCTAAATAGTTTTCCACTCTAAATACTAGGGCTGTCAAAGTTAATGTGTTACTAACGTGTTAATGCAAATTCGTTTTAACGCCACTGATTTCTTTAACACATTAACGCAACTTGCAATTTTTAATAAACCTATTAAAAATCCAGCTGGCTGCCGCCAGGCCCGGCAGTTATTCGATCTTTTGGAGGTTGTACCAACCATGTCATTGTAGCTTGTCGCGAAGGAGGCTAAATAATTAGACTAAGTTTTGGCGAGGAAGAACTGTCATGGCCATTTTCAAAGGGGTCCCTTGACCTCTGACCTCAAGATGTGTGAACGAAAATGGGTTCTTTGGGTATCCACGAGTCTCCCCTTTACAGACATGCCCACTTTATGACAATCACATGCAGTTTGGGGCAAGTCATAGTCAAGTCAGCACACTGACACACTGACAGCTGTTGTTGCCTGTTGGGCTGCAGTTTGCCATGTTGTGATTTGAGCATATTTTTTATGATAAATGCAGTACCTGTGAGGGTTTCAGGACAATATTTGTCATTGTTTTGTGTTGTTAATTGATTTCCAATATAAAAAAAAACGTTGATCGGTGTTTCCCAAAGCCCAAGATGACGTCCTCAAATGTCTTGTTTTGTTTACTGTCATAGAGGAGTAGAGAAACCAGAAAATATTCACATTTAAGAAGCTGGAATCAGAGAATTTAGACTTTTTTTCTTAAAAAAATTACTCAAACCGACCAATCGAATACCACAATAGTTCCTGATTAATTTAATAGTTGACAACTAACTGATCAATTGTTGCAGCTCTAGCCTCTATCGATGTGTCTCGACAGGTCTCTGTATCTAATCAAACCCTGAAAGAACATTGAACCCATGGGAACATGCAAACTCTTACATGACTTCTAATGTGTAGGCTTGTTCCCATTCTGCTTTTACAGATCATTAGTATCAAGTGTTAAGCGTTTGTATAAGTGCGTAGAACTGGGCATGGTGGGTTTAGATGTGCTTTATAGTCTAGAGCCTCACGCCTACCCTGCTCTTATCATGCAGCCCACTCACCAAAACATCCCGCTCTGCTGTTCAATGGATGTTCACATTAGCGTATGCTGCGATGCTACGTCTCTCCTCATTGATATTAAGTTTACGGGAGCATCTCATCTGCCTGATTTCTACACGTTTTACTGAGATGTCATGTTACACGGGTCAGCTAGTTGTCATAGTGACTCAACGAAATGTGAATGCAGAAATTATGTTTTTGTTGCTCTTCAATAGAGTCGGATCGAGCAGTGGTTGATCTTAATTGAAGCAGGTATAGATGATGAATGGATGATGCTGTGAGTATTCAGGTGTGCGTAGCAGTATTCAGAGAAGATACACAGTCAGGATCTGATGTTTCACAATTAGTGTTGAGTCGCCGTCCTACATTCAGTGATGATAACTGACGCGATTTTTTTCAACAACTTAAATGCAACTTTTTGCCCTTTTTAGACTTAAGCATGGAATTGCTCAGAGAAACGCTCCCTGCTCTGCATATTACTTTACATATGGATGCAATTAGAGGGGTCCCAGCCTGTTTCTCTACCATTTGCCCTTCGTCTAGTAAAACCCTCTCTGGTTTCTGTTACCCATCCATTGATCCCTGTAAACTTTGCAAGTACTGCAGCCTCCTCCTCCTCCTGTTTAAAGAGGAAAAGCCCCATTAACAGTGTTGTTTTAGGTGTTCTCATGTGAAACTCTTCAGATGTTGCTTTTGCAGTCAATGGAATAAATGGGTTATAGCAGCGTAGAGCATGTACTAGTGCATCAGTTTGAAATACTAGCAACTAGGGGTGTAAGAAAATATCGATACGCGAGTATCGCGATATTATGTTGTGCAATACTGTATTGATTCTCCAAAACACTGTATCGATTTTTAATTAACTTCTTAAATTCCATCGACCCGCCATCGGGCCCGGCTGCTATTCTATCTTACAGAGGTTGTAGCGGGTTCAGTTTTAAAGCTAGAGTGAAGATACTGGCATCGTACGAAACAAGAAAATATAACGGATCCATCGGTACCAAGCATGTCATACTAGCTTGTTGCGAAAGAGGCTAAATAGTGCTCAAAAGTCAGGCTACATTTTGGCTAGGAAAAACTGGCACGGCGATTTTTCACAGGGGTCCCTTGACCTCTGACCTCAAGATATGTGAATGAAAATGGGTTCCATGGGTACCCACGACTCTCCCCTTTACAGACATGCCCACTTTATGATAATCACATGCAGTTTTTTGCATGCAGTACAAATGTGTTATTTTTGTCTATTCTAAATAGTGTATTTCTGGTGTGTTCTTTATACTATGACAGTTTTCCTAAAATTCAATATTTTAAAAATCGCAATATATCGCCATGCTTACAGTATCGCAATATATTTAATCATTACCCCAGTATCGTGATACGTATCAGATCGCCAGATTCTTGCCAATACACAGCCCTACCAGCCACTGACGATGTCATCAGGGTTATCTTGGACTTGGCTTGAGCCTACGAACTAATAAACTAATGTGGGGATTGCTGTTTGACTACATCTCATTTGTTTTTTTTGCACATTATTGATCACTTTTATTATTTATATTTAGTCTATTTGCACTCTTTCCCACTTGGTACTGCAACAGCAATATCCCTCAGGATAAATAAGGTTTTATCTCATCTTTTTGAAAGATGTTGGCATTTACCAGTCAGGGGAGGCCTAACAAAAGACATGACTGAGTTGCATTATGGGAATTGTAGGAGCCAGTGTGTTTTGAGCTTGACCCATACTAGAGAGGAGAAGTCTGGATATCACGGTGGCTAATTTTCACCATTCTTTTCCCTCGAGTTTATGTTAGTGCAATACTAAATCGCTGGCGTACCCCTCAACTCAGTCCTCTTCTTTCTTGACAGAATTCAGTACTGATTTAATTTCATCAGATGCTCTTCCCCCCGTCTTCCTACTCACACCCGTCTTCTTTCTCCCACAGGATACACTGAAGCCGACGTTCACGGTAGCCAGCCTACCAGGCAGCACCAGCGCCCAGTGCACAGTACCCACCACCTCCACCACCATGCAGGTGAGCAGCGGACCTTCGTTTCCCATCACCAACTACCTGGCGCCTGTCTCCAGCAGCAACATCAGCGCCAACGGCACCGTCCTCAAGACCACCGGCGCCTCCGCGGGGGTCATGCAGCTGCCCGGCGGCTTCACTTTCATGCCCGGTATGTAGGAGAGCAAAACATCTTTACCTCAACATCCAGAGCTCTGTCGCAATTCTTAATCATTTTCTTTACGGTTTGTTTATCTTAACCTCATCCTTTAAGAATTGATGCTTCTGCTTCATGTTTTGTTAATGCCACTGCGTCGTCTAGCTTATTAGCTGATTAGAATTTGAATGGCGCCGTGCCGTGACCTCAGCTGTCTCGAAGTGGTCGTGCCTCTCTCTCTTGGAGCTGTTTACATCACACAAACAGCCCTTCACAGCCAGTCATCAACACTCAGCAGCCTCTGGTTTTACAAAGCCTTCAGTATCCAGGAAAGCCACGTCTATTGGAGACCGGCCCTGCCTTTGATTGTCACTTGGGGACAGGAATAATTAGGTGAGAGGGACACAATAGACCTGGCAGTGAGGGATGACGAACATGGCCCGTAATTAGCCATGAATATTCAATGAAGGATCGCTGGCTTGTGCTGAAATTATGATCGAGGCGTACTTTGTGGAGCCGGAGCTTTGTGACAGAGTGGTCCTGAACTAGACGTGACCCTTCATTAAGGGGGACTTCACAGACACTCTCTCAAACACAAGGGATCTCTACCGCACCAACTCAATGAGGACCTCGGGGCAGCAGGCTCTGATTTGGGGATCCCTAAAGTGTTTCTAAATTGGCTTCCCCCAGTAATTATTCATTACACTTCCTTTTCATGGTGGATGTGCTGGGAAATACTGGAGTCTGGGGACGTGAAGAGGTCACGATATACCCCCAAAAACATGAAGAATATTTGAATCTCATAGTAATTTAATTAGATATTATCTCATCTGTGTAAGAAGCTCAGTGCTCTTGAGCATTTATTTGGACTGTCCATGACATGAACAATTTGAAAAGGCTGGTTAAATGCTGACTGGTGCAATGTTTTCTACAGTATATGATGATGTTGTTCGGGCAGTAATGTCACTAACTAGTTAGCGCGCTGAACAGACGCAATGACGCCCACTAATGCGTCCCGTATGTAATTTTGAGTGACAGCTGACAGACAGCCAGGCAGCGTCTCTGTCCCGTTTTTCCCCCCTTTTCTTTCTCCATCTTTCTCCTTCTGCTACAACCTTCTCTCTCACCCTCCCTCCTCTCCCTCCTCTCCCTCCTCTCCTCCTCACCACCTGTCTGGCACATAGCAGCAGTGCCAGGTGGAACAACACACCCTCCCACACTAAAACCTCCTCAGCTGACAGCTTGAAAGGGCCTGCCCACCCTACTGCAGCAACTGTTTGTGGAGCATGTGACCAAATGTGAGGGTGTAACTCCAGAGTCATGTTCAGAAATATCTGCCATTTGTGAGAGAAAACACTTTGATAATAGAAAAATCAAAACAAATCATGCAACTCTTGAAAAGAATTAAATGTCAATTCCAGCCAACCCCTTAATCACCACTTAATACAGTCATACAGTTACATTATGTGTCACTTGACTAAGCAGTCATGTATGGATCGAAACTAGGGCGGTCAATCGATTAAAATATTTAATCGCGATTAAGTGCATGATTAATTGCAATTAATTGCAAATTAATCACACATTTTTTATGTTCAAAATGTACCTTAAAGGGACATTTGTCAAGTATTTAATACTCTTATTAACATGGGAGTGGGCAAATATGCTGCTTTATGCAAATATATATATGTATATATTTATTATTGGAAATCAATTAACAACACAAAACAGTGACAAATATTGTCCAGAAACCCTCACAGGTACTGCACTTAGCATAAAAAATATGCTCATATCATAACATGGCAAACTCATTGAACATTGACAGCCCTAATTGAAACTATGTATATTTGCATTATTTTACTGACCTTTTTTATAAAACCATTTAACTTTAATTCATATTTAATGCAACACCTACTTAAAGGTACCCCATATGTGTTTTTGACCACTAGTAGTGCTATGGAGCAATATTTTTACCATAGACTGAATATAAGAAGTGGACGTAGTCACCGTGAGGTCACCCATTGGTTTGTGGACTGCCGTTTTGAAGCCTCGATTTCGGCATTTTGGCCGTCGCAATCTTGTTTTTTTGCAACAAGAAGTGACACAGGAGGGTGGAGCTAAGTAGAACCGAACACTGAATAAGACATTTTTAGGCGACCAAAAATGTTATATTTAACTTTCATGAACCGAAAACACACTGAGGTAATAAATCAAGTGAGAAGTAGGGTCATTTTCTCATAGACTTCTATACAATCAGACTTCTTTGTGCAACCAGAGGAGTAGCCCTCTGCTGGCTATTAGAAAGAACGCAAGTTTAAGGCACTTCAGCGATGGCTTCACTTCTCAGAACCAGCGTTGCCCACCGTTTTTTACAAGTGGGTCCCCGTTTTGTTTGCATTGTGTTATTTGGAAATTAAAATCACTCCTATTGCTGCTTGCTATGTTGCGTAGCAGTCATGTTATCTACCCAATGATCTAGAACTTTTCAGATGGATAAATCATAAACATTTGATTAGAGCATAAGTAAATGTAAAACATTTTTTGTGAACCTTTCATCCTTAACAGTGGTACATCTGTACAATTAAGTTATTATCACTTCTTCAAGCTGTACTCTCCTTTCGCATTTAGTCTCACTCCCCTCTGTGTGTCTGTGTGCCCCTCCAGCAGGCACTCCTCTCCCCCCCGGCACCCCCACCATTCCTCTGAGCCAGCTGCAGCAGCACTCCCTGGCCCTCCAGGGGCAGCATGGTCAGGCCCTGGCTGCCGCCCCGCACCCTCAGCAGGGACAGCAGGCTGTCTTCCGCTTCCCTGCTGCTGTCTCCCTCACAGGTGACCCGCTCTGCCACGACTGTGCCTGCTTATACTGATCATAATCACATCACCATAAAGCTGCTGCTGCTGCTGCTAGTACTGCTAATGCCACCTCTTCTGCTATGACTAATATACATGATAGGATTACTAATGCACGACACCAACTTCTTTCTCAGCTAATAGTACTGCAAATGCTTCTACCCACACTGCTGCAGTCTCCATTTTCCTACTATTCCCTGTGTGGGGTGTTTGATGACTTACTGTAGTTAGCTGTATGCCCTCTGTGTGTCTCCAGGAGCAGGGCTTCCCCAGCAGCTCCAGGCTATCCAGGTACACCACAACACCCAGTCCACCTCCAACAGCGACAGCAGCCTCGACATCTGCCACACCTCCACAAACTCCACCGGTAGGTCGTATCCCCTCTCTGAAGAAAGTCCTGTCTGGATGAGAATTTGTAAGTTTTCTTAGATAAACAGCTCCATTTAAAAACACATTGGTGCTCCAGATGGTAGAAAAAGAGGTTATATGTTATAAGTTATAAGTTATTTTTTTAAAACGGTCACTATATCCTGGCAGTAGTGCATGAGACGGGTCGTCTGAAAAAAACAAAATCCGGTGATCCTAATGGCCAAAGTTTCCCGTCACAGGCTAGATTTTCTAAAGCCTGAAAACAGAGCCATGAGGAGGTGCAGAAGTCTAGTTTTCTCTCAGAACACTTGAATTACAATATGCTGAAAGGTTATTATGGATTTTTTGCCCAATGATGCCAACAATATACTGCCTACTGCAGGTTTCATAATTTTCACATCAGAATTTTAGTTTGGCCTAAAAATGCAAGTATACAGCATCTCAATGAGTGGAAATGGGGTCCTCTTGTATGTTGCTGTCCCACTTTTTGCCTGACAACAGTAGTAGATTTTTTACAAGAATATCCTTTAAAATGTGTTGCATGTTGTTTTTCATTCTGCTCCTGTTTGGAGTGAGCTGTGTCCTTCAGAAAAGTGTTATTGTGTCACTACACGCTGCATAAGTAGGAGTTGGCAGATGATTTACATAGATGTTAAGCGCCATCTGCTGGCCAACATGTATACCCACCTCTCGCCCTCAGTGTGACATTTGCTTTCTCTCCCTCCTGCTCCTCTTCCTCCTCCTCTTCGCTCCCCTGCTCTGTCTTTCCAGCGACGGTGAGTCTCCCAGCAACCATCGTCACCTCGTCAATTCCAACGTCTGTCGCGGGTCACATGATGTACCCCAGCCCGCACACGGTGATGTACACCTCCACGCCGACGCTGTCTGACGGGGGGCTGGCTGTGCTCAACGCCTTCTCCCAGGGCACCTCGGCCATGCAGGTGTCCCACGCACAGGGCCAAGACTCAGGTGAGACGCTGAACAACACAGGCTGAACACGTTTACTGACAGATGTGGAATAATTTGTTATTTGTAATAAGAGTTTACCAATGTTTTTTTTCCTGCCCCAGGTGGTGTCCCTCAGGTGTTTCTCACAGCACCTCCAGGCACGGTGCAGATCCCCGTCTCAGCGGTGCAGCTACACCCAGTACGGCAAGATCTGCATTTTACAAGTGAAACTCTCATATTCCCTCTGCAACCAGCATGCCACGTGACCACACTAATGCATCCTAACAGAGCACTGGCACACAGAGGCTGCAGGGTTGGCACCTGTTTGCCTCTTTTGGATGAATGTGAATGATCAGCTGGTGGCTTGTTTTACCTGTGATTTTCAGCAAAATACACATGCAATAGACTTAACAAAACACCACTGTAGAAGTGCATGGGAATCAAAACTTTTATGTTTATTTACTTTATAAGATCCAGCCTTAGGAAGGTCTTAAATTGGTTTAAAATATATAGGTATTTTGATTATATGCAACTGGAAAAATCCTATAGAATTTAAGGTTGTTTTGATGTAGTCTTTTAAAAAAATATATCTTTGGATAAATAATTTAGTCTAAATTGCACTCTAGATCAGTGATTCCCAACCTTGTAACTAAGAAAAGCTAAGCCCCCCCCCATCCCATATTTTCCGACGTTATCACCGTTAAAAAATTACAAATCAAATCCTCGAACAAAATGCTCAATTTGAATAAAGTGATTCAGTGTATTAAATGAGTCTTTTTTTTTATTAAATAATCTTTCTTTAATGAATAGAACTCAGTTTCGTCAAAATAAAGTGATGACGTCTTGACGACTTAATTTACTATAATAGTGTTAGAGCCGAAATAGATTTTTTTGTTATTGTGGTTAAATAAACGTAATTTATGGGGCTGTTATAGATTGCTGCTAGACCGCCCTGTTAATACAGGCGTGGGCCTCCCTTTGTGTGGTGCAAGGGGGAGAGCAAATAGGTTTTTGACCGCAGTGAAAATGTTGTTTTTGAAAGGCTAAACGCCAACAAATATGGATTGAAGCAGAATATTTCGTTAGATAAAAACGACAATGTGAATTTTGGAAATGATTACACCTGACTTTTGGACTTGACAATGCTCTGGAGTTATAGGAAATGTTACTGGAATCTAATTCTACAAATAGAATAATACTAGTAATATTGGTTGAGCCTGATCTTTATCTGCAACTGTGCAGAAATACCGGGTTTAAACAGAATGTGGCCTACTAAGAAGCAAAAAACATATCTTTTTAAATAGCTTTTTAAACAGACTTTTGTATAAATTATCCAGTAAGTGTGTTATTATGATTTTAGTTATACATGAGCATATCTAATTTTGACAACCTCAGAGCAGACAAATCCTGGCACACCCCCTGTGATCTTTGGCGCCCCCCTGAGGGGGACCCGGACCCCAGGTTGGGAACCGCTGCTCTAGAGAATATGATTTCATAGAGTAAATAACTTTAGTATTACAGAAAACAGCATCTATTACAGCATTACGTCACTCCATGATGAACAGCATGTGGTGTAGCAGGATTTCCATCTGCGCTGGGTGTTGTGCTGACCTGTGATTGGCTGTGTGATACCGTCTCCTGACGTCGCTGTGTTGCGTTCCAGATGGTGATTGGCCAGTCGAGCGGCAGCAGCAGTAACCTGACTGAGCTCCAGGTGGTCAACTTGGACATAACACAGAACTCAAAGAGCGACTGACAGACGGCTGGAGCTGTTTAACACGGCAGACCCAGGGACACAGACGGACTTACATACATCTCTATTTATTGATGCCTTCCTACAGAGTTTCACTTCTGAATGTGACTTTACATCTATACACACAATCAAGGGCATAAGTGTGACTGACCCTACAGTATACAGTATGTTTTGGTATATAAATATATATATATATATATATTCGCAAATGCATAGGAAATATATCACGACATCCATCATCGGAAGCTATTTTCTATGCCGTTAGATGGTGTTATTTTTTTTTTTTTTGTGTGCGTGTGTGTGTGTGCGCGTGTTTTTTTTGAAAATGTGTAATTACATGTACACACACACTGCGAGGTGCCACAGCTTCACACCAGCCAAAGAGACATTTGTTTGTCTGAATGTTCCAGTGTGAGCAACTCGTGCACAAAGTGTGTGTCTGTGCGCATATCTGGGGTTTGTAAATGGGCGGGGAGACGCTTCAAAAAAAGAGACATTTGGAAATGTACATAGTTTTTTTTTTTTTTAAATAACTTGTATTTTTAGCCTGGTTTAGTTTGGCATGTAGTTGTTTTTTTTACGTAGTGGTTTTTGTATGTACATGAAAATGATTTGCATCAAAAGAATGAATTATTTACATGTATATGTAAATTAATTTAATATACCATCACATGTTGATATACTGTCACGCTGTTGGGAGTTTTCACTACAAGATGGAGAAAGAACGCTGGATGTTTTTCTACATGATTTGATTGTGACATTTGTAGGACTGTCCCTTTAAACAGGATTCACGTAGCTGGGTCACAAGTAAAACATAACATTATTTATGATTTACGGTTAACATATTCTTTACTTAACTGGGAAGGTTTCAGTGCAAATGGTATCATTTAGTATGATATCAGTTTTGCATGTGATGTTTCCTAATGAAGCCCCAATCTGGCACTTTCTTAGTGTGAAAACAGTTTCAACTGAGACAATCTGATGGAAATTTATCTCACCTTTTACATAATGCTATCTATATTTTCATGTGTTCACAAACAGAAATATGAATACCAGTCTGACATTTAAAAAAAACGTCCTTAAAGTGATTAGAAAAGTTTATTTTCTTATTTTTAAATGACATAATAGTTAAGTTTATGCGTGCCAAACAGGTTTTCATGATATGCGATAAACTTTGTTGTTTAAAAAGTGATCCATTGTAAACCTGTCGCTCTGATTGCCTCCACTTGACTGCAGAACTTTAATGATTTGATGCCGTTGCTGACTTGAGTCAGGGCATTGGACACAAATCTCTTGTTTAACAAGACACTGTATAGACTTGGCAATTCCACTTCAATACTGCAATTCTTGTTTCCTTTTTCCTCGGTTATTCAGTGCAGTAGTATTACAACAGTAATGAGTGAATATTTTTGTACGAACAAGGATCTCTTATTTAGGGAAAGTGACTTCAGGTGCTTTAACATGTTAATATACTCCTATAAGTACAACTGTAAGACCCCAGCTGACTGCAATCTCAGTGTGTACCTCTGCAATCATTAAGAATGAGAGAGTTATTAGACTGAGAGCCTTCTTTCTGCACCATAGTGCCTCTTTTCCGTGGCTGATTTCTAAATCACTGCTAGGCGAGGAAAATGTAGGATCTACTTATTTCCAGACCACCTCACATGACTTTTCATACAGTTCTCTGCTGTGAGAGTTTTGACTCGTTTCTACAGAATTAGCAGGATGACTGAGCATGCTGGCTTGAAGCCAGAAAGAGTTTGACGAAGGATAAAGTACCCGTGCTGACTGCTGTTCAGTTATTCACTGGCGAGAGAGGTCATTTTCATGCTCGCTCGCTCGCTGTTCTGTTCTCGTACATGAGGTCATGTCATCCTGCAGGGTTGTTTGTGTAGGAAATTTACAGGTTAAAGACATCCGGTGGTTTTTCAAAAATGTTATTTTAAAAAGGGGATTATTGAACAGAATTTGTGGTTTTCACCTCGTCATTGAAAGAAATGGTTATTTTGTGTATTTTTGTTTTGTTGTACAGACATTTTGTAATAAAAACATGATGAAACACAATGAACTGTTAAAAAATGCTGAACTTTTTTTTTTTTTTTTTTAATTGGGACGGAGAATGTTAAAGAAACCATATTGTCCTGAACGCATTTTGTAACTGCAGTGTTGAAATGAAGACAGCCGATTAGGAATAAATGCCTCCGAGAGAAAGAGATACTGCATCACTTAACAACTAACTCTGCGAGGCATTGAGAGGCAGGAGGAGTGAGCATGCACCTTACCTTAATGTTTAAATTATGCATTGCACGATCACAAAATCAAACTGGCCATGAGACAGAAGAAGCATAATGAGACTCGTCCCGTTTCACACCAGAGGAAAGCAGCGATTAACAAAGAAATGCAACATGATACAGTGATTGGTCTAAGCTGACACGAGAAAATAAATCAGTTGGCATCAGATTTTTGACTATACGGAGAGTCCTGTACATCTTCACAAACCAAACAAAGTGGATGTAACACAAGAGATAGGCATAATAAGATCACAACAACCGGTAGTGAAGCAGAAACCCCTTACACATCGATTCTAGGAGTCCTCCGAGATCCACAGTGTGAAAGTAAGGCATCATATCTCCCCGTCAGTGTCTTCAAACAACAAAGTGCTGACAGCTAAGAAATCACAGATGGCCCGACTGCCTTTTTTCCTTTCTTTCAACAATGAAAAATAATGTATAAGCATGCATTTTACACCAGGTAGTATATCTCTATTGCTATTGTACACATACAATATACAAATGTACAGAACAAGTTGGAAAGATAGTAGATTAAAAAGTGTGCATGATTCGACAATTTAAAAAAAGTTTCTCATTAAAATAGAAATGTTGCTCCTGGTGCAGCCTAGATTTTTTTTTTTTTTTGGTTTATGAAAACATTTGGAAAAAAAAACAAAAAGCTTTTTGTTGTGTATATTTACATTATGAACAAGGATGAAGAAAGACAATGTGCAAATCTGATTCCATGCAAGCGGTTGCATAATGTAGCGTAGGTGCTTGAGTGATGGGATGAAGGTGGGACCAGAAAGAGGGAGAAAACAAAACAAGGCTCAAGACTCATGGCTTCAATGAATGACTGTCCATTCTCCACCGCAATAATAAATCAATACACTCGCACATAAACAAACGCTCACCAATCATGGAAACATTCACACTGGAAACACAACAACCAAAGTTACATTAAGAAGCATCTTGATTTAGACTAATTCAAACCTTACGTAAAGAATCACTGATCCGTGAGGTGATTTTAAGTTACCGACACCCTCCCGAAATATCCAGACAAAATACAACTAACCAACCCGCTCCAACAACACACGGCACCTCGTCGTTCAAGATCAGGATGAAAAGGTAATACTGCTAGTAAACGCAACACCTCACAGGAAGTCGTAATAATATGGAGGAACTCAGAGCTCTTAGGATACTGTTAGCCAGCGCTTTCCAAACCACAAGGGGTCTGGACCCCTACGAGGATAAAGGTCACAAGATTATAAACAATATCGGTGGATGATGTATTTTTGCTAAACAAAGTTTCTTTTTCAAACTTTCTTCTAATCTTTGCTTGTTTTCATGTGACTTACTGGATAATTTCAAATAAAAACAACAATCTCAGAAGTTAGAGTCACAAATCGTTCACAACTTGCGCTGCGTCCGAAATCGCATCCTATACACTACATACTCAATATGTGTACTATCGTTCAACATACTTCTGTGTGAATAAATCTTGCCGGGTTGGAGACGCGTAACCATGGTAACCCGTGCCAACCTCATGTGACCAAACAATGACATTATGCCTATAACAAGGTGGAGTCTTATTCTTACACTTAAATTGAAGCGTTATTGATGTTACAGAGCTGTCCGTCGACGTCTGTTATGAACATTATCGTCACTACCGCATTGCATTGTGGGATATTTATGCTGCCGTAGTGTCCAGCGTTTGCATACTAGGGCTGAACGATTTTGAAAAAATATCTAATTGCGGTCATTTTGACTGGTATTGCAATTGCGATATGATTTGCGATATTAGAGGGAATGATAATCTTTACATCATTATTCTCATTTTCATTGAAAAACCTATTAAAATGTTTATGGTGTGATTTTTGTGGAAATTTTTTGGGATCGAGAGTCAATAAAGATTAGGAAGCTACAGTAGTCTTAAGTTAATGATGCATTTAAGACTATGGTCAGTAAAATCAAGAGTTTGCTCCGCTGCATCCCATCCATAGAATAACCTAATTATTAATAATTATAAATGGTGTAAAAACCAACAATAACACAGTATCCCTCGGATAAAATAAACACTGGTGTGTGAGCGATGCAACACTGAGTCTGGAGAACAAAAACTATGTGGAATCAAACTGTCTCTTAACTTGACATTTCCTTAAAAGCCAACCAAAATTAGCATGAATAAACTTGAATAATGTAACGAGTGCAATGCAATGAGGTCCGTGTGCAAATTCACATAATTTGCTAAATTCACCATTTCATTGAGAAAATGTGATGGATGGTGACGTCTTTGGGTGATGGTGATTACAGATGAGCTATGAGAGCACTTAAAGACAAACTTAGGAAAGACGAGGAAAACAACAAAGTAAATAACATCTGCTTATTGAGTCCTTACTTTGGACTGTTTTAAATTCATCTTTGTTAAAAAGGCAACCTGAAAGCAAACAAATAAATAAGAGGACTTGGCATTTAAAATATGAGTGCAGTATCGTAAATACTACAGTTCGATATGTATGTAACTACAGGTGTATATATATAGGGGTTGAAGGTAGTGGGCCTTTTTTCCTCTACAGCCTCTTGTCTTCAAACAGACAACACGTTAAGATCAAAATGTTTCAA
Source organism: Sebastolobus alascanus (assembly GCA_916701645.2). Lineage (NCBI taxonomy): Eukaryota > Metazoa > Chordata > Actinopteri > Perciformes > Sebastidae > Sebastolobus > Sebastolobus alascanus. Next base: position 3,578,492 of record CAKAOJ020000121.1, read on the forward strand.
AAGGAAACAATCTTCTGTAACTGAAAGGTGCGATTCCACACTAAGGCAATGATGTTTACAAATGGGTGATAATGGGACAGAAAATAAATACACAAACATCTCTACTCCTTGATAATATAATAATTACAGGGTTGTCTTTTAGCTGGTGAGAAAGAAAAGGGGGAAGGAGGAGTGAGAGAAAGTGCAGAGGCTGAAAAAAAGTCCAGTGACCATCTCTCTGCACCTCGACCTCTATCCTCCTCTTATTCCTCTGCTGGCTGGGCAGTGTCTGCGCTCCGACCTTCTCAAAAACAAGACCAAAGACTTTTTATAGTGGAGGCCAGAAGAGGGGGAAGTGATGAACCCGTCCGTGCGGGCTTTAACAGTCTTGCAGGGATGAGCAGTTAGTGGTAATGTTTTGCCGACACTGTGCCACCGCCACCACACCCCCAAAAGGCCCAGTTTAATCCTGACCTGTCTGCCTGGCCGAGGCAGATGGATGAACAGCAGGAAGATTACGGCGAGGAAGAGGCAGCTGCGTGGTATTTGACGAAGGCGATGGCGGCCAGCTCTTTGCAGAACTCCTCCAGCACGATCACCCCCTCCAGCAGAGTCATGTGGTCGATACTACGAGGAGATGAGACAGAAAGGTGAGGAGTGCGTACCAAAAGTCAACTCAGAAGACAAGAGTAGAGCTGAAACAATTAATCGATTAGTTGTCAACTAATAAATTAATCGCCAACTATTTTGATAATCGATGAATCGGTTTGAGTCAATTTTTAGGGAAAAAAAAGTCTAAATTCTGATTCCAGCTTCTTAAATTTGAATATTTTCTGGTTTCTTTACACCTCTATGAAATAGGGGTGTCATGATTCTCCAAATCCACTTTCAAATTCTTCTTTAAAAAGAGAACTGAACTCCCTTTTTAGTGTTTCAAAAATTACAAAAACAAAACATGAATCCTTCTGCAGTGCATTCTCTGCTGTAATCTACAAAAATACGGTTTTGTTGTCATTTACTGTCGCGCGTTTCTCTCCTGTCTTTTTTCCTCTCTCTCCTCTGATCGCTGTTTGTCGCTGAGTGCAGAGCTTTGGACACAGTCTGTGAGCGAAGCAGAGAGACAGCACTCGGCAGTCTCGCTAGCTTGTTGCTCTCGCTACCAACATCAGCTGCTCTGATTCAACGATGTTGAGCTGAAAAAATGCGACACCGCTGCTATGACAGTAAACTGAATATCTTTGAGTTGTGGACAAAACAACACATCTTAGGACGTCGTCTTGGGCTTTGAGAAACACTGACCGACTTTTTTCACCATTTTATAGACCAAACAACTAATCGATTAATTGAGAAAATAATCGACAGATTTATCTAGAGCTGCAACTAACGGTTATTTTCATTGTCGATTAGAGCACAGAACCGTGTGGTGTAGCGGTACGTACTTGATGCCCTCTGGCTCCAGACCTAATAATCTCTTCCTCACGAGCAGCAGTTTGGGTGTGAAGTCTGGGATGCGCTGGATCCTCAACATGAGATCTCCCACCACCTAACACACACACACGAACACAAAGCAATTACCAAAAGACGACAGCACTGCTTCCATCTCCTGTGGGTAAAAGCGTAACACTTGTAAATCATTACAACATTCATTGGAGACATTACTGTAATTACCATAAACAAACACGAATATCAACAAGGAAATGAGCTGCTTCCACCAGCCTCTACACTACCTACACTGTGTGCTACTGGGACTGATTTCAAAGAAAAATAGTTGGACTGATTCACTCATCAAAATAGATACATAGGTGCAGTTCTTCCAGTGAGAAGCAGGTCGAGTAGCAGCGTGCGCTCGCGATTAATAGAAAGTGTGATTCACATGAACACAATCAATACCACTGGCACGAGATAAAGGCCAACCATTGTCTCAAACATGATTATTTGTTGGACCAAACATTTTGAAATACAATATCAAACATGTCAAGATATTACACAAGACGAGCAAGAAATCTCAAAGTACCCAAATAACAGCGATTGTAAGCTGGCAGTGTCTCCTATCAATGATGGATAAAACAACCACTATAATCTAGACAGGAGTCTTACCCTGACGATGACAGAGAACAGAGACCTGCAGCCAGGTGCCAGGTTGATATAAGGGTCCAGCAGGTACTCGTGCAAGTGGGGGTGTGGAAACATAGACAGCTTGGACAGCACGGCCGTCACCTGCAGGTTGACATCGTAGGGCTGGAGGACAGGGAGGGCATCACATGTAAAACTACGCAGGAAATCAACTGGCGATTATAGTGAACTGAAGATGAAATGTGTGTAGAAGAACTGTTATGAATAAATAATAGTATCACAATAATCAGAAGCTTTTAATGACTCCCTTTTAGACTCAATTTCCTAAATGCTACAAGAAGAAACCCATGAATTCCCATTACTCATTTTCATAATTCCCATCTAACATCATTTGTCAAATGAGTTTATGGCAAGAGCTCATTATTTTTGTTTTTTCTGTTTGTTTCAAAAAATAAAAGGCTTCTGCATAATCAGCAGCTCATTTGCATCATTTTCCCATTTTTCTCTCCACTTTCCATTAGTGGGCCTCATTTACCCTAAACTGCGGTGAACTCTTGCAGCAAAAAAAATAACAACTGTTGGGTGCGTGGGAACATTAGATCTGAGTGAAAATCTGTTAAAACCGATCTGCTCCTTCTTAAAAAAATAAAATAAGGTGAGAATCAATAAAAACAGAAACGGTGGCTCTTACCTGGTTTGACCTAAAATAAAATTTTGTGCTGATTTGCATACAAAAATCTTAATTTATTCACTGGAATCTGGTTGTACATGTCTGGCTAGTAGCTACTAGGTAGATTAACCAGTTTAGGACTCGTTTCAAAAAACATTGCCTTGGAAATTTGCCATTTAAGATTATTTTGGAATTTATTAGGTCAATGTATTTCCATCAATTAAGGCAGTTGAATTTTGATTCAAGTGATGCTCCATAAACAGCAGGCTACTATTTTGCTCCATGGATTTGATTACGACCTGCATTTGTGATTTCCAGAGGACACTTTTACTGTGGGTGTCTTGCTATTCAGACTTAAAGACTAGTGAAGCTTTAAACAATGTAGATATTTCATACAGATATTTCAACACAAAAGCATGCAATTGTTCCAAATTATACCAGTGTAACTACAGATGTTGGCTATTTGTTAGATCAAACTGACCTGATCTAGGATGCGACCCATCCTGTCGAAGAGGACCTTGAGGAAGTGTCCCTCGAAGAACGGGCTGTCCAAGTTACACTTCTCAAAAGGCTTTGGATTTCCCCTCCAGTCCCACCGCAGGCAGACCCCGCAATAGTCCCTGAACTGAGGAGAACAATTCACCTGGTATTAACATGTGTCTTGGGTGATCTGATCACAAGTGGACAGCTCTAAGTACAGGTGCACTCAAAACGCATTAAGACAGGATCGCACCACATTCAGAGGTGGTCTGGGCCGCATATGGCCACATTCCTTTAGCAGTGTGTAAGTGAATGCGTCCTGGGCCATAATGACCGCCTCAACTGACCTGTGTGTGTGTGACTCACGGAGAGAGGTGATTCATTACAGCTTGTGTAGCAGAGGGGCACGTTGTGCCTATATCCTACTTTATGAAGGTAATAAAATAACGGCAAACACTTTATTACTCCCACATTGTCAACAGCAGAGCATAACAGCTTCACTCCTTAGTAAAAACCCTATACATAAGCTATGGCCTACACTGCATCAAGTGGCAACTCAACAAAATATCTTAATATATAGTTCTAGCTTAATAGCTTGTTGGTGTTTTTGTTCCGGTGAGATCAGGTCTGAACAGGGCCCTACTAGCGACATATAAGAAAACTGAGTATCTCAAGCCTTAAACATACTGTAGAATGAGCCTTACCTGTCTGTGTGCATCTCTGAGGTAGGTGTCATAGCCTGTGCCTTCAACATGATACGATGACTTCGCCTCATCGGGCACCAAACACAGGAAACTGCAGGCAACACAATTTAACAGTTCAACTTTTTGTAAAGACTCCAAATGCTGTACGTTGCATCAGGAGCAGACTGCGTACCTGTTGACAATCTTGTGGACCTCCGTCTTCCCGTCAGACTTTGAGTGGTCAGGGCTCTGTGGTGGAGAGGAGCTGAGCCAATCAGAACCAGACAGCCTGCTGTCTGGAGAGAGGTCATCACCAAACAGTGGGTCCTCCTCAAGGTCTCTGTAGAGACAACACATGTTAATTAAAAAGTATTAATATTTATGAGAACATGATCTGATTCTGATCAGCGCTACTGAAGTGGTAACAAAATATGTTCACTTTTTATTTAGTTTTTGCCTAAGGATGTATACATCTCTCAACACGATACTCAACTCTGAGGAAAGAGACCCACTGGTTATAATAGGGTGGAGTCTAGAGGGTAACCCGCAAATTGCGAATCTGATCTGAGATCTGCAAAAACTTGCAAAAAAACTTGCAAAAAATCTTGCGAGACTCGCCTCCCGTCGACCTATCCTAACCTTAACTATTCAAGATCAATGCCTAACCTTAACAATCTCGCGAGGGTTTCCCAGACTTGCGGGTTCCCTTCTAGACACGGCCTTATAATTTAGTAAGGTATTTTAACTTCTATTATCTATTCTGGTGTGAAAAAATGACAAATCCACTTAGTCAATATTATTGTATGTACTAGTTAAAAGGGGAGAATAAGTGGTCTTTTAAGGGGTGATAGCATTTTAGGGCTCTTGCATGGCACCTTTGAGTTCTGGTGTGTAATATGGGAGGTGAATGAAAGTCTACATACAAGTTTACTGTATCTGGAAGTTTCCTGTATGCTTGTAGATATACAAATGTCACTGATATTCTTCAGCTCTTCTGTGAACTCATCTCACCCTCTACAAACAACATGATCGTGTCATATCATGTAAACCCAGTATTACAGTGCAGCATTTGGCGACTTAATTCCTTTGCAAGAAAACTAATAATACCATCAATAATTCAGACCCCATAACTGATCATTTAAAGTTATCAGTGGCTGACATGCATTTCCCACTAAACATGGCTTAAAAAGATACCCACCAATTGAAACACAGAATAAGGAACGGTTTAGTTGAATTGGTGGCACATCTGAGAAACACAGCTAGTTGATGCATTAACTTTATTTTCACTGGTGTGTGTTTGTGCAGATGATTTTCCAGGCAGGTCAGGGAGGTCTAAGGTCAGAGGCAGGTTCCTTACACGGCATCATGGGGCTGCCCGTTCTCCAGGGGCTCCCTCTCCTCCTGCGGTTTGTTCTCCAGGTAGTTCCTCTCCTCCAGGCTACGCAGCACCAAGCTGTGGAGGATGTGCTGGTTGGGCTTCTGGATCAGCTGCTCAAATAGCCGCAGTGTCATGATGCTGATCTGGGGACACAGAACCGAGGCTTAGCTTACAATGTATAAACCGGGAGCAACATGCCAAGTATTTGCTCACTGATGAAAAAAAGTAGGCAGTGGCTGTTTAAAACATCAAAGAGATGATTCATCTCTCTTTTGTGTGATGAAAATGTGTGCAACGGCTCTGGCAGAGACTAATTAAAATTCATGTGCTTTTGGTTAATCATATGATTCACTGGAACTCAGAATCCTTGAAGGGCAGATGGCGACTTGTGCGTCTGAATATCAAACAAGTAAAAAAAAAAAAAAAAAATTCTGAATACATGATTTTCATTTCTGAAGGCAGATAAATGTGATCAGCCAGATATAAATGATGTTAAAGGTACATTCATTAGCAGGACCGGGCACATCCTGAATAATGACGTGATAAGTACCTCGTCTGACAGGTGGTCGCAGTGCTCGATGAGTCTGTGTCTGAGTGGATTCTGAGCCACAGTAGCTGGAGTCTCTGGCTCTCTCTCCTCTCCCAGCAGGAAGTAAATCATCTCCCGCATTAGAGCCTCTGATGTCACCTGTCTGATGATCCTGTTCAGCAGGGCCGTGGAGGTCAGGATGCCCACCTCGGACCTGTGCGCACCACACAAACACACCACGTGTTAATGAGCAGTCACGACACATAACACACCGACAAGACGAAGAATCTCAATAAAGGATGATTGACTGATGATTCAAAGCTAGACTCACGTCTGCATAAGCTGTGGCTCCATAACAGACACAAAGAATCTTTCTCTCACATTCTTTGCCATCACTGCAGCTGCTGACTGGAAGACAGTGAAGAAAAACAAAAATGTACTTCAGCCTTCTGTGGCTTTCAGATACAAAAGCAACTTCAAGTTCTTTTATTCTGACTACAATGTGACACATCAAAACACAGTGAGTCAGCGTTGGTTAAGCACCTTCTGAGCCTCCTTGATGAGCTGGTCACAGTAATCTAGCCAGGACAGGAAGGAGATGAGAGCTCTCTTCCCTGTGAAGACAGCAGCATCCTCCTTCAGGTTATACACATCCAGACTGAAAGAGAAAGAGAGAGGAAAAAAGGTGCAAATATTAAAGGTTTGATGCAAATCCACTGAAAATAGCAATTCATAGAGAATGTTATTTAAAAGTGTAATGAGTAAGATCTGGCCAAAAATTTAGTTTAACCGCTTCTACTCGTTTAAGGCACTGGCGCCCTCGGCCAACTTAACCGTCTTTCAGAGGCTGTAGCCGGCTCAGTTTTAGAGCTAGGAATTTTGGTGAGGAAAAACTTGCACGGCAATTTTCAAAGGGGTCCCTTGACCTCTGACCTCAAAATATGTCAATGTAAATGGGTTCTATGGGCACCCACAAGTCGCCCCTTTACAGACATGTAAATTAATCAAATCAAATCATTTTAATCTTCAATCTCACATCATGTGAAAGCTGGGAAAGCTGTCACATGATGTACACCACTTCTATGTGACATATACTGTTGACCTGCTATCTCCCCCCTAAAGACCCTCTGTACCCCTCCAATTAGACAAAATGGGTGTATGTTAAAGAGGGGTGGAGTGGAAAAGGTTGAGGGCTACCTGCTAAGTCAAGTTAAATCAACTTCAGATGATGACACAACTGAAATGTGTGCAAGTGGTGTTTACAAGTCATTAAATATGTGGTTATAGAAAGTAAACACTAGAAAGAAATTTACCCCCAGTTGACCGACTCCACGGTCTCAATGTCCAAGGGGTCCATGGACTGTGGCAGGGCTTTATAGAAGGAGACCAGCCTGTCAGTCAGGAGCTCACAGAGCTCAGTGTTTTCAGTTAAACACTTGGCAGCTGCCGGCTCTGGTAAACTGACCAGCAGCATCAGGCCCTCACACGCCTTCACTACTATCCTGCCATCCTGAGGAGGGAAGAAATGGATACAGCTCATCAATGCAAACTCAAATGGAGAAAAAGACATAAATAACTTACAGTAAATCATCCCCATGCAATTACTTACAGGGCTTCTAGTGAGGTTGAGCAGCGAGGAGACAAGATTGTAATTGTTGCTGTTATTATTGTTACTGGTTGGACTAGAGGTGGAGGCAGCAGCTGCAGCCTGAGGCTCCTCTGGGCGGTTAGCCTGCTCCTCTGCCAGAGACTGACCAGTATCTGGAGCCAACACATTCTCCTTCACCACCTCCGTCACTGCAGGACTCTTTGTCTCAGGTCTCTTTAACTTGTTCTGCAAATAACATCACAAATAAAAGACATTCTGTGAACTCAAAAATCCTGCAATGCTCGTACTTTTGCTAGTGATATATACAGATTAATATTTATGAATGTGCTGTTCAACTTTTCTTTCTCGCTGGTGTCATAGCAACTCACCTCAAGGAAGAAGTCGACAAGGTATGGGTCCTGCTTCAGTTTGGCACAGACTATACAAAGGAACTGAATCTCTTCGTTTTCTGTCGGAGCAGCCAGCACCTCCCCACACAGACGGATGAGTTTCTGACAGAGGAATGTCACAGCCACGGGGGGAAAAAAGTTACATAACCTGTCAGTTAGCGGACCGTTTTGAGGAGGACGATCAAAACTACACCGAATTCCAGACGGCATCACTTCTCACCTGTACAGGTCTGTGGACATTGATGTGTGGCAGGAGAGGTTGACGAATGTGTGCTAGCAGCTTTGTGTAGAAGGTAAGCACCTGCTGCTTCATCCCTGGAGGACACTGGTGGGAAATCATACAAACAGAATATGTTAGAGTTTATTTTACTAGTGCAGTGCCTGTTCTGAGCGGGCCGATGGCTTGGCTCCCGGTATTGCTGCTTGCAGCGTTGTCGAGAACCGCCTATCACTCGTTGACTCCAGGGAAGTGAAGAAGAGTTTGGTTGTAATGTTAGTATATCCAGCATCCAGCAGCAAAAGTGAACAGCCTGCTGCAGACAACATGCTCGACTCAGTCTGCTGAGCCCTGAAGCCCCGTCCCTGCACAGTGTGCTGTTCGCTTGTTTATTCAAAGTTTTTTTCAATTTGAAAAAGTTGAAAGTTGAAAAGTTTCAAATTGCACCAATTCGACACTGCACTCCCTCGGGTTCCCAGCAATACACCCACCAAGTCTGATGTAGATCGGAAGAACGGTTCTCAAGATATGCGAAGGACATACACACATATAGACAGACAGAGATTCCTTGCTTTATAGTTAGATACCACTATAGAGGCGTCCCCCCCCTGCACCCTGGAAATGCAGCTCACAGTGCAGATTCATTGAGGGGTCTACCAAAATTGTGTGTTCACATACAATCATCGTGATAAGCATGTTTTCCTGGAGGTATCATTCATGTAGTTACCAAAGCATGACTGCCTTACATCTGCCTTGCCCAAGGTGTAGAGAGTCTCCAGGATCTTGTGGTGTAGGAGATACTCCATGCAGGGTCCCGTCTCTCCAGACTCCCTCTCCTTTTCCTCCTGGATCAGGATGTCCAGCATCTGTTCCAGGTGGGATGGTATGTTGGTGTCTGTGACTGGAGCTTTGTCATCTAACAGGGGAAAACACAGAAACATGTCAGAACCTCCGTATGTCCATAAGATATGATCATAAGGGAAAAGGCCGTGCTCATCTTCATCGCATTTTGAAAGTTTGAGGTTTGCCTAAAGTGTAAAAAGCTTCAGCATCCTTCATCTAACAACGTATCCTCATACAACGGTACGAACACCGGTCTCCTGGCGAAAATCCGATGTTTTTTGACCCATCCCTGACCTCCTCCCTATATGACGTTTGTCGGTCTTTATACTTCTTGGTTCACGATTACGTCGATAACATCTGAAAAGGTTTTAGGGGGATGTATACGAATTACAGTGCATTTACTTTTCGTAGGTATAGCTATGAACGGTGTATGAGAGCAGTCTGCATCTAACCACTTCACCTCTGCAGTTTTAATTTTCTATGTTTTTTTCCTTTCTGCTCACAAACAAAAACACAATTGTTAAAACTACATAGCGCTTGTGTGGCGTTGGCTTTAATCCAGATGTGAAAACTTAATTGCTTCAACGTAATGCAGTAAATGTTATTTTATGATCCACTAACATTGCAAAAGAGGAAATATAATCAAATTCACCCTTGCTAAATATTAGTAGCGCTAGTTAATTTGGATGGCAGTGTGAAAACTTTCCTAGGTGGCTTCACAGTGAAATCATATCACTGGTTTTACATGTAAATACATTTATTGTGAAGCATGTAGAAAGTGGTGAGTTACTGAAAACAGTCTGTTTACACTTTAGGATAACCCAGTAAATGAAAGGAGCATGACAGAAAAGAATGGGGATATCCCACAATGCTGCGTGTGACAGAATGACTGCTGGCAAAAAGTAATAAATAGGGAAATATTGTGCATGTACATTGTGCATCAAGTCAATGAATGTTGCATCACACTAATAACACTGAAATCACATATTTCATATTTCAATAAGATTTTTCTGTTTCAATCAAATGACTATTCAAAGCAAGGGGATTTAAAACTGAAGCCCAGGTTAGTTATGAGAATGAAATAATAATAATAAAGTGTTAAAAGACTGGCCAAAGTATGGGTGAATTCATTAAATAACAGGGTAGGATACATACGTCATGCTGAAGGTAACAAAGCACACAATGCCAAAAAATATGGTCGGTAACAAAGATAAAATCACAGCAACAGCTTTCATCAAAATGATCAAATAATTTCTTTAATTAGTAGTCACGTGGATTGCCTTGTGTGAGCTCAGAATAATAGATCAAGTTCATTTAAGTCGCAAGTCTGCAAAATCAGTGATTAGATGCCCCTGAAAACAAGCTCAGCTACATAACACTCAAAGTACAGATAATCCCCCAATCAGCTGTTCAGAGGAAAATTTGTTAAACTGGCCTAACTGGGAGAACTTCTGCAAAGAAGCTGTTGTTTGGAGTGAAGAATAAGAGAAGGAGACTTTCCTGGCCCAAAATGACTAGACAGTCTGGGTTTAACCACAAACTACATCTTAGATGCAACCCGACACAGACACAGAGCGTATGAGTTCTACTTGCGCAGATCCCACAGGCAAACACGAAGGAAGCACTCATAGTCTGAAGCTGCTCTGGTCCAGACAGTGTTGTTGAAGTCTATTCTAGGGCTGCAACTAACGATTATTTAAACGGCTGATTGTTTTCTTGATTGATCGATTAGTTGTTTTGTCTATAAAATGTAAGAAAATGGTGAATAATGTCAATCAGTGTTTCACAAAGACCAAGATGACGTCCTCAAATGTCTTGTTTTGTCCACAACTCAAAGACATTCAGTTTACTGTCATAGAGGAGTAAAGAAACCAGAAAATATTCTCATTTAAGAAGCTGGAATCAGAGAATTTTTACTTTTTTTTTTTAACTCAAAGCAATTAATCGATTATCAAAATAGTTGGCGATTAATTTAATAGTTGACAACTAATTGATTAATCGTTGCAGCTCTTGTCTATTGCAAACTCAACCAGCATGGCATTCCCTGCATACATCACAATTATGCCGTTTAATTTGGATTTCTTCATAAGCATTCCCTTTGCATGGCCTGTGTTCATTTCATGTATAGTCAGTGGTGCAACATGAGCAGACGATTAATTAGTTGATCAACAGAAAATTTGAAGATCAATTAATAATTGTAGTTGATAGAAAATGTGATGTGTTTCTTTGCTGGATAAAGCTTAAAAATGTTGCCATTTGCTTGCTTTTAAATTAAGGCAACTCTTTGGATTTGGTAAATTGCAATGTGCACTACTCATCTTTTAAAATACTGAATGTTGACAATAATAACTGGATTAATAGACAGTGAATACATTCTTATCTGTAACTGTATTACAGTTACATACAGGGTTGGAAATTAGCATCAGCTATCAGTCAAATGCTGGTTAAATATGCAAATGGCTGCTAGATTTGCTTCAGCCAAAAAAAACAATGGTAATCTGGTAGATTTTGTAATACACCAGCGACAGTGGCAGGTGGCCAAAAAAGTAAATTTCCAACACTGCTTACATACCTTATGAACAACTCATGAACAAGCCTAGTTTCCTGCCATTGTACTCAAACCTTACACTGGTGCCACCGGTAGAAAAGACATCAACAACTTTGAAGGCAACCTGCACAACAATCAACCTCTGGGGATATCATGACATAACATTTCTTACCAGAAGTCTCAATGTAATAATGTGTGATGGCCTTCCAGTGATAGACAAAGTCCTCCTGCAAGGGCAGCGACGGGGCAAGCTGAAAAAGAAAAAGTGCAAACATAAGCATATTGTATGTGGCCAAGAGAGACACCACCAATTATCACAGTAACACATGTTTAAGTCACTTTCAAACAGAGTTCAAACAGAGACTGGTTGTTCTAGGAAGTATCTTCTAGCTTTTAATAATATCTTCTCAGTGTGTCTCTAATGTGCCACTACATGATCACTTTGATCAATATGTTGTGATCAAAGAAACAGTCCAGAAGTTTTCAAAATGTTAAATAATGGGGTTACACACACTATCTGGACTATCTGGTCTATCTGCACTATCAGCAACCACCTCTTCTATTCCACTGGTGCACTTTAAACTTAAATTGTAATTGTACATATACATCTATTTATTGCACACTACACTTTTTATTGACGGACGATAAACACCATGCTCACTCACCATGTATATTCTGTATATTCTGTACCTCTATTTATTGTTTTTTTTATAATTCTTGTACACCTGTACCTGTTTTTTCTCTGCTTTGCTGCTTTGACACCTGAATTTCCCCAAGGGGATTAATAAAGGTTCATATTATCTTATCTTAAACTTTCACTGGATCTTATCATCATACACACCGACAAAATGTACGGCAGAATAATGAGTTAACAAGCTAATATTATACAACAAGGCAAAAGTGTTCACTTTGGATCACCTGCCAAACGTCTATTGTTTGAAACCCCGTGACGTGAAGCATCTTGAGAACAGTTTTCAGGCAGGTTATTAGATAGATAGATAGATAGATAGATAGATAGATAGTAACTTTATTGATCCCGAGGGAAATTCAAGTTTCCAGCATCACAGTTCCATAGTGCAAACATATTAGTAAAAAACGTCACAGGTAAGTAGTACACATGTTAGTAAAAACGTCACAGGTGAGTAGTACACATATTAGTAAAACGACACAAGTAGTAACAAGACACATGTAAGTAATACAGAGTATAAAACAAAATATGCAATGTGCAGAAGAACTGTTAAAAATGAATATAGTGCAGGGTAAACAACTGAGATACAGGACTATTTAAAAAAAGTGAATGTAGTGCAGAAAGTGATATAGTGCTGGGTGATTAAGTATAGGAGATATAGATATTAAGAAATGTCAGATATGGAATATAATGCAGGATAAAAACTGAGGTAGAGAAGTTGTTTGTAGTGTTACTGGTTTCTGGGGGCTAACGTGTAAAAAGGCTTTAAAAAAAAAAGCTGTGTGACGTTAAAATGTTTGTGCAACATGAACTAAAGGCTGCTCAGTCGTTTCGACACCGCTCCTCATGATAAGACACGAGCCGCTGTTTGGAACCAGAACCCTACGACGTCACTTTAGCTTTTTTAGCAGTTAAACAGAACGTTAGCGGCTAACGCTAACTAGCTCCGCTCGCCAAACTAACATAAACACAGACGACTTGCTGCGATTAAGAAAATGTCAATAGGGGGAAATGTTAGTTAGTAATATAAACATACAAAAGAAGCACAGCCACGCGTATTTTATCGATAACAACAACAAACAAATCGACAGCACAAACACAAAACGCTAACCTTAGCTCAAGCTAATCAGTTAGCGTTAGCTCGCTACTTAGCAACGCATCGCTAATGCTGACGTGATGTCTGGGCGACCAAAAGGCCTCTTTTAACCAAAAACAGACGACACAAAAGCAAGAAAATGGATAATTACACGCTATTTGTGTTAAAACTCACCGCTTCCACAGCGTGCTGGAGAATGGACGTGAATTTGGAGAACATTTTGTTCTTCGACTGGACTAGTTTCTCCCGAGAAGACCTAGAGAATTCCTCTATCTTCTTCTTCCTGTTGTTGCCGCCTCGATCCAGATTGGAGGTTTCATATAATGACCCTTGTAACGAAAGAAATAAAAGGTAAGCAATAAAACACGTTGCTGTCCACGGGTCTTCCTCACAGGGCCTGGCAACAAGCACTGTAAACAAGACGTCTAACAGGCTCAAGTAACGTATGGCTCACTTTGGACACGGTGGCACTTCCCTCGCCAAACGGTGCTGCTTTAATCCGGCAGGGGGCGCTGGCACACCGGGCCGTGAACGCACCACGGGGTTTATAATTACCGACAACGATCAATGCATACAAATGAAGCCGATGCATTCAATGAGGGGCGATGATGTATATATTTTCAGCTTGGAAAACAACAATAAATAAGCGCACATAAATGTAAAAAAAGAAAGTATTGGATTCCGATAAACAATATATGGAAACAAATCAATTGATCATGCTCCCACATAATTCAAGATCCAAGATTCAAGAATCCTTTATTGTCACTACATAGAGTACAGCGAAATTTGTAGCAATCCTGATGGTGCAATCACGCATAACATACAGTATAAAAGAAGTTTAACCTAAACTACTATAAAATAAGTAAATATATATACATATAAAAAGAAAAGTAAATATATATATATATATCTAACTCGAAATGTTTGCCTATGATACAATATATACAATACAATTACAGTACGGTCGAGGCAGTATACAGTACAATCAAGTCACGGATGTGGGCTATTTCTCTGATATTGCAGTATTTTTCACACACATATGTGCTTTTAGGATAAAGTTCACGGGATGAATAGATGGCCAAATATTTTCCTTTAAAGGACGCTAGCTTTATTAATGGAAACAAATAATTAAAAACATTCAACTTTGGGATTTAGCCCAACTATCACATCCAGAACAGCACAGTCACCCAGGACAAAAAAAGTAGGCTATAGCCGGCTTAACGTTAATGCGACCCGATCGGAATTTCACGAATGATTTAATTTATAACTCTGCAAATTCTGTGATATTATTATGTTCAAATATGGACATAAACTTGTTGGAAAAATAAAAGGGATGCTGTGTGTTCCAGGACACGCCCTGTCGCTGGAAAGTGCTCTCTTGCATCGCGCATAGTCTAGTCTACCAAATCGCAGGCTGTATGCTTCCCTGCGTTTAACCCCGATAAAATGACAGCCAAAAACTTAAAGTACAGATAATATAAGGCGGTCAACCGGTCCCCGTCCCCCCCCCTCTCTTGCTAAGCTGCACCGGTGCATCTCCTGCTGGTTATCTCGGCAAAGAAAGAGAGGCTCTACCTACCGGGCATGTCTGCTAGAGGTGAGTATCTTTTGCCGCAGAAGCCTTCATAACAATACATATACTACAGGAGAAAAGTCTCTTAATTTCTGGGGGGAGGAGGGGGTTCAAGGATGGATTGCTATGGAGACGAGAGCCCATTTACGTCGTCTTTCGAGAGGATCAGGCTGTGATAATGACACTGTTGTTGTAAGTAGGTTACACGGGCTGTAGGCTGTAGCTGAAACACTGCTGCAGCCCTCTCTACACAGCCCACAACTTATTCTGTTGATATCTGCTGTTGCAACCTATAAATAGATCACACTTTTGAAATACCTCAGCTGTGTGATAATGAACCTCATCTGTTGACATCATTAATCAAGGATGATGCATATAGCATTAAGTTAAAGGATGCACACACCCTAATTGTTGTAAATTAAGGCTGCTGATGGAGGACTTGTAGCACTTGTGTGTGAATGCTTAATTGGATGGTTGTGATACTATAGCGAGGGTCATTGTACCTGCTGCTGGTGAGGTGACAAAAAGTACCAGCTTTTTGGGGAAAGCAACAAAAGCAAACTATCATTTGGTGCACCAATCTCTGTCTGAGTGGAGAAGATGTTTTCATTTCTTGTTGAGCATAAATCAGTAGTAGGGATGCACCGGTCTGACTTTTTCAGTCCCGATAGCGATACCTGGGCTTCAGGTATCTGCCGATACCGAGTACCGATCAGATACTGATGTTTAATTATTAAGGTGTATGTCTCACTGTGTGGAAGTGACGGATCATTCTTTTATGTTTCAGACTTGACTTAAACATTGATTTCCTAACTTTTTAAAACAAAATGTGACAAATAAATACATAGATATAAATTGATTTAATTGTTCTTTATTATTAAAATAATAAATTGTACACCAGCAACTTGGTAAAAAAATCTTAAAAATGAACAGGAATTACAGTTCAAGTGTAAACCTTTTTAAATGTGGCAACAAATTGGTCAAAACACAAAGAGGAATTAAAATTGCAGTATATAATGTATATAGTATATAAACATAGAATTGAATTGAATAGATCAGCCCCATTGTCACCAATATCTGATCCAGCTATTTGAGTCATTATCGGCCCGATATCCGATCCGGTATCGATGCATTCCCAGCAAACAGTGCAGGCGGAGCATGTTTGTGCCCATCAGGTGCCTTTGTGGATTTGTGTTCTCTGGCAGAGGAGAAATAGAGCCTCCAGCTGTTCCTGCTATAGGCTGTGATCAGATGGTCTGACTGAAGTTGCAATATTAACCTGACCTCAAGGTTATTGTATTTAATCTGCAGTTGGATTCATCTGTTGTTGGGTGAAACATTTATAAAGAAGCTCAAGCTGTACAGTATGTCACTCCCCTCTGTGTGGTTGAGCCTGTGTTAGCAAGGCGGCTTTGAACTCCCCCCCATCACTGATGTGTCCTCCATGGCTGCTGGTGGAGATCGATGGAGCTCAGAGCCCACCGCTTGACGGCCCCCCGATACATAGATCTGATTAGCACGCTTAAGCCCCTGCAAACAGCCAATCATTATTCATGAGAACTAACTACCCTACAGTTGTGGCAATGTGTGGGTTACACAACTGTGAGGTTATCAATTTATTATCATAGATAAATCAGGCACATTGATGCACACAGTACAGTCTTTGTAAAAATATGTCAAATAAAATAGATATGTTTGTCATGGGCCAGGCTGAGTCACTGGCTGTAGTACTCCCATCTCACATGTACTGGACAACTTGATTCACACCATGTTTCTTTCAGCATATTGTAATTCAAGTGCTCTGAGAGACAACTAGACTTCTGCACCTCCTCATGGTTCTGTTTTCAGGCTTTAGAAAATCTAGCCTGTGACGGGAGACTTTGACCAATCACAGGTCATTTCAGAGAGAGAGAGCGTTCCTATTGGCTGTTCATTCAACGGAGCTGTCAATCACTCGCAAACTCTGATCAAATGGTCAAACTAGGCAGCGCCGATCAAAAATTAATCAATATTCTGTTACTGTAATGCCTATTTCTCGCCTCAAATGTTTTCGGAAACATCTTGTAGTGTACTGTTTAGCTGTTTGCTCCCGCTGGTGGGCGGCGCTTGGTAATTCCTCAACTGATCTCAACATGTCACAAGCTTTCTCATTTTACGGCTACATATTTGATCAGCGCTGCCTAGTTTGACCATTTGATCAGAGTTTGCGAGTGATTGACAGCTACTCAGAGAAGGCAAGGCTCCAGCTTGGCTCTGATTGGTTGTATAGTGACCGTTTTATAAAAATAACTTTTTCAAATCATATGTGCTTCAATTCTACCCACTGCATCTTTAATTGTTTCAGTAATTCTTCAAACAAAATGCCAAACATTTTCCATTTCCAGCTTCCCAAATGTGAGGGATTGCTACTTTTCTTTGTCGTATGTGATAGTAAACGTTACGGCTGCAACTAACGATTATTTTCATTGTCGATTAATCTAAAACGGTCGATTATTTTCTCGATTAATCGATCAGTTGTTTGGTCTATAAAATGTCAGAAAATGGTGAAAAATGTTGATCAGTGTTTCCCAAAGCCCAAGATGACGTCCTCAAATGTCTTGTTTTGTCCACAACTCAAAGATATTCAGTTTGCTGTCATAGAGGAGTAAAGAAACCAGAAAATATTCACATATCAGAAGCTAGAATCAGAGAATTTTTTCTTTTTTTTTTCTTAAAAAATTACTCAAACTGATTAATCGATTATCAAAATAGTTGGCGATTAATTTAATAATTGATTAATCGATTAATCATTGCAGCTCTAAACGTAATATCTTTGGTTGGTTGGTCAAAACAAACAATTTTTGAAGACATCACATTGGGCTTTAGAAATTGAGGACTTTCTGACATTTTATAGAGGAAATGATTAACCTAGATTAATCATATTAATCATATAAAGAAACTAATTCTTAATTACATCCCAAATTCGGATTACTGGAAATAATTGATATTATCCCGGATCCTCCTTTATGTCCAAGGTTGTTGATGTATTATTCTAGATATTGTAGCATCCAGAAATCTATAGGTTAGCCAATGGAAACATTTTCCTTCCCACAGAAACAGGAAGTCAAAAAATGTCTCAAATGACTCCACTTTTCCCTCCCAGTGTGCATTTATGATTACCAGCCCCTCCCTCAGTTGTCCAGCGAGCATTAGCCATTACTGTGCTTTCAGTCTAGCAGTCGCCAACCCCCCCACCTCTTATTGGCACAGGGCCATCAGCTTTTACCTTGGTAGTGATGTCCTTCCATTAGTCACCCCCACCTTATACAAAATACACCCTTGCGGCCATACTGCTCTATTTGGACCTTTCTGTGTCATCATATTTCCTGTTCTGTTATCTTTTGTATAGAATCTCTTAACATGATTTTTTTTATTATTATTATAAAACCATTAGCATGGGGATGTTGACAGAGCACATACTGTACATTATTTTAAGTAGTGCTTTTACATTAATTCCTACCTGTGAGCTGCTGCAGTTAGTCTGCCATTCATGGCCACTGAGCAGAGCAACTGGGAGTTAAGTGCATTGTTCAAGGTCACCTCAGTAGTGGCATTTGAGGGGCGACGGGGGCGTTTCATATCAAATTCCTCCATCTACAGAACGTTCTCCCTCTTGGTCTGGGAAATCCCCCTAAAACCTACCACAGTTCTGTCATTTAGCAAAATCTCATCATTTATTGTTATAGTTTGCTGTTCTGGTTCTCTGCTGTTTAGTTTGGCCATCCATATGTGGGTGAATTTATTGTTCCTCTTGGTCATTTATCTCCGCTCCACCGCAGAATCTTAAAACAACATGTTGGACGGCAGAGTTCTCACATATGTGGGTTAATGTTGTTCATCCAGTTTTCTGCTACTCCTGCACGGGCTGTTTGTATAAGTCATATTTTATAAATGATTTATGGACCTTTTTGAAGGCATTGTAGAGCAGTGTGCTGAATTTATGTAGGTTTTTCCGTTCTTCCTTATGAAATTTGATTTTTAGGCTGTAGCGGGCTCAGTTTTAAAGCTAGAGTGAAGGAGGTTAAATAACGCTCCAAACTTACGCTAAATTTCGTCGAGGAAAAACTGGCCATTATCAAAGGGGTCCCTTGACCTCTGACCTCAAGATATGTGAATGAAAATGGGTTCTATGGGTACCCACGAGTCTTCCCTTCACAGACATGCCCACTTTATGATAATCACATGCAGTTTGGGACAAGTCATAGTCAGGTCAACACACTGACACACTGACAGCTGTTGTTGCCTGTTGGGCTGCGGTTTGGCATGTTATGATTTGAGCATATTCTTTGTGCTAAATGCAGTACCTGTGAGGGTTTCTGGACAATATTTGTCATTGTGTTGTTAATTGATTTCTAATAATAAAAATACATACGTTTGCATAAAGCAAGCATATTTGCCCACTCCCATGTTGATTAGAGTATTAAATACTTGACAAATCTTTCTTTAAGGTACATTTTGAACAGATAAAAAAGTGCAATTAATTTGCAGTTTTATTTTCTAAAAATGTTACTATATTAAATTATAACTTATTGTCATTTGACTTTGCAAATCTGTTCTTATTATCATAAGTTGTAGCATGAATGCAAGGCATAAAGAGTTGTTGTTTAAATGTTGTCAGCCTAAATAAATTGGGGGTAATTTTTAATGTACCTTGTGGGCCATACTTCCCTGTTTTATCCCCATCTTCAATGGACTTGACTATTTTACTCATCTTTTTCCAGTTGTCAGATCTGACAGTAATCATTGCATTTTTAATGTCTGGATAGCTTTAAGTGACTAGCAGCTAAGAAATTCCTTTCCGGTATATCTTCAGTTCTGCCCTGCTCTGACCTCCTTCTTCGCCCCGCCCTTTCCTTGAAGCAGGGTTAGCACATCCTGCACGCCGTACCTGTTACACTGCAGTGTAATCAGGATGATGAATGGTGGATGGGGAGGGAGGCACGGCTCCATTCTGCAGTAACTTAATCTGATGCCTCATCCTCATCCGACCACTGGAGTGGGCTGCTCATGCTCCAGCAGCACGATCCTCTGCATCAGCACTTTTCTCTGTCTCTCTCTCTCTCTGTGTGTGTGTGTGTGTGTTTACTGTATGTGCGAATATGAGGGTTGGTGTGCGCGCGCATGCATGTGTCCTGGCAAATGCCTGAATAATAGATGAGCAGGGGAAGGAGTGAAAGAGCTGCCGGACGGGACAGTGTGTGTGGGAGTGTGTAGAGATGGGGGAGAGGGATACAGCGTGGCAGGAGCCTGGCTACGACGGGCTCTGCAACTACGCCCAAAAAATCACCTCCTGCTTCGGACTGGATGGTAAGACAGGGGGGGAAAACAGAGGAAGAGGAGGAGGAGGGGGGTGTGTTTATTCTAGTGTGGTGCAGAAACGGCAGAGGCTATGAAATGTTTGGGATGCATTTTGTGTGCGATGCAGATTTTTCTGCGTGCAGGGACAGCAGTCTGAGCACATATATGTGTTGATCTGCGAGTGTGTGGGCAGTTGTGTCACAGCGACCACAGAGTGGATGACAATTGGAGGGCAGTGCCTCACTGCAGCAGAATAGCATGTCCTTAGCCACCCTGAGGTCCATGTGTCTGCATGTGTGGGTGTGGGAGTGTACGTCTTCTCGTTTATACCTCACCATCACACTTAATCCTTTCTCTGGGATGAAACTCTTTCTGAACGAGAGTCAAATTAGTTAAATACTGTATGGATGTAAGTAGCAGTTAACTCGGCCAGCCATCTCGTTTCTGTGCACCCTCTCAGGCGAAGAGGAAAATCATTAAATTTGAAGTGCAGGCCAAGCCCGATATCTCCAAACTAAAAGGATATTTTGTGCTTTGTCATTATCTGCTGTGCTTTACGTACCTCGATGATTTATTTCATTTCCTGGGAGGAAGTAGATAGCTGTGATTAGCCTTACCTGTTTCATGAATGTTAGAAGGTTTTCCTGCTTTTACGCTTTGAGTTATTAATCTTTTAGTTATTAATCTGTGTGTATGCATGTAAGAGGCAGTCCTGTTTTAGCAGTACTTCTTTATGGTTTCAGTTGGTTTAAAACATACCAGAGCACTGGTGTGGGGTTATCTTGTTTTTGTGGAGTTTGCCCAGATTCTCCTCCCACACGTCTATGACTCAAAATTTACCTCGTGCTGAACTCCCATTTCCAAGAAAGGTGAATGCATCTTTGACTCAAGAAAGAGTGCTTGTAAAAGTTCAATAGCTTAGAGACGTTGGTTATACGGATTTGGCTCGTCAAGTAAACACTCTGCAGAATCAAATCCGTCCCAACATTAGATGGTTTGAAGATTACATGCCTTCTTACTAAGTTACATCTTCCAAAATCCTATACCCGATGATTTCAGCGGATAACGGAGAGCCACTGCTGCCGTTTCTGATGTAGTCACAGTATTGTGAAGGATCCTGCTGATGATTAATAGTGGGTTTGTGCATTGTTGGCTGCTGGAATGACCTTGCTGGTTGTTGACCTTGTAAAGGACTGGCAGACTCCCAAGGCAATCTACCCTGAAAGCATGTCTTGGATCACTATGATGCCGCACACTGGTATGCATCCATTTAGTTAATGCATTAATGCACATTCACACAAAAACACACTTTGTGAGCGTAATAGAATCTAGATGCGTCTCTCAAAGAGGATCTTGTCGTTTAATGACTCATTTTGGCCTCAAATGTAGCACACAGAAATAAAGACGTGTTTGCTTTTTGACAGAATCTCAGCTCGTCATTGGACAGATGTGCATAAGCAGAGCAGTCATTG
This sequence comes from Sebastolobus alascanus, assembly GCA_916701645.2. Taxonomy (NCBI): domain Eukaryota; kingdom Metazoa; phylum Chordata; class Actinopteri; order Perciformes; family Sebastidae; genus Sebastolobus; species Sebastolobus alascanus. The sequence goes on from CAKAOJ020000121.1 coordinate 3,600,056, forward strand.
GGGCGCACACGAGTCGCATCAGGTGTAGAGACTCCCACCATACACTGGGCCGACCTGATAGAGCTACCTAACCCCACCCAAAAGATAATCATAGGCTCGACGTCAGCCCTAAGCTGCTTATGGCACTAGGCTGGTTGGGCTGAAGACACTCATAGTGTAAGCTTCTTTCCCCGTTTCTCACTCCGCTCTACCTGCAGCAGACCGCTTTGTCATACATGCCGCCTGCTGTTTGGCGTCACCACCTCAAGGTGGACATCAGCGCACCGCTTCTTGCATCCACTGCAGATCTGAAGTGACAGGCGGAGAGGTCGTGACAGGAGTTTCCACCGGAGGCCTCACTGGATATATTGCCATGATTTTATGATGAGCTGCTGTGAAGTCGCCCACCAAGCTCTGGCTGCTTTGTTTCCGTCTTGTGCCTCCATGAACACCCCATGTTCTTGATGTCCAAAGGCGACTGGATGTTAGAGCGGGTCTGAGCCCGACCCTGGCCGACGTCTATACCTGCAGTGCTTCACCTTACTCCGTGGGACAGTCGAAGGGGAGCGGGGCGCCATGCCCACTCTGCCCAACCTCAACAGCCTGGGCAAGCTGTGCAGCTCCAGCCGCAGCCACAATGTCGACCGCGTCCGGGTAAAGCGCAAGAGCTCGGTCAAGCGCATGTCCATCATCGAGGATGGGCACGTGGCCGAGGTCCTGTACCTCATTCCTAAACAATACATGGAGCGGCTTCCTTACCTCGACCCAAATGAGTATTATCTGAGTGAGAGGCTGAACGATGTCGCTACAGGTAGGACGGGAGAGAAGATGCATCTATTTATTCACCCATATCTCATTGCAGCCATCCATCCTTGCTGTGGCTGACTGCAACACCAGTCAGCTCTAATGATGATTGCTTAATCAATGAGTAATACAAAGTGACCATTAAAATGCAAAACAAATGTTTTTGCATGCATTTACAGGAAGTACGGTGTTCTACTTTTTGACAATTAATTTTATTACCCTCTGCCTTTCTCCCTCAACATTTGTTTGTTGATACCATGAGGGGCTGTTTTGGTCCTGTATTGGTGTTTGGCCGCTCTGCTTTTCATCGTGTTTGCGAGTAGGTGTCTGAAAGTGAATTAATTAGTCGTTGCTCAGAGATTACTTCATTTTAATTGGATGAAAGTGAGTGATTACACTTCTTGAGGCTTTCCACATCTGACCCGTGCGTATGTGTGTGTGAGAGCTCCTAGTGCGCGAGTTACGCAACCACGACTCCCCGACGCCAAAAAGTGTTGCTGCAAAATGTTGAAACAGTCAAGAAATTAATCACCGTCCGCTCCGTAGTTACATAATATAATGCAAACCCATATGCAAGGGCAGACCTGCTGCATTTTGCCAAGCAACCGTACATGGGGAAGCTACATGGTGGCTTACATCAGGATTACAACATGGGCAGGAGGACAAATCGAGATTTTCAAACCTTATGTATTCTCTGACTGCGTGCCAGGCGCAGTAGTAAAATCATCATTGCTTGGCACTTAGTTGTTTGCAAATACCACAACAACTCCGTCTGCTTTGGAGTGAAAGTTTGATTTTGGCTAATAGCTCAGGTTCAAAGAAGCTTTGTGTCTGCAAACTGACCCCGGATCAAAGATCACAGAGGTCAAGGCTTATGTTAGCCGTTTCATTCCTTTAGTGACAGCGAAAATCAATCAAACAGTGACAGTCAATAGCTGCTTATATATTCTGTGAGATCTGTAGAGGCCAAGCCTCGGTCATTGGACTGCTGCAGTCTTCCATGACTTTCCTGAGACCCAATATCTGTAAAAAATATTGTTGTAAGACTTTCAAACTCGCAAAGAAACAATAGTCCTCATTTTATTCACCCTTAATCTTTTTTTTTTAAACCTCTCTAGTGTCAGCCGAACAAAGCTGAAACATTATGTTCACTGTTTCCACACTGTAAACAATGCTGCTAGTTAAGTGCTCTTGAATATGAGTGGCACCGATTCTGTTCCCCGAGTGATGTTATCCAGAGGTCACCGTGTTTGACGGTTCCTCAAAGAAAAACATGAAAATAAACCGGCAACCCAAGCTTGCTGCGGATTGTCAGTTAAAAAATGTGTTCTTTATGTTTGCAAATTGTTGAAATTCTTACAAAAGGAAAGACTGTTGAGTGGATGTTGTAGCGGAAACATATTTCTGTGTATTCAGGGAAGCTGCGGCATAGGAATGTTAAGTAGCATGGGTGAAATACACTTTGAAGAAGGTTGCACAGGATTGCTGTTCACAAGCTTCTTATTTTAAAATAGAAGCAAGCCAGTGAAGTGGTTTTCATTATCCAGAGATAGAAAGGCAGGTCTGTCAATGCTCTAAAAGAGTCGAGGGGTTGATCCTGGCTATTAGTATTTTTAACTGTCAAGCTGTGTCTGTTGGATTTGTAAAAATCTGCAAGTCATCACCCCGTGCATAGGGTGTGTAGCTATTCACACACGTGTGTGTGTGTGTGTGTGTTCTGTATGCATTTGTGTGTGTGTGTGTGTAGTTCCACTAATCCTAATTTTAATCCCAGGGATAACTGTGCAGTATATCCACACCAACCACTGTTGTTTACTGTAAATGTGACCTCAGTCTGGCTTCACCACTCAATAGCCTATAACTGTAGATCAAATGCACATGCTAAATGCTAACAATGCTTAATCTGCACTGATATCAGGGCTGTGCCGTGTCTATTACCCCTGGCCAGGTTATTAACGGACAGTCAGACATGGACCATCCTCCATAGGTGAGCCAAATACAGTAGAAACCTTTCATCCATGGATAAAAGGCTTTGCTGCTCAGGAATTGCTCTTGGCAAGCCTTATGTAGCATGAATGTCCAGCAGCTCCTGCACAGATTATTAAAAGTGGCAAAATGATAATAGGTCTATTACAGTATTATGTGAAGACACAATAACACTCTATGTGTTGCTCTTAGTAGTCACACTGTAAACCTCTAATCTTCTCAAAGGAAATGGTTTCAGCTCTTTTTAAAAAGCCACTCAAACTCTTTGGTCATCACAAACTCTTTACATATTTCTCTCCCTTCATAATAATAGAAAATGGGTGGAGTGCTGGAGAAATATCCGCTAACTATTTTTACCGTTGGCCTCACTGGCATGTCTGCCTCCACTTCCCGGTGAGAAGAAAACGCCCCTGTGGAAAGTGATGCACGTTGATGGGCATCCAGCAGGTGGCACAGTTGACACTGCAGTGGATGAATACATTATGAATGCATAATGGAGCTGCCTGCATCAGCAATTACAGAGGTGGTGCTGATGCAAAACTAGTCCTCTCCCCTCAGCCTATAGAGAGGTACGGTGAGGCTCCAGCATGGGACGGATGGATGGATCGGTGACCGTGTGGTCTCTAGTTGCTGCTGGTGTGACAAGGCTGAGTTAATTTTCTTTAGCTTACACATTGAAGTGTCTGCAGACATTGGATTGGTCTCCTGCTATGTCTCTGCTGGGTCTCAGTGGATGTTATTTGTTCCCCAAGAGGCAAATAAGAAACTTTATTAACATATTATACTGTGGAGCATTGGCTTGAGTGAAATAGTATTTGTAAATAATTCCATACATGCTATATATGTGGGGAGTAGATGGATGAGGTTTAGTATATAAGCAGTTACAGTGATGCATAGGTTGTCTATTACTTTATAGAGCAGTGGTTCCCATCCTATTTTCCTTGTTTTCCTTTCCTACTTGTATCTAACAAAAGCTGAGCACCCCCCCCCATATTTTCTGACGTCATCACCCTAAAAAAATGACTAATCCTTGACCAAAATCCTCTCCAATTTGGATAAAGTGATTCAGTGTATTAAGTGAGTTAGTCTTTTTTTGATAAATCAACTTTCTTTAATGAATATAACTCGGCAGTGCTTGTTTCTATTTGTGTGCGGCGGGCGGGAGAGCAAACCGTTTTTTACCGCAGTGAAAATGTTGTTTTGAAAGGCTTAACGCCAACAAATATGGACTGAAGCAGAATATTTAGTTAGATAAAGACATGTTGTGAATTTTGAAAATGATTACATCGATCTTTTTTGCAATACATTTTGACTTTTGGACTTTACAACGCTCTAGAGTAAGAAATGTTTGGATCACGCGAATCGGAGACAATCCTACGCAGCCAACGCTGGAATCTAATTCAACAAATAGTATAATACTAATAATATTAGTGTAGCCTGATCTTTATCTGCCACTGAGCAAAAGTGCAGGGTTTAATCAGAATGTGGCCTAAAAACATATCTTTTTAAATTGTTTTATATACAGACTTTTGTATAAATTATCTAGTAAGTGTGTTATGATTTTAGTTATACATTTGCAAATCTAATTTTGACAACCTCAGAGGAGGCAAATCCTGGCGCACCCCCTGTGATCTTTGGGCACGGATCCCAGGTTGGGAGCCACTTCTTTATAGTATACTAAAACAGCGCGATAGTCTAAGCACCAACATAAACAAAGCAACAACTTGTATATGGACAAAGAGTACATAACTTGACGTATATGAGTTCTCTAAAGTAGAGTTGACAAGAAATGTCTCTCTTCCTTCTGGTCATGTCAGTGGCCGATGATATAAGAGCTGGTGTCTTCACCAGGCTAAGCCAGGAACATGCTCTCCCGTGCTCTCTCTAATTGGATTTCAGAGGATCCACTAAAGATATTAATACAAAGCTCATGCTGGAGATCATGGTAAGTCTGATCTTTAACCTCAAATGGCCCCTTTTGGCCTCTCATGCAGTCCTCGCACCGTACACGGCCTGCTGGACGCGGTGAGATTATTATAAACGTAGGCTGTCACTCAAGGTGAGCCTGGCTTTACTGCATCATGATCAGGTCGACAGTGTTGATTGGATCTGATTAGACAACTCCTATTTTCTGTCATTCTTAATACTGTAGTGTAGATAAACTGAACTGTGGATAATGTGTTTAATACATCTTTTATTTAATTTTGATTATTTATTTTGGTGCTTGGTGCTATAACCACCTCCAGTTAGTGCTAAGAAAGGCCAACATTTCCAGAAGAAGTCCGTCTTTTTCACCATTGTTTGATTATTTAAGTCCATGTTATTTTTCATACGTGTCAAATATGCAATTTTGTGTTAAATTGAACCAATCTTTCAGCGCAGCAGGCTAATTACTGCACTTAAAAGACTAATTGATCTTCTGTTGTAATGACATAAATTCCTTTGTTGAGGTGTTATACGGTACAGTGATGTGTTGAAGGGTTATTCCCAGCAACATTCAGTTGGTGAACTTTTTATTCATGGAATAGAGTTTATTTTCATTTTTAGGGTGTCATAAATCACATCATACCACACAGTTTACAATGGAAGTTGATGTGAGGACACGGTGAAGAGAAGAAGACAGTCTGGTGTAACGGATTTTTATATATAGATATACAGTATATATATTGTGGTCTTTATGCATTTATGCATGCAACTGTTGGTGTCACAGTTTATCCTTACATATGTCATGAGTGTTTGTGTTGTAAGGGGGTCTGTTTTGGGGTTTTTAGTCACACAGAAGCAGCAGCAGCAGCCACCTGGTTGCTGCAATGAGGAGGCGGCTGACACAACAGAGGGGCTGAGAGAGGGAGCAGGAGGGGAAGAGAGGGAGGAGGAGGTGGAGTGGGCAGAGAAGGAAGAGGAGGAGGAGGAGAGGGATGGGAGGAAAACAGGCAGTCGGAAGGCAAACCCCACGCTGTAGCGGCGTTTTTGGGAGGAGAGCTTAGCAGCGCCTACACCTCTCTCTCTCTCTCTCTCTCTCTCGGGTGTCTCGGCTGTTTTTTGCTCTCCAGTCTTGACTAAAAAAAAAGGAACTAGCAGCTCCTGTGTTACTGGCGATCGATACCCGGAGCCTTTTCTGGTGCAGATTTACCTCAATTCCAATGGTCATGGTCAAAGAAAAAGGTATTGTGGTCAGAGAGTGTGTGTCAGGAGTGTGTTTTCATGTGATTTGCTTTGCTTCTTGTGTTGGTGACTGTATGCAGTGTGTGTGTGTAGATGTGCTGCATGTCCAGTTGGATTTGACGTGAATTACTTTTAGTTTGATTATTTTTAGATGTGTGTGGATATAGTCACAGTAATATGGACATCTTTTTATGTGGGTGTGTGTTGCTTTCAGGAAGCTCGACTAATAACACAGTATAAATGTGCATCTTCGACACATCAACATATTCTCTCTAGTTGAAGACTTGCTACGCCCTTCTCAATACTCTCGAGCAGCTGATGCTTGAGTCTGCTTCATTTGGCAGCGTCAGTCTTTATGTAAATGTGTGCTGGAACAAAGCATCTGGCTGGTCGTGTAGGAGCGTGACACTAAAACGTTCAGGGTGATGATGTGCAGATAGCTCAAACGGTCCGTCTGCTCATGCAGGCTGGATATAAAGGTAACATGTAGAGAGAAGAAGAAGTGGAGCACTAGTGTAGGGATCCACACTGCGCAGAGCTGTGAACCTGCACTCTCTGTCTCTCTCTCTCTCTCTGTCTCTCTCTGTCTGCAGCCGTTGCCATGGCGACCATCTATAAGGTACACTCCATTGTTGTCAGCTGTGGCCTCATTCATAGTGTCCCGTTAAGACAAAAAAGATGATTGTTTCCACCTATAACCGAGGTCGCCCAGCTGCGTGGGATGAATTAGGTGAAGTCAGGGGGCATTTCGCAGAGATATTAACATTCCCAGCAATTTGCTGGGGCATGTGGTCGTGAGGTTGAGCATTGTTTGTCAGCATGACTCATGGCAAGCAGCTACATAGGCGCAATTTTCTATAATAAAAATGTCTGGTATGAATTCAAAAGCGCAGAAATGGCAACAATTGTCTTCCTTTCCTTTTGACTTTTCAAAAAATTAACCACAAATATGTAATTTATAAAGATGTAACTCGCATATTCTGAATCCATAAATATTACTAAAAGCAAACTATTACAATGTTTTCCACATTCAAGTCAACTGGACTGGAAGTGAATATGAAAGTAATTAATCCCAGTAATAATAATCATGATGCATCACCATTATAATCCCTCAAACCTGCAGTAGGCAGAATGTTTTTGGCATCATTGGGCAAAAATTCCATAATAACCTTTCAGCATATTGTAACTCAAGTGCTTTGAGAGATAACTAGACTTCTGCACCTCCTCATGGCTCTGTTTTCAGGCTTTAAAAAATCTAGCCCGTGACGGGAGACTTTGACCAATCACAGGTCATTTCAGAGAGAGAGCGTTCCTATTGGCTGTGCTCTGGCTGGTGGGCGGTGCTTGGTATTTCCTCAACTTATCTCAACATGGCTGCCGGGTCACAAACTTTCTCATTTTACAGCTAAACAGTACACTACAAGATGTTTCTGAAAACGTTTGAGGCGAGAAATAGCCATTAACGTAACATAATATTGATTCATATTTGATCAGTGCTGCCTAGTTTGACCGTTTGATCGGAGTTTGCCAGTGATTGACAGCTGCTCATAGACGGCAGACTCCTTCTCGGCTCCAATTGGTTGTTTTCCTCCGGTCTGTGAAACCTGTCTCATGCACTACTGTCAGGATATAGTGACCGTTTTATAAAAATAACTTTTTTTAATCATATTTGCTCCATTTCTACCCACTGCAGCTTTAATAGTGTCTCTGTTAAACCAGCTTGATGTATCACTCCTGTGTTTCAGTGGCTGCTTCACGAGTTGATCCTCCAGCTCGTGTAGACAAACACTGTTCTATGTGTGGGCATGAGATATTTTTATGTTCTGTCTGAAAATATTTCCATCAACGAAAAAAACATGTTTACAGATTTTGTTTTGACAGACGTGAGTGTGTAGGTTTGTTTGAGTATCTGACAGCGCTCTGGTGGTTGGAGGCGGCATCCGGCTCTGGAGCTCGTCCTCTTGATGTGGATTCGACCGGCCACAAAGAAAAGGGCAGTTGCCATCAAGTCCCCCGTGCTGGCAGGACACCCGTAACCTCTGGCTGCCACATGTTCATCTCCCACAATCCCTCTGAAAGTTTTCCGTAGACTTAACCCGCTGCTTCGCCTGCCCACTCTTGGGATCTGCTGGTGGCAGGAGGCTCGTCTGGGTTTATCGTCCACATTTAAAGGGCTCTAGTTTTTCTTTCCTCTAAAGCTACGGCAGCTTCTTGTATCCTCCCGGGATCTCATCATGCAACCTGTCTGAGGCCAGGTGGGCTCTGTACCATCCGGATGCACAGCTGACCAAACACTGGATTATACTGTATGCTCAGAACGATGAATCATAATAAAAGGATTGCAGTGTTAGCGTTTTGTCTGCTCGCAGGCGGTTGTCCTATTTTCAAAGCCAAGAATACCCTTGAAATAGTTTGTAATTTATTGGGGCCGCGTGTACGCACGGCAGTCGGATCTTGATCTACACGTGCTCCTGAGATTTGCGCACATTTGTACGACTAGTTGATTAATTTATTTTTGCTCTTCCTGCGTAAGAGGCCCTGCTGACCGCGCTCTGTGAAACTAGATAATCGTCATCACATGTACGTCACCAACTCCCAGAACTCCTTGAATCTGAACATTTTTCCTCTTGACATGAAAGTCTAATGTGCCTGTGTAGCTGCTTCCTGTGATTTTGCTGCAGACAACTGCAGTGGTGCCTCATCTTTGAAGCTTGCCAGTGTCTACCCCCTGAAAGAGGAGCTAAACCCTTTCACAGACATCAATGCAACACTCTCATAGACACACACTGTTTGGACAGCTGGCACACAGGACCAGAATATACAGATGAGATAAGTGGTCGGCCGGGGGAGAGGCAGTCACTGACCTAAAATATACAGAGGCTATAACAACAAGAGCGATGTGAGAGCAGACTGTAGCCATACATTGTGCCAGTCAACAAACATCCTCCCCGTCTGGCATCAATCGGTTTGATTATCACAGGAAATACGACACAGGACAGTGGGGCCGTCATTCAGAGGCAAAGAGCCAAGGCATTTATCAGCTCCACTTCTTCTAACACAATGGCGTCTGCAGTTCATGAAGCCACCATTGTCTCCTCTCAGATAAGTAACCCCTCTCTCTGTTTATCAGTATTATTATGATGTACCTGCCCAACAACAACCGCTCCGCACTGTGCCGTTCAACCATTCAGAACAGATCATTATTCCAAACCCAGGTCCCTGAGGATTAGTTATTCAAGGTTGGGGAGCCTGGTGGAGGCCGATAGGGTCCCCCCTCCCGCGTTTGAAGTGCTTTGTCTGGGTGGTGGGGCAGAGGGGCGGGGAGGCGGTGAATACAGCCATACATATTCATGGAGGGGAGGGTTAAGAGCTGCTTGTTATGTCTGGGTGATGAAGAGCTCCGAACGCCCTCCTCCCCCCAAACTCATCCGATCACGCTTTGGGATTTCATGGAGGGCATATTTTGTGCCCTTTGATATTCATTATGGGTCAGACCCCCTTGGAATACTCCATCCCAAACTGGTTGGATTGGACGGATACTGGAGTAAAAAGTGTGAAGAGAGGAGGTTTCACGTGCTTCAACCGTTTCACAAGGAATAGTATGTCAGTCCGGTGCTCACAGAATAGGGCAGTCTTGTAACAGGCGGGACTTCAGAGACCAGGTCCAAAGCACGCTGGAGCATGAGGCAATAAACTTTATTAGAAGACTAATGTTTCGACGCCATGTGCGTCTTCATCAGAGTCCTGAGACTCTGAGCTCACATTCTCTTGAATAACCTCCCCTGATTGGGATTCAGTATTAGGGCTGGGACGATTCACCTATGATTCGATACTATCACAATACTTGGGTGCCGATTCGATACGTATTGTTATTCGATATTATGATATACTGCGATTTTTGTTGTAGGTTGTATCCATGCGTACCCTCAGCCTTTTTCTGCTTTTTCGTTTTGGCTCGCTGCGACCAACTGCTGTTTGTTTTGGTTGAAGGATACGGAACAGATATGACGTTGCGTTACTCAGACTACACTGGACCATGGGAAAAAGTTGAATCATACACTTCTAGGGATGTTTACTTTGAAAAATATCTAAATTAATAAAATAAAAATGTTTGAATTTCAGCATGTATGTAGTCACAGATGTCCTGAAGCCAAATATATCAGCGTTTAACGTTTCCTGTCCTTGACAGAGTTAGCATGCAGCTTTAGCCGTGATGTCTAGCTCTGCTTTTCCTGGCAATGTGTGAAACCCAAAGTGTTTCCAAACTTTACTGTATGTGTAGTGTTTACCACTTTGGATTTAACATGTGAGGGTGCAGGTCGTATCCATGTGGAACCTCCGCAGTTTTCTGCTTTCTCGTCTCGGCTCACTGCGGTTTGTTTTGGTTGACGGATACGGAACTGATATGACGTCACGTTACTCAGACTACAAAAATAAAAGCGGTAACTTCCTTCTACCTCTGCATAGACTCAATGAAGCAAATATATTGATTCAAAATCGTAAAAAAAAAAAAAGCGATACATAGGTGAGTCGTTTTTTTTTCCCACCCCTAATTCTTACTAATATTTTTGGATACATGTATATGGACATAGTCTCTGTTGAAAAGTCACAAATAGCTATTTATATATTTACTTTTACTCCTCTCTTTTTATTATTATATGATATATGATTGTTTACCCTGCCTACATGCATCCATTTTTCCAGCCCTAATGCTGAATCAGTTCCCAACTAGGGGAGGTTATTTAAGAGAATGTGAGTCTCAGATCTGTTTGACTCTTATGAAGACGCACATGGCGTAGAAACGTTAGTCTTCTAATGGAGTAAAAAGTGTGTTTGTGTGAGTGTTTCTTTGTCTATGAAGCAGACACATCTGGGGCCAAAAGTGTTGGCATGGATGCCAAGAGTGGAGATGACTCTCTTCATCTGTCTCTCTTTTTTAACACACTCACACACACACACACACACACACACACACACACACACACACATACTCATACACACTAAGGCACATGCACGCTGTACACACACACACACACACACACACACACAAACAAACACACAGTCCTTCGGGGCTGTCTGTACGAACTCTTCTGTCTGTGACTCTTACAGTAACAAAGGCAGGGAGCGACTGAATATTTTATTAGACCTTTTCGTGTCTCATCTATTGTTTAATTGAATTCCCATTTCCCCCTCTGCATTTTGCAAACCACTAATATGGCTTTGCATTCCTCGGGGTTCATATGAGGGAAATGAAGGCAGTAAATCCCATACTCTCTGTCAATAACAACGCTTTTTCTTTTGTTATTTACCAGCGAGGCTGGGGCACGTGTTACGGGAAAATCTGTCCTCAGGGGATTCAAGATGGCCTTCTTCACTTCCCTCCAGAGTATCATCTGCAGCCTCTATTATTGCCAACGCAGCTCGGCTCTGCTTAAATGGGTGGGGGTGGTTGGGTTGTAGGGGTGGAGAGAGCAGCCCCCTTTCCTCTACGCCTGGCTTTGGGATGCTCTGCTGGTTATTGTTCCCTCAGCGCCGTGGCTGTGTGTGTGTCAGTGTGTGTTAATTGTGTGTTTAGGCTCATATCAGTCACTTTATCCCCTGGTGATGAGGCAGGACAGATCACTCTGTCAGCACGGCCAACACATCCAGCCTAGAATGAGGAATGTGAGCAGCGGTCGGAAAAACTGTACCACTGTATAGTTGCTCCGTGCTGAGGTCGCTTCATGTACTTACTTATTTATAGCATTATATAATATACATTCTAGCAATCAAGCGCCATTTTGCTGCTATCACAAGAACCCCTAAAGACACACTAATGGATTTATTTCAAATCCATGTTATTGCAGTAAAATTGTCATGCTTTTGTAAACATAAGTGTGGAGTTCTGCTAAACGTTTGAAAGAGACCTCACTACTAATGGATTTATGTCCAAACAAGTCTCATAAATGGTTCAATCTGAATCCTTTGAGAAAATCTAACATCTCTTTTGATGTTTGCTTCCTTAGTTTTTATGAAACATCATGTAGAGTACCCATCTCGGCTTGACTTTGCCACAGTCTCTCTCTCCCCTCTGTGCAGCCACCGCTGAGCCAAACAGTCTTCAGTGGAGGAGGCGGGGTTAAGCTGGAAAAACACACATAGATTCCCATCCAAAGCTCATTTTTTTAGATCCTGTGTGCATGGGATTTAAACATCTGTCTTGGATTTTTGTCAACCTGTTATGACGTTAGCAGTGTTGACTTTTCCATGCTGGGCTGTCCCCGCTGACAGCACAACACTCTATGAAATGTTAAAAATAGTAAGTCGGCTATACAAACGCTCTCAAAGAGAGATTGTTGGCATCACATGAATGTTAAATATATACTTTAAAGCTGCTCTCATCAATGTTTTTGTATGAACACTGGATAAAATGTGTAATGTGAAAGGTTTAGCGTGTAGTGACAAACCCGACAGAGAATTATCACCACCTCTCTCTGCAGTTTCCCTCAGATCTACAGAGATGTTTAGTGACTTTTAACACATTGCTTTGGTTTTAGGGCCTGCAACTGTTATTGTTCCCTGTCACCACTCTTGTTTTCAGACGTAGCAGGCAGCTGTATCAAGCAAAAAAGCTTTAAAAACCCTCTTTACACTACCAGACCAGCACCAAACGTCAGACAGACAAAGTTAGCGACGAGCTGGTGAACAGAGTGAAGCAATTTAGCGGCTAAAGAGGCAAGTATTCCCCTTGGGAGTTGGTGGAGACCAAACCAGAGCTAAAAGGAGAGCGAATATTGGACTTTCATTCGCCAGGTTGCCAGAAACAGTAGAAAAGGCCCAAATCAAGTGTTGGTAATGCATTACTTAGTAACACGTTTCAGTAATGTGTTCACTTTTTTCAGTAACGATAGTATACAGAGGTGAAAAGAGTACTGAAAATCAAGTTGAAGTGCTGTTACATTACTGAAATATTATTCAACTACATGTAAAACTACTGGTGTTAAAAAATACTTAAGTAACAGTACAAAGTACTCAAAAACTACTTTTTAACCATCAATGTTTAATGCATTATCAATAGCAGGTATTCAATCGAAGAGAGAGATCCATGTAACGTCCTCTTTCAACAAAATACTTTTGCTTTCCTCTGCTCTGATAAATGATAAAAGGAATGAATGGATCAAACAGAGACATATTGTTTTCTAAACAAGTATACAGATACAACAGGAATTTTGTCTGTTAAAACAAAGAATACTAAAAATGTCCTGCACTGTTGTGGCCTGCTGCGGCGGGAGTTTTTTTTGTCCGTAAGTCATGGTATTCGTTGGCCCGTTTGCAATCAGATAACCTTATTGGCTGCACAAAAATGCTGATCAAGGTATAGGATTATGATTTTAAAAGTAGCAAAGTAGATTACATAGTGTAAGAGTAAAATTACAGACTTGAAAAAATACTCATAAAAGTACAAGTACCTGAAGAAATGACTTAACTACAGTAATGAGAGTAGTTGTAGTTTGTTACTTCCACCCCTGGTAGTATAAAGGATTACAATTTGACTAATCTAGTTATTTTAACATTTTGGGGGTTGATTTGTTCACTGTCTTATCAGGAGTTTGATGGAGGGTTGATATCAGTTTGGTCTCTCTGCATTCGGTAGACAGACTGGTTTGGGTTGTGCTAGCAGGTACTTGAGCTGGTGGGGAGGCAGAGTCTCTCAAAGGGGAGAAATGCGACTCTCAGCAACTCCAAAGTCTTATTCACATGTTTTCTCAGCCACGGGCACGCCTTCAGGAATAACCTAGTTTTGCTGAGAGTTGGAGGTGTGTGAGCCGCACAGCTGAGGTCAGGACTTGTGTGCAGTCACCGAGGCTAAGCTAGCTGCTGGATCTCTCCAAACTGTAGGGCTGCCTGTTTTTTAAAGGGGACCTATTACGCTTTTGTGCTTTTTTCCCTTTCCTTTAGTGTGTTATATCGTTTTTTGTGCATGTAAAAGGTCTGCAGAGTTACAAAGCCCAAAGTCCACGCCAAAGGGAGTTACTCCCCCCCACAGAAACACTGCTCCTGAAACACTTTGATTGAAGTCCTGCCTTTACTTCCTTAACGTGGATAACGGCAAGAGTTTGGTTTGGTTGACTAATCACAACATTGGGGGGCAGAAGCTCAAACATAGCATTTCAGACAGAGGATGAAAAGAGGTGCTGCAACACAGCCGGTATCAGAAAAGTAAACCACCTGAAAATAAGCATAATAAGTCTTCTTTAAACAACTATGTCTCATTTTCTATTTCTACATGTTAAAAACAAAAGATGCAATGTGTGGGTGGGGAAGATTTGGGGTTGATTAGAAGCACCATTGACTGAGCTGGGCTGAGTAACAAAAGTAAAATAGTGCAAAGTAAATAAAGTAATGTAATGCATTACGTTTGCTGCTGAGTAATTAATAAAGTACATTAATTACTTTTGAATGATTAAAGGATCATTTTGGTATTTTTCAACCTGGACCCTATTTTCCCGTGACTAATGGGGAAAACACTTATACTAATTGGTCCAGTATTGAGGGAGAACGCTGCAGCCACCAGCCGCTTAACAAGCTGTAATGTAATTATTTGGGGCATCCTGGCACCGTCAGTTTATGTCCACTAAAAGTGTTTGTTTTTGCCACTGACAGGCTCAGATTGTCATTATAAGTGTCTTAAAACATCATGGAAAGGACCCTACAGAGAAATAAAACCTTTTCTTACCCTTTGCTTGATCCAGTCTGTTTGGCATCGTGTGTCTTGCTCAGAGAAGCCTCGCTCTGAAATCTTGCGTCACATCCACATCGTCGAAATCAGCTAAATATTCAGCCATGACATTGAAAATCTTTTAGATAACACTACGCTTTCTCTGTAGGGTCCTTTCCATAATGTTGTCAGACACTTATAATAACAATCTGAGCCTGTCAGTGGCAAACACAAGCACTTTTAGTGAACATAAATTGACGGTACCAGGTTTCCCCAAATGATTACATTACAGCCCGTTTAGCCGCTGGCGGTTGCAGCATTTGCCCTCAATACTGGACCAAAAGTGTTGTCCCTATTAGTCACTTAGAAACAAAAACATGGGAAAATAGGGTCCAGGTGTAAAAAATACCGAAGTTATCCTCTAATATGTGTCCCCTACAGACGGGGGATGCAAGAAATACAAGCAGTAAGACATTCATGCAGGTTGTAAACTTATTTGAAAGAGAAAACAAAGGGGAATAGTAAAATTACAACCCAAACTGTCCCAAACTGTAAACTTCCATCACAATTTAAAGACCAAAATCTTGATTCAGCTTCGACTTTCCGTGCTAGTCTTGGCTACTTACGATTATTATCAACAGTTTGGATGTGCTCGGTTTTGGTTTCACCACCAAATACAGTGTGATCATCTGACCGCTCATCTACATTGTTATCATTACTGATAGAAATGATGGCCAAACCCCAAAAAGTTGTAATAAACTGGAATTTAGCATAGGTTCTTCCAGGATGAATAGTTTGCATAAGGTTTAAAAGTTGCAGTTACCCAGATGGCCTGTGTTTTTCTATGGAGGTGCAATGTCACACACACACAGAGCTGCTGAGACTCAGTTCACTCTCTGGTTCACCCAGAGATGACTCATTGTCCTGCTGAGCGTAATCACATCAGAGACACCAGCCTGGAGACAGATCCTCCACCCTCTCGTACCCACCTTCCTTCCAGCCTCCCTCCTCTTATCCAGTCTTCTTCTTTCACCGTTTCTCACAACTTCTCTCACTTCCTTTTAAATCCAAATTATGAACAGAGTGATGCTCTGTGAACTGTATCCTTAAGAATTGGCACAGGACATTTTAAACTGCCCCCAAGGACTGTGAAAAAAATGTTCTGAACACTGGGCTCTCTTCCTGATTTGATTTTTACTGCAATTAAACCACCTCTCAATATCAGAACGCCACCGCAACAGTAGAAGTGGGACGCAAGGTAGGCCAAGTCATCAATAATCCAGAGTAATGTCTCTCTTTGGTCGACCATCGATTGGTCATGATGCTATTTCTGTGCCTTTGGTGGTGTCTTATTTTAGCCTTGCAGACTAATGATTCATTGCAGAGCAGAAAGGGCAAAGATCCTTCACTGTGTATTCATATAGTGTGTGTGTGTGTTTATCTTTGTTTGAAAAAGACAGAGAAAGAGGAAATGAGAGGATGAGAGAGAGGGGCTGCCTTGCTAGTTAAAGCTCCTGAATGTGAAATAATCTGCCGGTTTGAGAACAGCTGATAAGCTGTGTGCAGTGCGGCACTGCAGCAGTATTTACATCCCGTACAGTAGTGCTGGATTAATGTCTGTCTGTGTCAGGGACGCCCAAACTTTCTACTGAGGAGGGCCACCGGCTGACGAGTCCAGGATCTAAAGATAATACTGGATACTGCTTGTAGAGATAAAGCAAGTTGATAATAGCTTCTCTGATTTATATAATTATGATGGCCGTCACAATACCTCACACTACCTCACTCAGAAAGTGATGTCTAAATCTTGACTCAGATAAAGATCTATGCATGCTGTGCAACCAGAGTCATTTTAAAGTGTTGCCATTAAAAGTAGGCTATTTGACTACCATTTGTAGTCATGCTGGCAGCACCAGTGTGGCTTTAGGGATAGTAATGTTGGCCTGCCGGTCCACCACTTTGCTTCAGACTGAAATATCTCCACAGCCATTTGATGGAACCCCGACAGGGCGATCGCCCTGAAGGGGTTTATTTCACAATAATGACTGGCTAGCTGTACACTATCCCATTTATTACACGGCTACTTACTGAAGAAATCAATAATTTGACGCAAGAATGGTCCTCCAGAGTCTGACATCACAACTGCGTCCATAGCAACGGTCTGTTATACATGGCAACGGTCTGCTATAAAGAAATAACAGACTGTAGAACGCCGTGATTGACCAACCAGAGTTGAGTATTCAACAAAGCTGTGTAATCAGTAAATATATAATAAGTAAATATTGTAATTTTAGTCGTATAGAGTTTTTCTTTGTAATTTTGTAATATGTCTGAGGAAAATGTTGATATTCCCAACGGCCTCACTGTCATCATGCCTTTGCATTTCCTGCATTTCCTGAGATATTCAATCGCAGCAAACATTTAGCCGCTCTGTGTTATTGTTATCTGAGTTGAGTGCCATGCTCTGCTTACTGTCAAACACTTGACATCCACTGGGAAGAAAGGAACAGTTCACCAGCCCAAAAAGCACAGGACAGGAGTTAATGTCAAACTGTGTTTGACACTAAAACTTCTAAATCCAAACATGGCAATAAGAAGCCCAATATGGTATGCACTGCAAAATGATTTCTGGGAACATAATCAAGGCATAGACAGCAAATGGCCCATGATACTTTCCTTTGAGGATGAAAGTACAGTAAACTCAATAGCAGAACTGATTTTATCAATACCCTTTTAGTGTTCCATTTACCAAGCCCTGCTCCCCTCAGCATTTTGTCTCTCCATCCTCCACTGATCAAGACAGACTATATTTAGGTTGTTGCTCTCTAGAGAGCCTATCTGGGCCGTGAACCCCGAGTTGTGCCGTCCTGCTCAATGTTGTTCTTTTTTTACCCTGACAGGCTCTCAGCAGTTGGTCTTTATCTCTGGAGTCTGTGTGATGTTGCAGATTCAGATTCTCACACACAGCATGTCCTCGGATGAACACAACTTAAAAAAAACCCTAAAAGCAATGTTACAAAAAAAACTGCACTGAGCGACCACGATGACTCATCAACATTAAGGTTCAATAGTAATGTGAACGTCTCCTCTCTTGCAGTGGCTCATGCGCAGGACACACACCACCACTCCACAGAGAAGCCCCTGATTCAGTGCTACAAGTGTGGGGAGCCATGTAAGGGCGAGGTGCTGCGGGTGCAGAACAAGCACTTCCACCTCAAGTGCTTCACCTGTAAAGGTACGGGCATTTTATGTGATCAAATACCTGGTGTTGAATGGGTTTCACTACATCTTGTGATTTGGCTCAGCTTTACTCCATGTGAGACGACTATAATATTATGATCAAAAAGGCTGGTCTTTGGTACATAAGTAGGGTGACCATATTTTCAAACCCCCAACCTGGACCCTTAAATGTACCGCAGGTTCATGCACGTGCACATGTATGCGCTTATGCAAACACCAAAGGCATTTATCAGGATTGGGGACAATTATTTCAGTGTTTAGCACACCCACTGACCTTTCAACCCCATGGACAGTTTGTCTCCCAAAATCCACCAAAACAGAGTTTATTTGAAAACTGTATAATATCACTAAGTAAACACAACACAACACAAGGACTGCATTGGTGTAATGTAACATATGTATTGATTGTCATATACCTTTTAAAACTAAACACAAGGTATTTGTCAGTGTGCACAAGCGCAGGCTGCCGGCTAAATGAGCGACTGTGACACATTCTCAGCCAGCTGTTGTATGTTGCTATCTGGTCATCTAAATATGATCTTTTATGTCAGCATTTCCACTATGCGTGACCACAATATGTAGGCTACTCTTGCAGTGTGTACAGAATGCAACATTTTAGTTACCGGCTACTTTACGAAGCCTCTCGGAGCTCTTTAGAAAAGGCAGACTCCTCGGCATGACAGGTTCTGTCAGAAAGAGACGCAAGCGACATAGCAACAGCCTTGACAACGATACATTGATTGACACACGTCAAGACACTTACATTGCTGAATTCAGACGCGTGGTGCATTGTTTGTTTTCATATTGCGTTAGGTAATAATGGGTGGGACAGAACATGATAAACGTCTATGTAAGCTCTGAAAACAAGTATTATTATTATTATTATTTCAATTGTGTGAAAACCAGGACATTTTAGTGTTTTAGAGATATTTGTCGGGACTTGGGATACGCAGCTTGAAACCGGGACAATCCTGGACAAACTGGGACGTCTGGTCACTGTATAAATAAGTTATGTGTTTACAATATAAAAATGAGCCCTCAGACAGCTTATTTTTTTCTGAATTGTAGAAGAAATAATGTGGGAGTTGTGTGAAAATTAGCAGCTAAGGTGTGAAGTTTTAAAATTCATAGCTAATTTCATACTGTCACAATAGTAGGACATTTGCTTGCTTTCATTCAGCACATGCAGCCTATTGCTGACAACATTGTGTTTTGCAAAATATGATTCTCCCCCCGTGATGTATAGTATGATAGTTCACAGGTATAGAGGAGTCTGATTAGGTAAAAAGACAAAAGTGCAAATGAACAAATGTTTTTTTCCACGACTGTCCCAAAAAGCACACAAAGTCCCTAAAGGCCACGCCGTCCTTTCCATCCTCCTCTAACGAGCAGCATGAGTCATCTTCACTTCTCAGACCTACATACCTCAATTAAAGTACCGCCCAGACCGCTTTGACAAGTGACGGTGCAAATCCTTCTGCGTTTAGCCTTATTACTGATGGATTTCTGGCGTGATTACAATGTAGCTGCCCACGGCCGACCAAGCAGTCTCACTCTTGTCTGAATCTGCCTCGCCGAAGCCCTTGTAGTTAATCTGTGACTGGAGGACCAAGGTCCCAGAATAACACAAACTGAGATTAGCACCTAATTCTGTCCTTTAGTGGTAGACATGCCATTAGAGAGTCAGTAGTACTAAAAGTGTATACGCACACGAGTTAGTGGCTGCCAAAGAAGACACGGGGACTGCTTTAATAGCCAAAAGACACACTGTCTTAGTCCTTGCTCTAAATTTATATGTGCTGTTGTGTGTCTCCAACTTGTAGGACTAATAATAACGTAATAGTCAGTTGTGGTCGTGTCAGGTGGAGGTCAAGCTTATTGACAGCCATACTATATCCCCTTGGCAGACAAATCCCAAACAGCCGCTCTTTGCATGCGTTTATCTCATTCCATGAAATGCACAAAAGCAAAACCTTTCAATTTCACTTTCATTTCAATTTCATGAGTTGACCCTCTTAACTTTCCAAAAAGGCATTTAACGTGATGGCATGCATCTGTTGAAAAGCAGAGGTGGCTGGACATCACAGTCAAAGGCCACCAAATCTCCACTGCTGGTTTTCTCTCGACTCATAGCTTACAAGCTAATCTCATCACCCCTGAGCCCTAATGCAATTAAATCTGATTCTCTCCCTCACTCGCTTCCATTCATCCCCAGGATTTAGCGTGGCTCATTGCATAAGAATGATTAGGTGCAGTCATCTCAAACATCAAAATATTTTCCCTCTTAGCCATGGCATTTCCAAAAGGCTATTCAATTCCCAGGCTCACTCTGTGGTGCTGGAATGGTGGACTACATGGCTCATGTGATCATTATGTGGTTGAAATACTTGACATATACAGACACGCCTTATGTCTGATCGGACCATATGTGGAGTTAACGCAACATGTGCAGTCAGTGAGTCGTGATGACTGGGAAAATTACGAGAATATAATGTGAAATGGAAAATAAGTTGTTATTTTAAGCCATGCATTTTTTTAATTAGCCTCCACACCCCAAAATGTACCCCCAAATCAGCCACCAAAGGCAGCATGTCATCAGAACTACAACATATGTTGAAACATGGGAAAACATGGATTTCATGGATTTTTCCATGTGGGTCTGGCTGTTTGTCGGTATCAGTCCACCACTTTGGTCCAGACTGAAATAACTAACAACAACTATTGGATGGATTACCATGACATTTGGTGCAGACATTTATGGTTCCCAGAAGATGAATCCTATTGACTTTGCTGATTCCTTTGACTTTTCCTCTAGCGCTACCATGAGGTTGACATTTGTTTTTTATTGAAATGTCTCAACAACTGTGAGATGGATTTCCATGAAATTTGGTACTGACATTCATGTCCCCGTCAGAATGAATTGTTAAAACTATGGTTATCCTGTAACTTTCTTTATACCACCATCATTAGATTCAAAATTGAATTTGTCCAATACATTGTTTTATGATCAAATGGCAAAAATAATGACATTCCCATCAGCCTCAGTTGTAATTTGTGTTTAGTGCTAATTAGCTAATGTTCATGCATACTAACCATAGACTGTATATAATAGTCACCTGTTTTGAAGCCTTGAGTTCTGCATTTTGGCTGTCGCCATCTTGGTTTTTGGCCGTCACCATTTTGGATTTTTGCAACCAGCTAAGTACAAGCGAACGCTGAATAAGACATTTTAAGGCAACCAAAATGTTAATTAACTTTCATGAACTGAAAACATACTATGAAAGGGTTAAATTTAAAGGCGAAAGTTCACAAGGTAGCCACGCCCTAAAGCATACCCTGCTTTATGGTCTATTTTACTCTAAATGGGACCTTAATTTACTAGATGAACATCATGCTGTATTGAAGAAGACTTGAAACTAGCGATTGAGACCATAAACTCATGTTTACAATGTTTACTGAGGTAATAAATCAAGTGAGAAGTAGACTCATTTTCTCATAGACTTCTATACAATCAGACTTCTTCTTGCAACCAGAGGAGTCGCCCCCTGCTGGCAATTAAAAAGAATGCAAGTTTAAGACACTTCCACGTTGGCTTCACTTTTCAGAACCGGAGGTAGCCCACAATGCTAACATGCTAAAATAACAGGATTAACATGCTAAACATCAGCATGTTAGCATTGTCATTGTGAGCTTGTTAGCATACTTGTATTAGCATTTAGCTAATACAAGTATGCCCCCCCGAGTGTCTCTGCTATATTATCAGGGAGATAAAAAACATTATAGTATTCCACATTCATATGTTTGATTTCCATATTTCTTCCGATATATAGACCTTTTCATTGCCATTCTGTTGCTAGGACAACAGCTTTGGTCCAAGTTTACTTCCTGTCAGCTACTGCATTAACAAACATGAAAAACAGGAAATATACATTTAGAATATTTATGTGTCAAGTTTGACAAGGTCTATAGTAAATCTTTCATGGTAAAACCAGTTAACCGCGTCACTCCATAAAATACCCCAATTGTTCCCTAATTACTATTTCTGCCTTTGCCAGTCTTTCATATGTGTGTAGATGACAAGGTTATATTTGAATTGAAGGAAGCTCGTTGGAGTATTTAGAGCCAGTTATCTTCAGAAACAGATCAGGGTCATTTCCTGGGCTACACAATTGTAGAATTGTTGTTGCATTGAATGCTCTACCTCCTCCACACCGACAATAAAAAGACCTTGCAGTGGTAGAGCTGATTAATCGACACGAGCCCTCAGTGCAGAGTTCCTTCAGAGGGAGGTTTGGCTTTTTTTTATTGTGACTGTGAACACTGATGAAAGGATTTTACATTACACTTCACATTGTAACGCACACAACTCTTAAAATGTATTTCTCAGCGTCCATTTCATGTATTCAGTGAGCCTCTCAGGATTACACAGACTAGCAAGTCTTAACAAAGCCATTGATGCGTGGAGGAGTTGGGTGGCTTGATGTGTTATATGGGCAGAGCACTAAATGACCTGACTCGCAGAGTGCCAATGTGTGTGTGTCCCGTACAGTGTGCGGCTGTGACCTCGCCCAGGGGGGCTTCTTCATGAAGAATGGAGAGTATCTGTGCACGCTGGACTACCAACGCATGCACGGCACCCGCTGCAATGGCTGTGGGGACTTTGTGGAGGGGGAAGTGGTCACGGCCCTCGGCAAGACGTACCACCCCGCCTGCTTCGTCTGCACCATCTGCAAGTAAGACTCATTTTTATATTAGCTGAGTTACCTAGATCTTAATTTGTTGCATTTGTGTACAGCTTTCCAAAACAGCAATAATGAAATTCTGCTCAGAAATATGTGAAGTGACAAACAAACAAAGTCTAAGATGGCAGGAATCCCAGTAGACAGTGTACAGTACCATTCTGTGTGTCACGTCTGCGTCATCTGACTAAATGGCCTCCTCAGGCGCACAGTGTTGACAGACATACTAGAACTACTGTTGATGAAATTGTGGCAGGTCCTGTCATCTTAAGCCCCATCAGACAGCCTGCAAGCAAATAATAAGCTAATAAACTCTTCCACTTACCTCGGGGCCACAGCTCATGTCTTGATGACCGATTGTTCATGTCACCCCTCTCCCAGACGACCGTTTCCCGCCGGGGACAGGGTGACCTTCAACGGGAAGGACTGCCTGTGTCAGTACTGTGTCGAGCCCATGTCTCCGGGACCAAAGGACGTCTTGGGCTCCAGCAGTAAGTTGTCTAATACACACATTCACACAAGTTTAATGCACAGGAAAGCATTTGCTGAATTGGGAAGTTTGCAGTAGGATTCATAGTAAAAATGGAGTATTTGAAGAAATTAAAAAAACTTTTAGAAAAACAAAAAGTCTGGAAAGTCTCAGTCAAGTCTGGAGATTTTAGGTATGATTCATGCATGACATTTAATGTTGCTGTGATATTTGTGCTGTGAAGAATTTTCAGGTTTACATCAGTCAAGCTTGCCCACGCATTATTAGCATAAATTGAACAAAATGACTTTAAAACTGCCATAAATATGGACTAGGAACATTAACCCCTTCACAAGCAGCAGCCGGTTGGTTGGCCAGTCATCATTACCAGCTTGTGCTGTGCACCCAAACATTGTTCAAACTAATATAACTTTACCTTGAATACTAGTAGAGATCCAGAAGTTTCCACAATAAAAATGTCAGGCTGAATTTTGGGGAAAAGTGTATAAAATTACGCACATCTAGAATATTTCTATTTTATGAAACCAAGCTAAAAAACATGGAGTGATTAGACTGTTATCAGGCCATTAAATAGGTGTTATCGGTCGCTATAAGCACCATAGATGTGGGTCAAAACGGGCCCTCTACACCCAATAGTAGGTTTCATCATCTATTCACATGGTAGATCACCGAAAGAAGGTATAAAAGAACACGACAGAGACCTCTAGCGACCGTAGTATTTTGACCGGAGCAGAAGTGGAAGTCAGGCGCTGTAGTATACTGTAGACAGGGTGAAAATCTATATGGGGTAGAGGTTGGGGGCGACGGATGGGACAGAAAACAAATAGCTTTCACCCAGGAGACCAGGGTGCGCATCTTGTGGGAAACCAACAAGAGTTAAGTTTCACTTTCATTTTTGAAACGTTTTTTTTAAGCCAAAACACATCGTTTTTCTCTCAACTTAACTAAGTATTTATCGTTGCCTAAAAGTAGATTTGTTGTCTAAAGATAAAGAAGGCTTTTGTTTCTTTTCAAAACGTAACATTTCATTCAGTTTTACATGTTAGAACATGTAGCTTTTATGTTTCGCTTTCACTTTTACAACATAGTAGGTGTAGTAGGCCCCTATTGACCCACATCAATGGTGCTTATAGTGACCGATAACGCCTATTTAATGGCCTGATAACGGTTGAATTGGGTGGGAAGTTTCACTCAGTGATGACTTTTCCAACCTTAAAGCTACTTAAAGTAATAGTTTGACATGTTGGGAAATACACTACACATGTTCTTTTCTGAGAGTTAGCTGAGAAGATTGATACCACTCACGTCTGTACATTAAATATGAAGCTCAAGCTAGCACCGCTTAGCTTAGCAAACCTACTGCTTGTCATTGTTAGACTGGTTTTTGTGTGGATTAAACAAATGAGATATAACGTTTTAACTAATGAGGTGTAGTAGGTGCTGGTAGGCAGATTGTGGTAACTTTGAACAGAGCCAGGCTATCTGTTTGCCCCTGCTTCCTGCAGCTGCTAAGCTAAACTAAGATAAGCTAAGTGACTGCTGGCTATAGCTTGATATTGAACAGACATATGGAAGCGGTGTCATTCTTCTCCTCTAACTCTCAGCAAGAGCGAATAAGCATATTACTCTAAAGGTCAAACCATTCCTATTAGAGGAGATAAAAGAGGATAAATGTTAAGGGGTTCCACATAAAGAAAATACGGTATGTTTACAGTTATGCCCGAAGACTGAATGATGTCGGGGTATCTTTCATTCTCTCCTCTTCTCTGTAAACGCAGCCTTGTGTTGGACCAGCCATGTTCCTTTATGAATAACACCAAGACAGGCCTTGCTAAATAATGCATGGCCATGCATTTCCTCTCCTCTGGAACAGGGAGTGTGCAGCCCTCAAACCCCTCCTCTCCTAACTCCTCTCATCCTCCCTCTTTCTCTTTCCTCTCTCTCTCTTCCTGTTCTTTCTCTCCCTCACCCCCAGCGGTCTCTCTGTTGGCGTTTGAAGAGCTTTTAGACAAGGTCACCTATAAATAAGGCATGCTGATTCTCCTCACGTCATCATCGCAGCCTCGTTATGCCTTACGTAGTTATCGTCCCCTGTGGTTGCAGTGGGCTCTGTGTTGCTTTCATACTCTATTCATTAAAGAAGAGATGACAGGAAGATTGTTCGTTTAGAAACCAACCTCTTGCACTTTTAGAGCCTCCGGATCCCTCTTGGATATGGAAGGAGCTTTAAGATAGAGATGCGGATGATAGAAAGAGGCAGCTGTCAGGACACTGCTGGTTACACTCTATCACCATCTAGTGTCTCGGGTCAGAACTGACAACATGTCTCATTCTTTGCATGCAATGATTTCTTCCCCAGCAGTGGTGGGAAGAAGTATTCAGATCCTTTACTTAAGTAAAAGTATTAGTTATTTTCTTTTCCTCAATTTGGCCCTAATACGTAGGAGTGAATGTTTAGCAGAAAATGGAAATACTCAACTAAAGTACAAGTACTTAAATACAGTACTTGAGTAAATGTACTTGTACACCACTGTTCCTCGGTTAATATTATGAGCCCGTTAAAGGCTGTGTTTTTACATGAAACAAACTTTCACTCGAGCATTGATTCACTCTACAGGTATTGCTCTCTGACTGTATTTTCTTGTAGTTTTTGTTGTGACAACACTTAACTTTACGCCACTTTTGCCTTCGCAGATTGTGCAGGATGTGGTCGAGACATTAAGAACGGACAGGCTCTTCTAGCGCTGGACAAACAGTGGCATCTGGGCTGCTTTAAGTGTAAGGCCTGCAGCAAAGTGCTGACCGGGGAGTACATCAGCAAGTAAGCAGCTCAAATCCACTGTAATTACAGGCTGCTTGGTCAAATTCAGGCCTGCACGAGGTTCACACACGATATGATGTTTCACTGTCACTGTCTGTCTCCTCTCAGAGACGGCGCCCCCTACTGTGAGAAGGACTACCAGATCCATTTTGGAGTTCAGTGTGAGGCGTGTCATCAGTTCATCACAGGGAAGGTGCTAGAGGTAAAGACACACACACATCACACTCTTCAACATCCCTCTGATTGGCTCACTAGTACAGGCAGATGTCTCTCTGTGCAGCCTGATGTGGAATTTATAATATACTTTTGTAAACAGACTCAATATTGCACCTGGATTATTATGAATCCTGCCTAAGGTACGTTTGAAAGAATTCTAAGGGAACAAATACCTGAGACTTTCATGTTTATTTAAGGACTTTTTTTTTAAGGACTACAATTACAGTAGATTCATTTGGAAAGTAGACCTAAAGTTTCAAGTTAATGTTTGCATTATGTGGATTTAGAGAAATAAGTAAGACAGTTGGAGAGTTGGTCGTAACGTCTACAGGATGTTGCCTCAGAGTGGAATTGTGAAATGTAGTTTGATAATCTCCGGTGTAATCTCTTTGTCGAAGAGCCAAAAGACTCTTGACATGACGGCGTTCAACTAAAAGATGAATTCTTAGCAGATTTTTCCAACTCTGCCTAAACACACATGCTTGCATACGGTCGTACACGCTTGCTTTGCCGCACAAATTATATAAATATTACATAAAACACCTAATGTGATCTGACATTTAGGAAGTGATCCGTATTCATTAATATTCTATGTCGTGCTGCTGTTATGAAACTCTCATTTAAACGTTATTAACGTCGTCTGCGTTTATGTAAAACATTAGCAACACCTCTCTGTGTTCACTGGTCTCTTGAACTAGTGCTAGCCTGTCTGTTCTGCAGACGGTGATCCAATCAGACACAGAGTTATGTGTCATTTAATGGTATGAAAATGTCACTGCTCGCCAGCCAGCCAGGCTTACAGTAATCCAGCACTAAGGCAGGCCTTTATGACAATAGGAAATGGAGCCAATGGATCAGAAGGGCCAAAGCCACTGCAGTCTGTCTGATGGTCTAATCACTGACCCAAGACACGGGTCAAATACCCATCGGTGGGTTTGCATACCGTCTGCTCCTCTGGGAGTGCAATGTGGAAGGCTTATTAATGCAGGGGTAATTAATGCAGCTATTAAAAGCTGAGAGAAATAGGGAGAGTATTTAATGGCATACTACACATATAGAATAAGCACCTTTATTATTCCTGAGAGAGAGATATTCTGTTTTTACGTGTACTGGGTCGGAGGTGCTGTGAAGTGCTTACTATAGCCGCTCTGTATAAATGTAAAAATGCAAATATTAGTCAGTGGCTCCATATCTCTGAGTGGCCACTTGCCATGTGAAATGTTACTGAGGGTTGTTATACAGCAGGCCAAATTTCATTTGGGTATTTTATCACCCTCGGTCAAAGTCACAGAGGCTTTATAATGGTGCTCTCTGCATGCAAAGTGCCACATCAATGTAGATGGAAATTCAGGCGCTGCAGCCGTCAGATCGATTTATTGGATCAAATTATGCACGTTATCACAAAGAGGAACACTCGGATATAGAAGGCAGGTTGACTGTGTCAAACGGGAAGATTTTGTTCATGTTTAATAATAACAATCTTACCATCAAGTCATAAAATGACTTCACATTCCCTGCTGAGAAACACCTTATTTACATTAAACCTGCATACCAGTTTCAGAGGAACACATTCACCAACAGCTGCCGGGTTTCACAATTTCATCAACAGTAGTTCTTGAAGGAAGAGAGAGCAGTTACACAGGATCTGATGAAACTATCTCTTGCACTAACGGAGTGAGAAGGAAGGAAATGTAGCTGAGAGCAGGTAGAGCACTGCAGGTTTATTTATTTCCTGGAAGACGCAGCTCCGCTTCACTCCCTCTACTGCAGGCTTCATTGATCTTCTTTTTCCAGTGGTGTGTCAAGGTGTGTTTTGAGCGCTCTGTGTTTTTTTTCCAGGCAGGAGATAAGCACTACCACCCCAGTTGTGCGAGATGCAGCAGATGCAATCAGATGTTCACAGAAGGAGAAGAGATGTATCTGCAAGGTGAGCGAACCTACTGGCACCGTCACTGTCAAGTGAAAACTTTGTTACTTCACTTTTCGTTTTTTTTTTTAACAGAAACTGAAGAATTGCACGCTCCTCTGTAGTTTGAGAAGAGCTTAGGGGTATGAAACCTGTCGGCGTGGGGATGACTATTAATAGTGCAACAAGCCTATGAATTCACAAGTAAAATATTATTATTTACTGTGTGATAAGTCTGCTTATATGCTGTGCTGCTGACACTGTTTACTGAGCATTTATATTCATGCAGTACTGGAAATAAATTCCACCGACTCTGGCTGCATGGCAATTAAGTAAAAGGGAAGTGAAAAGGCAAGTGTCTTAATAAAGTGTTGAGTCACAACAAGCCGACAGAACAGCTTTAATGCTCCTTCTATAAGTCTCTGAATCTACTAAAGAGATGAACACAATTCTTTCAAAAGACATTCACTCATTTGTTGTTTTGTTGACGGCAATGATGTCGAACACGTCACTCCAAAATCTCCCATAGGTGTTCAGTTGGGTTGAGATCTGGTGACTGCGAAGGCCACACAGGTCATACTCAGTGACCCCTTATATTTTGTGTTGTGTAGAAGCATCTGCATTTGTGTCTCCACTCATTTATGTAGGTTTTTCCTTTAATTTGTCAAAGACATTTTTTATTTTCTTGCACAAGGTCAGCACTAAGTGTACTGAAAATGCAACATTTCAGTCATAGTCAGACCTTCATCACCTCAACAATATGAAACCTGTATACAAGCGGAACAGGCTGCAACAACCAGTCAAAAAGAAAGAGAGATGTCTAGAGCTGTCCCGGATATCATATTTTGGGCTTCGAAGCTTCAGTGAGAAATACGAAGATATTCGAGGCTTCTTGAGGCTGACATGTTCTTCTGTCTGTCTGTCTCCATCTCCCCTGTTTCAGTGCCGCTGCTGCACTACTGTTCACACACAACAAACAGCGATATCCATCTGAGAATAACTAATAATAATTAATGTTGAGTATGAATAACATTGTTGTATATTGTTGTATTGTGTGATAATTCCTTATTTCATGGGCTATTTGGGTATTTATTCTTTATTATTACATACTTATATATTGAAAAAATTACCATGGCAATGTTCAAAGCTTTGATGCATTCGGGTCAGCCCTAGAGATGTCAGAGCGAAGGGGCTGCCACATAGTCAGCACTCCAGGCAGATGGGGGTTCAGTGCCTTGCTCAAGGCCACCTCGGCAGTGCCCAGAAGATGAACTGGCAGCTTCCTAGCTACTAGGCCACACACTCTGTAACATGGTCCATGTCGGACTTGAACCGGCCAGCCAGGTCCCTACAGACAGCTCCCAGGAGTCAAAACACCTTAGACAATTACACCATCAAAAATTGATTAAAAAACAAATCACTTATATAAAACAAACAAACAATAATAACAATACAGGGCTGGCAGGCAATAAAAAAATAAGTGCTTTTATTTTTTTAATCAGTTATTGATGGTGTAATTGTCTCAGGTATTTTTAATTTAAATCTTTTTTTATTAGTTGTTGCAGCCTGTGTCTCTAGTGTAACAATGATGTTTCATAATGTGAGTTTGATGCTTGATGAAGGTCAATACACCTACATGTAGTGCTCAGAGTGTGCAGGAATTTAAATTGTCTTTTGCATAACTACATTTTCATGCCTCTGCACCGGCAACAGCTGTGGCCGGAGGCATTATGTTTTCGGGTTGTCCGACCGTGCGGACCATTCTCATGATCTGGAGGGAATTTCTTCAAATTGGCACAAATGTCCACCTGGACTCAAGGATGAACTGATTCGATTTTGGTGGTCAAAGGTCAAGGTCACTGTGACCTCACAAAACACGTTTTTGACAATAAATCAAGAATTAATTTGCTATTTATGACAATTTCACATAAATGTCTAATAAGATGGAAGAAGTGATGACATTTTGGACAGACATGGATATAAACTGCAACTTCACTGGTTGGTGGAGGCATACAACCGTGAGGCGGTAATTCTAGTTTCCTATGTACCGGGTACCAGGTGTGTATTAAACAGCCTTTAATTAAGTCCGTTAATAACCCATGTAATAATCCATTTGTCACCCATCTGTGCAGAATATGGATATTAATAACAGCAATCTGTCTCAGAACATTTCAAACACACATTTGGAACATATTTAGTCATGTATGCAAAATGCATTTGAATAATATGAATATACTTTACTTCCATATGTTTCTCTCTGAATGTATTTTCTCTCTGTCGTCCTCCTCAGGATCAACAGTGTGGCATCCCGGCTGTAAGAACACCACCAGAACAGAGGAGAGACACAGGGAGCGGGTAGGAATCTGGGGCATCACTGACTCCATTATCCATGACTTTGTCTTGACTGAAAGCACCTTTCTGTTCGTGTCTCATGACAATGTTTTCCTGGAAATTCGGACTATGTAGCGAGGGATTCTGCATGGGCCTTCCCCGTTCCCTCGATGAACTGTTAAACCTTTACCTACTGTGGTTCACGTGCCTATTGAGGCGATGTGTGTGTGTGTGTGTGTGTGTGTGTGTGTGTGTGTGTGTGTGTGTGTGTGTGTGTGTGTGTGTGTGTGTGTGTGTGTGTGTGTGTGTGTGTGTGTGTGTGTGTGTGTGTTCCCTTGCATGCATGTTTAAATATTCGTTCATGTGCATATTTACACGTTGGCCTTGGTGTATGTGTGAACTGTGAGTCGGGCTGGAGAGGCACAACCCCTGTGTGATGTCCTGTGAACCCCCCTCTCCCTTCCTCCACAGCTATTGCCTCCGTCCCTCTTATTCCTCCAAAAAACACAAAGGCAGGTACTGTACTCGCTATTGGCTATGAGATGGCATCATCCTGTGTTCCACCATGTACATAGGACACTGTACCGCACTGTATGCTGCCACCTGCTGGATACAGCCTGCAGTGCCCTCTCTGTGTGTCACATGGTGCCATTCAGTCTTGTCTATTAACACCTCAGACCAGTGGTTCCCAACCTTCTTCCTTCAGGGACAGCTTTTCTATCATTGGGTAAACTGACGACCCCCTGACTAAGAGACATTTTATGGATATTTCATATTATATTCAAAGGATAACAATAACAGTACAGAACAACTGATCAAATTAACCCACAGAGTGAACGCAATAACTTCAGGAAGTTTGTGTAAAACGTGCAATTTGGATGAATTTTGAGCAAATTATTTCCTGAGATTTGTATCAGAGCTGAATTTTCCTGTTATTTTTAGGAACTTTTAATACAAATCTCCCTGTATTATGTATTTTTGGTAACACTGCATTTTACAGGTCCACAAATTTCATGGTAATTAGGTGATAATTAGCAAGTAACCTATTTGAATTTTTTTCCGCCAAATTACCCCAATATTTACCTCAAAATTGATGAAAAATCCTTTTTATAAACATTATTTGATAATTATATTCCGTTATTTCCCAATAGCTGGTAATTTATTTAATACATTTCCAGGAAAAGAATACAAAGATAATTGATTTGAATTATTTCCATGTCTGCTGATAAATAGATAATAATTAGCATATAATTATTAAATCATGTTTATAATAAAGTAATTTTCGATACATTTTGAGGTAAATATTGGGGTAATTTGGCAGTAATTCCAAAGATTTTAAATAGGTTATTTCATAATCAACTAATTACCATGAAATTTGCAGACCTGTAAAATGAAGTGTTACTGTATTTTTTTTTTTTTCTTTTTAACAATTATACATACTAAATAGGCTTCTTTTTTTTATTTTCTCCCTGACGCTTGGCCATTGTTCTATTAGCTCTTTGGCTGTTGTCTTGCCAATTTTTTTTTTTCGAACTTTTAAACAGAACTGAATAAAAATGCTGAGATATAGAACCCCTTAAAATCAAGAAGGCCTCGCGTCCCCTAGTGGGGGTAGGGACCCCCAGGTTGGGAACCAGTGCCTTAGACTACGCTCATATCAAAGGTGCATGAGACAAAGATATGTGCACATTTGGAGGAGCAGACAAAATATCACAGATGACTAATCTCCAAATCCCCAGTCACCCATTAGGTGAAAAGCTCATTTAATTATGCTACACTCAGACCTGCTGCTGCCATCCAAACTGTTCATTTCCCATAAACAGGCATGAGGTCCTTAAGAACATAAAGTCACAGCGCTAAAGCACTCATTCACTTTGCAAATTTGCAAATGAATGACCTAATCATGAAATGACATGTTTGTATTTCAAAGTACCTCATGTTATTAATGAAACGTGAATATGGGGTTTGCAATTCCCCTCTCATATCTCATACAGTATAAAAGCCTAATGTTGGAGTGTTTTGGGTGATAATCACGGTGATGTGCAGATGGCAGGGGGCTGTGGATCGACGGGAGACTGACTGACTGACAGACGCTGTTGTGACTAATAGCCACTTGTGTGTTTTCTTCTCGCAGCCTACGAGGTCGTCGTCCGAGAGCATTTGTTCCAGACCTGGTTCAAGCATACCTGGCTCACCGGGTCACACGATCTATGTAAGAGATGTTATATATGTCTAAATAGATTCTGTCTTACTAGTCAGAAATTCCATTTTTTATAACAGCCTCTTTTGACAGTTTCTACAGTAGTAATCTCCCTTTACCCTTGTGTGTGTATTTGTGTGCATGTTTGTCTTTATTTGTCTCCCTAGGCAAAAGTAGACAATGAGATCCTTGATTACCGAGACCTAGCTGCCATTCCAAAAGTCAAAGCCATTTATGACATTGAGCGCCCTGATCTTATTACCTATGAACCTTTGTACACCACCTCCCTGGATGAGAGAGAGGAGAGACAAGAGAGTGTGGGAGAGGTAAACACACAGAGACCGCATGCATCTTCTCCTGCATGCCATCTTTATGCACATACAGTACTGTACTGTGCATTAAGAGACATATTCTTTAAATATTCCTCTGTTTTGTTGTTGGCTAAGTTTTCCTCTAGTAAGACTTTTCCTCAAAAGACTTTTTTTTTCATGCTTCATTCAAAGCTTTTACGCAGTACTAAACACCTGTGTCCCTCACAGCTCCACACTGCCAGGAGGGAGCGTTCCCCCTTGCCCGATGACAAGGTAAGATACGTCACCGTGTGCTGATGATGATTAAAGATCCTAAATCGCGAAAGAAAAGAGCAAAATGTGCATCATATAAAAAGGAGATCATGTACGTTGTAGGCACACAGCTTGCGCAAATGTGGAAGATCAGCAGATAGTATATACTCAGTCCTGGTACAGAGTGGTGTTCTTTAAAGCCTGTTAGCACCCAGGTGTATCACACGTTATGATACTTACTGTATGTCTGGCTGTCTGGGCTCTTTTGCCTCTATGGAGCAGTCTAAACCAGAGCTTCTTTTGACGTAGCCTATTTTTAACATTTTTAACATTTTTAAATGAATCAATCTGAAAACTTTTCACGCCCCCCCCCTGGCAGAGTGCCCCAGACCCCACTTTGACAATCACTGGTCTAAACTGTCTTGTTTACGAAGAAGTTCTCAACAACAAAGTTATAATTCAGACTTTTGTGATTCTTCCTAGTCCTCAAGAAACATGTCGCCAACCCCACCTGGTGAGGTGAGCATATCATTTTGTCAAATTCACTGTCCCCTGCATGCGATGTAAATGCAGCATATAATGTGTTGTAATTATCCCAGTTGTATAATGACCTGTGTGTGTGTGTGTGTGTCAGGGCTCCTACGACAGGAGGGAACGCATCCTCCAAAGGTCCACCAGTCAGGGCTCCATAGGATCACCAGTTTATAATCGCCACGGTTACACCCCCACCTTGTCGCGGTCGCCACAGCATTTTCACCGGCCAGGTGAGTATGTGTGTGTGTGGGTGGGCACATGTATATTGTTCGAGATAAAATCAGTGGGTTTTTATAAGGTGGATCTTTACTGGTCAGCTAGAAGACAGCTGTTAAAACACTGTGAATGAGTTCACTGACCCTCCCCCCCTTGAGGATCTCACTTCCCTCCTTCTGATCCACTTTAAGGAACTTCACCAAAATTGACTTTGGGTTGTTATGTTATTGATTTTTGCTTCGCAGAATAACAACCTTAAAGTCAATTTTGCGCCTTTAACGCCTGAGTTTGCTATTCTTTCCATTAAAAAAGTTTGATTTTAAAGTGTAATACTCTTCCTTGTTTCTTACTGTTCATCTTGAATGCTCCTTACCTCTCACGTTGGGTGTCTTTTATTTCCTCTTTTCGACATTTGATTCCTGTATATCTTCCTTTTTCTTTTGTCCCTCACCGTCTCACCTTCTACCTCCTCCCCCACCCCGTCCACCTCTGCTGCCTGGTCCTGGGGTTTTGTCCCCCTGTCCCACACCCTCCCTCCCTGCAGAGGCTCTGACAGGCATGCAGAAGCTCTGCTCCTCCTTGTGCAGTAACAGTGTGGGCTCCAGAAATAGTGACTCTCGCCCCACCTCCCCTTTCAGACACCACTTCCTCCCCCATAGCCAAGGTAAGGGCCCCACTCCACTCCACTCCTCTCCTCTCCGCTGCCCCCCTACAAGGCAACACATCATCTCCATCGCCACCTGGAGCGCCACCTCCCGTCAATCATTCTGGATCCATTGCCATTTCTCATTAGACTATATCCTGAATGGTTGAACCCATGCAGCCAAGGCACTGATTCTTCACCAACTCGCATGCACTTCATCACCTTTGACTCTCACAGCCTCTGCCAAAGTAGCTGACAGGCTCTTTGTGTTTGTGTTTTTGCAGCTTTGCATGCACTTGAGAGATACTAGTAATCCAAATCCAATATCCAGACTGACAGCTCCCCAAATGTTGGATGACGATTAACTTTTTTGCCTCATCAGAATGAGTCTCCAGACTCCAGTAAACTTTAAGGCTGAGATAAAAAAGAAAGGATTTGTAATATAAGTTTGCCTTTGCATGCTAGGAGTTATTAGCTTCTTAACCGCGAACCCTTATTGAACCGTGAATTCATATTATACAACAGACTGACATTACAGCTCATGACTCATAGCGCACATTAGCCTAATCTTGCTATTTTAAACTCTGCTACTTTGCTCCGCTTTTGTACCTTCATCACACAGCTCCATTAACTGCATCTATCAAAGGCAACCAGAATGTCTCCCATTCGCTCAGAGTGGCTTTAAACTGGTCCCGTTGGTCCCTGTGTGTTGCACCGTTCAGACTGTGGTTCCCCTTTAGTATCCCTGCTTACGTTCTGTTCTTGGTTCTTCTCACTGGAGGCACTGACCCGCCGAGTGGCCGGAGCTCCCCCCTCCCGCTCAGGCCCGACAGCCGGCCGGTCACCCCGCCTCTCTCTCAGACCCCTAAACATTTCCACCTCCCAGGTAGGAGCTGGAGCGCACCCTGTCACTGCTCGTCCCATCTATCTATCTTTCTATCTATCTTTCTATCTATCTATCTATCTATCTATCTATCTATCTATCTATCTATCTATCTATCTATCTCATTATACTCGATTTGGGATCAGCTTTTGCTTTTTCCCCTCTTCTTTCACAACTATACAGACGGCGAAATTCAGTGTAATCCCTACAGTATGCATCATTGCTTGGTGATTTCAGATGTGTATTTGTATAACAGAAGCACTGTATACTCCGTAAATGTCTTTTCTGTCTGCATTTGAATGTTTTCAGATCAGGGGAGCAACATCTACAGGAAACCGCCCATCTACAAACAACACGGTACCTTTCCTACTCTAGTATAGCCTGCTTTACTGTAAAAAGTACAAATGTCTGATTCGAAAATTCAGAGTAATACTTCTAGGTAATGATGTTACTGGGGTGGGCTATTTTCTGAAAATGCTTTTGTTAATCAACTGAAAGGGTGTATTCATCTACTGTATGTAGTCACCCCCAGTGTCAGTGTATGAGCACTGTTTGAAGTCTGTCTCCAACCCTCTTCTGTCTGACCTGTAGCTTGTTTTACACACTGCACTTTGTCTCTTAACAAGTCACAGTAGTGATATTATACTTTTCTTAAAGCCAGACTATGTAACTTTTGCCGACCTGTGACAATTACAGGATAATGGCACTTCATTGCGTTAAAGGCAACCTGAATGGAGCATGTCTCCTGGCTAGCTAGGCTACAATATGTTTACTTCTTGTTTTACCTTTGTGATAAAAACATTGAAATACTGATCAGTGATAGGCTTTAATATAATGAAACAGTAGCACAAGTAGAGAAGAGGGATATTCAGTGAACAAACCAGTGGGCAACCTCCGGGTCTGAAAAGTGAAGCCAATGCCGAAGTGCCTTAAACTTGCATTCTTTCTAATAGCCAGCAGGGGGCGACTCCTCTGGTTGCAAAAAGAAGTCTGATTGTATAGAAGTCTATGAGAAAATGACCCTACTTCTCACTTGATTTATTACCTCAGTAAACATTGTAAACATGAGTTTATGGTCTTAGTTGCTATTTTCAAGTCTTCTTCAATACAGCATGATGTTCATTTAGTAAATTATGGTCCCATTTAGAGTCAAATAGACCATAAAGCAGGGTATGCTTTAAGGCGTGGCTACATTGTGATTGACAGGTCGCTATCACGGCGTTGTCCGGTCTGGGTCTAGCTAACGGTCTAGCTAACGTTAGCCACTATAGTGGTCATACCAGACTAACTGAGGCTGTAGCAGTAAAACCCCTGAGCGCATTGAATTGAACAAGGGTGCGTTTTATTGCTTATGAACTCAACTTTTCATTTGTTAGACAGAAGAATGAGTTTTTTCAAAAGTTACATAGTCTGGCTTTAAAATGAATCTGACAAAATATGTTAATGGCCCAAGCAAATTTCACTTTTGTTCATGTACGCCAGCTGGTTTTGAGACGTTTTCTTTCAGTCAAGTGATGTTTCACAGAACAGGTGTAATCTTGCTTGTACAAGATGTCATTAAAACCACCCTTGAAACATCCTTAAAACCACACTGACTCTTATCCACTGGCAGTTCCTCACCACTTATTTCAGAAGATTAGATTAAAGGCTCTATCCAATACTCAGTGACTTGTTAGGAAGACATTTGTTTGCATATATTTTAAACCTGGACAAGCTGGGATTAAATGACCCCTGAGTATGACGATCAGATGGTGCTAAGATGTTTACCTGTGGTTGAGACTGTGACCCAGACACTGATAGATCAGTTCCCATGGTTACAAACCTATAGATACAGATGCCATAGCACGTCAAATCAAGTCTGCTGATGAGATCATCAGATCCGCCACCTTCCCCGCTGCCTATGCTCCCTCTACGGATGACAGCTCACGGAGCGAGGGCGACCGTTGGCCCTGCTCTCTCGCTGTATTAGGTACAGTAGGCTCCTGATGGGCATGCTTGCGCTGCTACCTTCTAGCGGTACAACAGACACCTCACCACAATCTAACTCACCTTGTTTCTCCCTTCCAGCTGCCCCAAAAGCTTTAACTGCATCCCTGCTTCACTCCAAGCTTTTATTCAGGCATTACAGTATTTGCCTTTAAGTTTTGCTTGCACAAAGCAGACGTTTGGTTTCTGTTGCTGCCGTATTATTTTCTGCTTGTAGTAGCATCAGTTTCACCATTTTACTGCACATGATGGGTGCACTAGCTGTACACAATAGTGCCACAAATGACTTGGACAGAGATAACTGAGACTGACTTCAAACTGACTTTTGTCTGTCTGTCCTACATCGTGCTGTTCTGTGACATCCAGTAAAATCTTGACATGAATGATGAAGTATAAACATCCGTCATGTCAGCGTAGCCAAATATTCCAATAAGTCCCTCTGTTTGTCTGTCTCGTCAACTCTGTCTCACATTTGTGTTCTTCCG
The DNA here is from genome assembly GCA_916701645.2 of Sebastolobus alascanus. Classification (NCBI taxonomy): domain Eukaryota; kingdom Metazoa; phylum Chordata; class Actinopteri; order Perciformes; family Sebastidae; genus Sebastolobus; species Sebastolobus alascanus. Next base: position 3,637,941 of record CAKAOJ020000121.1, read on the forward strand.
TCCACCTATTGCTCATTTACTGTGTGTGCTCCTCACTGCTCTACAGCCAAATGCCACATCTTTCTGTCTTTCTCTTATTTTGAACTTTGGATGAAGCATTTCATCTGGTTGTACTATACATATAAGTACATGTGAAGCATGGTTTCCTGCCGTCTTTATGTGTGCATGTATATGTGTGTTTTGTGTAACTTTTTGGGCCTGTGTACGGCACCTGTAGGTTCAGAAGGGAGGAGACGATCCAGAGAAGAGGAGGAGGAAGAGGCCTTGAAAAGAAAGCAGCTCAACGAGGAACAACTCACCAAGGTCAGTGAGATAACCTCTAATCTTCAACTTGTATCTTTGGCTGCCATTTGCCTGAAAGCCATACTTGCATGCTTTGTATCCTCAAGTTTGTGTCATAGATTGATGTTTATCTGCATATTTACTGTAAATGATTTGAACGTGTGTGTGTGTGTGTGTGTAGATTCAGTCTGGTTTGGGAAAGCTCATTCTGAAGGAGGAGAAGGAAAAAGAGCAGATCAGGGAGCGTCACGCACGGAGCCTCTCCGCTCAGCGCTACGACCCCAAACAGACCAACTGTGACGCAGGTACAGAGCAGCTTCATCAGCTAATACGCTCCTGAGTTGTCAGCAATGTACTGAAACACAAGATCTGTGCTATATAACACTCTTGTAGATCTTGTAGAACATGTCTGGATGATGAAATAGCTACAATTTGTGAGAAGAAAATCTCTCTTAAAGGAACAGTGTGTAACATTTCGGGGATCTATTATCAGAAGTGGAATATAATATTCATATCTATGTTTTCATTAGTGTATAATCACCTGAAACTAAGAACCGTTGTGTTTTCGTTACCTTAGAATGAGCCCTTCATATCTACCAACACGTTCTCATCCCAACTCGTCACATACCGCCGCTTTGTCAGTTTAGGATGAGGCAACAAAACCACTATAGTTAGGTTTAGGAAATAAATACATGGTTGGGCTTAAAACTACTACGTTTGTAAAGTGAAAATGACACTGAACGGTGAGAACACTGGACACGAACGAACAGCTGATTGTAACGTGACAGTGAAACTTAACACACGGGAACGTACGGGACACGAACAGCGGTCTCCTGGATGAAAGCCTTGTGTTTGATGGACCCGTCCACCACCCCTCCCGCCCGCGTGTCTTTTCGCTCTTTGAACTACGTCACCACACTAACGGCGCACTTTCTCGGAGCGTTTACTGTTGCCGCGGATGGGTTCACATTATAGTTAATGAAACACCCGGTGCACTTCGGAGGTACCGAACGCCGGCGGCGGTAAAAAAAGCCTCGTTATTTGATGCCCTGGGAATGAGACATTCATATCTACATAGGGAGCGGGTCCTCTTCAGACAGTCTGCCATGTTGCTCCGCCATGTTTCTACAGTAGCCCAGAACGGACAAACCAAACACTGACTCTAGAGAGAGCCTTTCACGTTACTATGTTATCTGAAGGCCACCCTAGTTCTCCGACACGCTTGTGAAACTGCGGTAACGTGAGCCGCCGTCTGACTTCCGTTGCTCCTAAAGTAGCGTTATTATGGTAAGGATGGCCTCTGAGCGAGGTGAACGGCTTTACCGCGGTTTTGCACTTGGCGGCTCACGTTACCGCAGTCTTAGGAAGGGAGGATTGAGCGGAGTGTTGGTTGCAATCTGTACTCACACCCCTAGATGCAACCAAATCCTGCACACTGTCTCTTAAATGTAAATGTCCCTGATTGTGGTCAACAACTTTTAAAATCCAAATATAAATGTGAACATTATTTATGTTTCAGATCCAACTTCTCCAACCAAAACTAACTCTCTGCCTGGCTACGGAAGGAATGGGCTGCATCGGGTAAAGAGCTCACTCATACTAACAAGATTACTGTTGATTATGTAACACAGACAGCTGAATGCAGATAAATGACAATCAGAACCATTTTAATCACCAAGAAGCAGAAATTGAATTTTAAATAGTTATAAATTGTCACCAATGCCATAAACACTAATTAGATACATGTTTTATACATAGTAATTATAATTAAATCCTATTCTGGTCCTAAATTGAGATTCAAATTACTTTATTGTCCATTAGATTTGCATAAAATTGAATTTGTCTTTGGCACTGGCCTATAAGACAACACACACCACACACAACAATACACGACAATTATGCATCTTAAAGTCCTAAAGAGACCAAGTGGCAGTAATAATAAAAATGCTAAGTGGATTGTTCTTCCTCTGGCATGTAGTCCATTAAAACATCACAACAGAGCATGATACTCAGCAGTATTAAAAATAGATAATAAGTGCATTTTAAAATAAGTGATGTTGGTTGCAGAATGTCCTAAAAAGCAGCCTTGATTCTTGGGAGGGGGTTTATCAGAAGGGGGGGAAATTGGGGCATTACAAGTGCTCTTATATAAACATGAAGAAATGTAAGAAAATAGAAATAAAGGAGTATGTAACATGTAAATGATGTACATAATGCTACAATATATCACACAGTATATGGAGAGAAATATAAGTAAATAATAAAAATAAGAATAAGAGGTAACACTTCATTTTACAGGTCCGCAAATTAGGTGATAATTCGCAAGTAACCTATTTGAAATTTCTTTGGAATTACTGACAAATTACCCCAATATTTACCAAATTACCCCAATATTTATTTATTAATAGAAAATCACTGTATTATAAACATGATTAAATAATTATATTAGCTATTTCCCAATAGCTGGTAATTTATTTAATACATTTCTGGGAAAAGAATACAAAGTTAATTGATATGCTTTATTTCCATGTCTGCTGATAAATAGATAATAATTAGCTAATAACTTATTTGAAATTTCTTAATAAACTCCCTGAATCATTACATTAGCTACCAGGTTACATTTGTGTAGACAATAAGTCACACAATGGTGAGATTTGTGCCTGATCAGAAGTGTCTTTTATTAGTTTTGGTTTTCCACCTCCGATGAAGAGCAGCGCACGGCCGCTTCTCAAGCCTAAGGGCCCTATTTTAACCATTATGTGCTATTTTAGCATATAATTATTAAATAATGTTTATAATAAAGTATTTTCGATAAATTTTGAGATAAATATTGGGGTAATTTGGCAATAATTCCAAAGAAATTTCAAATAGGTTACTTGCTAATTATCACCTAATTACTATGAGATTTGCAGACCTGTAAAATGAAGAGTTACCGAATAAGAAATGAGAAATATAAGAAATATGTACAAATATTTCTATTAAGACATACAATGTATAACCCCAGTGCAAATAAGTAAATACAAAATGCTGAGAAGTGGGATCTTTTAAGCGTGTTAAATTTAAATGCAAGAATGGTATAAATAAGAATTAAATACAAATATTTCTAGAAATGTACAGTATAAATGTTGCACAGTTGAATTATTGCACAAATTATTGTACAGTTGAGTTAAGTCAGTATTGTATATAGCAGCTAATGGATGAAATAAGGAGGAGTTTGATAGGGCAGGAATGACTTCCTGTGGCGCTGTAGTTCATCTCGGTGGAATGAGTCCTGCACTGAATGTACTCCTGTGTTTAAGCTAATGTGTGTGCAACAGTCAGCAACAAAATACCCAAATGTTAAAGTTGACGTCCTGTTGTCTGTGTCCCCGCAGCCCCAGTCCACAGACTTCACCCAGTACAACAGCTATGGTGACATGTGTGGAGGAGGCAGAGGTGAGAGCTGCTACCGCCAAGCAAATCTCTTGCCAATGTCACCAGAGCTATTCAGCATCAGTACTTAGAAATGGCTTGCTACGTGTACACAAATGGACATGCACTGTTTAAATATTTGCATAACGATTCACACAATGTGTCATCAGGGTCAAACAGTGTTGTAGATAGTAGCCTGGCAGGGGCATTTGACAGCAAAACCATTAACTGTGAGTCTCATTTTCTGTCCCATGTTGTCCTGCAGAGTTTCAGGTATGTCTCTCATCTGCTTTTTCACATGGCATGCTTCCTCACCTTGCATCATATATTTGCTTGCTTTCATGGGTTGCGAGAGGCACCTTAACCTGAATGCACACCGCCCACTGCTGCTACGTGCTTGCATCACTGTTGGATTTAATGTCAACTACAGGGCATGCAGTGCAGTGATTTCCAAACATGCACTGCCCAGTAGCTGAGCCAGTTAATGCAATGTGCAATCATCGCCTCATGTCTTGTTTTGTGTGTTGTTTACCAATGTTATGACTCAAGCTAAATGTCACATTTAAATTTAAAATTCACCATAAGAAAAAAAAAAACTACAGAGACATTCAGAAAACATGTAAACCACTGCCCATCTCGAGTTAACATACTGAACCGTATCCAAGCTACTTGCTCCATCCAGTGAGAACATTAGTGGACATATTCATGCCATTAACCCTGCAGTCCCCTTCCACTATATTACATTTGTGTATGTTCTATTCTTTAGCACATTAAGGATGGCCGTGCAGCACTTGCAAGGATGGACAGGGGAGTATCTATGCCTAATATGTTGGAACCAAAAGCAAGTATCTTCTTCTTTTTGTACTGATGACAATTACACTGAAATATGTTACAACATTTATACACTGTTCATTTATTTAAAGGGGCTCTATGTAAGAATCAAAAATAGCTTGTTAACAGTGACACCTGTGGCCGTTAAGTCAACGACAGTCAGCATCCTGTTGCTCGTGCTTGTGCTCACGCTACGGCGACGCGAGCCAGCATCGGTCAAAACAGTGAGGCGACACGCACGAGACTGAACGTGATCGATAGCTAAAACCACAATATCACTATATATTTCACATGCTTGGCAGTAATGTTAGCTTACCCGTCCAATAGGAATTTTGCCAGCTCTGGGTCTGTTTTGATTCTCAAAACCAAACTTAAGTCCCTCCATGAATTCAAGGCCCGGCCGATGTTGATCCTAGTTTTCCCCTCGACGTCGGTCACATTCCTGTTTTGAAAGACGGGCTTCACTAGATATAACTTTGTTTTTTTGTCCTCCCATGGAGTTTGTGTTGAAGTCTGAGTTGTGGTGGGGGCTGGTCGTTCATTGCCGTTAGGGGACTCTCATTTCTAACTGAACGTTCGCTATCGTTGCACACTGCTAGCCCTGTAGTGGAGCCAGGAGCATAACATAATTGTGCAATTTTTTTTTCTTGGGCCCTCGCCCCAAACACCAGTGCACGCTCGTGGGTACACTCAGAACCACTCCAGAAAATTCCTCTGCCACCATGGAGAGGCTCACTATGCAACTCCCATACTGCAAACAAGCCTTAGATCAGCACCACGGACAGCAGCCAAAGTGCCAAATTCAACGCTAATTTAACAGCTTACCCTTATCCAGTAAATATCACAATATTAAACGTGCGTTTTCTGTTTGAAAAGAAAAAACGAAGACGATAACTGGTTACGTCTCCAGTCTGATCTTGAGTGCACAGCTGATAGGTAGCCTACGTGGTTTATTTCCATAACGTAACAGAAGTGCATATAACGGATTCAGTGTGGACACGGTGTAGGAAGGTGATTTTTGGGCCCCTGACAGCTTCTGGGCCGAACCGGTTGCACCGTCAACATTTACGTCACTGAGTGGAGCTGAAAATAAAGACACTCGCGAGCGCATGACTTCACATCCGTTGGATTTTCCCAGAAATAAGCAGGCTAGGGTTCTTCACATTAAAAACAGTCTATAGGCTGATAGACAAAACCCAGAAAGTTGCGGAAGGTCTGATTTTTTAGGTTAGGCTACAACTTGTTCACACATTGGCGATGATAATTGCGTTTAAAAAATATTTTTACGTGTAAAAACTTTCATATAGTCCCTTTAAGTGCATTTTAACTTGAAAATGAGGACACATTTTGCAACTAATTTAGAAATAGTTTTGCCTCGACAATTTGACTAAGAAAAAAAAAAAAGCCCAGCCCAAAAGAGGAGAATGAAATGAAATAATTAGCAAGTTGTATTTAGCCTTGTAGCGGGGACATTGGTGGAAGAAATAAAGATTTTTACTGGAGGTGAAAGACTCCCATTAGTTCTTGATGATTTAGCATGCTGCTTCAGGAGCTGACGAGTCACGCTTAGCATGCTGGCTTCTCCATACTCATCTGCACATAGCTTTGCCTTTAAGTGGCTGGATACTGTATGCAGCATACAGTGGAGAATCCAACGCCCAGAGTGTCATCCAAACAACTCATATCACTATATACTGCGTAGTATATAAGAGATTGTACGTTAATGTGTGGATATGAGTTGGTCAGAGGCCTCAACTAACTTCTAGTTGCTTATTATTGAGCATTTCAGCTAAATTAACACTGTTTGCCAGTTTCTTCTTGTACAGAGGGGATTTAGAAAGTAGAAGCACCTCAGTTTTCCAGGACACAATCATTCCCATGTGGATTCACTTGGCCTACATTACTGGTGTTCTTTTTTTAGTTTGCATTAAATTACTCTAAAAACACCGCCCTTTACATAACTCTGTTTTCATGTTTTTGCCCTTACCTAATCTATTGCACGTTTCTACAACAGAAAAAAAGTGTGCACACCATTATAGCACCCTGCATTTCCCCCAAAAACCTTAAAAAAAACCCAGCTCTCACTCCCAGTCAGCCTCCTGTCACATACCTGTTCTCCCACCCAGTGTTCCCTCTGTCACAGTCAGAACAGAAATATCCAAATTTCATAGTTTTGTTTGACAAAAATGGTTTTTGAAGCTTGACTCCAGCTTGTAGGTTTGACCTGTTTCACTGACGAGTGTCTCCTTCTGAAGGTGTATCCCTATGAAATGCTCATGATAACCAGTAGAGGGAGAGCTAAACTGCCCAGGGATGTGGACAGAACCAGACTGGAGGTATCAGATTTCCACCTGACTGTCCGCAATTGATACTGGATTTCTCTACTTTTTGTGTAAATAACATGTTACACAAATACAACTGTAGCAAGGAATGTGCAGTATCCATTGCTGCTTCTTGTCATTTTTGCAGTGACCCTTTTTGTGGCTTCGGTGCTAACCACGCCTCCCCTCCTCCCCTCCTTTGTTTTCTCCACCTTTGTTCTCAATTCTAGCGCCACTTAGCACCCGAAACGTTCTTTGACATCTTTGGAATGGAGATCCAGGAGTTTGACAGGCTTCCCCTGTGGAAACGCAACGACATGAAAAAGAAGGCCAAGCTCTTCTAGCACTCAGAGCAGCATGCACATACTGTACATTCATTCAGATAGCACATGACAACTGTAATCTAGATGTAGGTTTTTGGTTTATTTCCTTTTCTTCTGGTTTTTTGTTTTATCCTGGCATAATCAAGGAAGCCATGAAATGGACTCTGATGCTTCCTGAGACTGTGAGCTGAATGATTTGTCCAATTAGACTTGCACAGGAAACAAGGAATCTCTTCCATGTTCAAAAATGACAAAGAATGAATGATAAATAGGGTCATGTTATTTGGTTTGACTGCGCTTGTTTTACTTCTTGCTTTGCTTCGAGTGGAACTGCTTTCCTTTCTTTCTTGCTTGTTTCTTCCTACTATTTGTTGCTGTTGATTCCTGTGGAACTTTGTAAGTACAGTAGAAACCTCATGGCGCCATTACGAAATGCTCGTAGCTTGAACATGTGTCAGCTTTTCCTTCGCTTGGGCTGAAACAGTTTTAGTCCAAAGTTTGCAAGAATCGGCTCAGTGAGTCTTTGAATAAAAATTTAAAAAAAAAAAAATAGCAGCTGGGAAAGCAGTCAGCTGACCCATCAACTGTTTTACCGGATCTACATGGAAATGAATCATCGCCACTCTCCTTCCCCTGGCTACTGTACACGCCAAACGTCCATCTGACCCCAACAAAAAGAAAACGTCTCTCTTCTCAGGCTCTCATAAACACGGCCAGACACTTTCCCTTTACATGTATTGGAAGTACAAATCTTAATATATTTTAGTGCCGTACCCAACATACAGTAACCAACAACTAGATAAAACACCTAATGTTAAGAAGCAACTGTATTTGAAAATACTGTTTTATAAATGAAAACCCACACTGCCATTTGTTGTAATGAAATCTAAGCCAATAAAGCTTTAAATCACCATGAACCATATGATCCTCAGCTATACCAAAGGTACCCACCGCCTCTTTTCTGTTCTCTCTTTTCTTCTTTGCATTTCACCAATAAACACACCGGTCCTGTGATGTTACTCAGGGTGAGAGGTTGTCTGAGGACTTTATGGGACCAATCAGACGGTGGAGACTATTGACTTTCTACACAAACTCTGATAAGTCAGGGCCCCTGTGAGGAAACACAGGCCTTTTACTCTGATACAGATATTTACTAGGGACGTAAATCACAAGTTTCATCACGATACAATGTTATATAGATTCTTTGGACGATACCTGATATCATAAAGTCTGCTACAATATGATTTGATTCAATTCAGAGGCCTGCAACCGATATCAGACAATATCATATGTCCATTTAACACAATCAGTTTTAACACATTTATATCAACTCACAAAAAGCAACTAAAATATGACTTTACAATTTTAGGTAACACTTCATTTTACAGGTCTGCAAATTTCATGGTAATTAGGTGATAATTAGCAAGTAACCTATTTGAGTTTCTTTGGAATTACTGCCAAATTACCCAAATATTTACCTCAAAATTTATCGAAAATTACTTTGTTTGGCTGTCTTGCCTTGGGACTTGACTCTGGACTTTTATTATTATTATTTAATATCTAATATAAATATAATTTAATAATTATATTCCGCTATTTCCCAACAAGCAGTAATAAATAGCTGCTTATTTATTTAATACATTTCCAGGAAAACAATACAAAGTTCATTGATATGCTTTATTTCCATGTCTGCTGATAAATAGATAATAATTAGCAAATAACTTATTTCAAATATCTTTAAAAAACTCCCTGAATCATTACATTAGCTACCAGGTTACATTTGAGTAGACAATAAGTCACACAATGGTGAGATTTGTGCCTGATCAGAAGTGTCTTTTATTAGTTTTTGTTTTCCAACTCCGATGAAGAGCAGCGCACAGCCGCTTCTCAAGCCTAAGGGCCCTATTTTAACCATTATATGCTATTTTAGCATATAATTATTAAATAATGGTATAATAAAGTAATTTTCGATAATTTTTTGGGTAAATATTGGGGTAATTTGGCAGTAATTCCAAAGAAATTTTCAAATAGGTTACTTGCTAATTATCACCTAATTACCATGAAATTTGCAGACCTGTAAAATGAAGTGTTACCAATGTTTTCCATATGAAATATTTTGTACACTACATATGTGTGCATATCTTTGATATCCAACTTGTTATGAGTTCATAAATACCAAATACTTGTAGTTTTTGAGATATAGACATTTTGTTATCATAAAACTATCAATAACTCACTTTTCAGGCAAACAATTTGACCAATTTTGAAAATTCACATTTGTGCCAAGAGATCACCTCCACCAAAGGAAATTAAAAATTAAGGTTGCGGGCACAAATGGGTTAAGGTGATCACAGGAAAACTTTCCTCCTTCACCAGATGAGTGTCAAAACAGCCTTCTAGTGTCAAACTGTGCACATACATCATTCTGTACAGTGAAGCATCTAAGTGAGGTAACGTTAAACAAAATACATTTTTTGGGTGGAGGGGGACTTTAACAATGTAGAAAACCATGAGGGAAACCAACTGTGCTATAAAGCAATGTTTAGTAAATAATCCACAAATATCCCAGACAAAAAAAATATGCTCCATTGGTATCAAATGCATCACTTGTGCTGTGAATGCGTGTGAGAGCTGCAGTGTGGCCTCATTCAGTCACGGGGGAGACTTAATGTGGGACAAATATGAGTGATTGTGGACAGATTTTTCCTCCTGGATGAATTCAGCATTGACAAACACTGACAATGGGCATAATGTTCATCTTGATTAGGTCGCAGCAACACAGCAAAGCCTTCTACAGGAAACTGAACCATTTGAAAATACAGTCTCAAATGCAGAAATTATGGTAAACAGTCACAGTAAACAATGGCAGACTCAGGCTGTCTGAGGGGCAGGGGTGGAAAAAAAATAGGGCACCAGCTGCACCAGTATGTACTGTAGGGCAGCCTAGAGGGCACCTCATCATGCTTTCTCCACTGGAAGGGCACCCTAGAGGGCACCTTATCATGTTTTCTCCAATGGAAGAGCACCCTATGGGGCGCTTTATCACATTTTATCCAATGGAAGAGCACCCTAGAGGGCGCTTTATCACATTTTCTCCACTGGAAGGGCACCCTAGAGGGTGCTCTGTCACATTTTCTCCACTGGAAGGGCACTTTATCACATTCTCTCCACTGGAAGAGCACCCTAGAGGGCGCTATATCACATTTTTTCCACTAAAAGGGCACCCTAGAGGGCGCTTTGTCTCATTTTCTCCACTAAAAGGGCACCCTAGAGGGCGCTTTGTCTAATTTTCTCCACTGGAAGAGCACCCTAGAGGGCAATTTATCACATTCTCTCTACTGGAAGGGCACCCTAGTGGGTGCTTTATCATGATCTACCATAGGGGCATCCAAGAGGGCATTTTTGCTGCGATTTGTTCGAACATGGTGCCCCCATGACAAGGAGGGTGGTCAATCTCCACTTTGTTGCTATCTACATCAAGTCTCACAATAAACTGCTTCTGCTTCTGCACTTCACCACAAAGAATCTGTCTGACTGGTGTGTGCAACTGTTTCTACAGGAGACATTAGAAAAGCACCAAGAGTTTCTAAAGAGGCAAAGGGAAGCAGTGAAATACAGGCTGAAAAAACTGGCAGCACGACAATCAGAAATCACAGTGAGTTGTTTTCAGACAAGTACTGTATGTGTTTAAATTTTGCCACAACATGAATTCTTTCTGTTTTTTACATTTGAAAATGAAATTACATCTGTGATCAGTCAGTATAATAAATTGATACATGCTTATGCCTGACTCAGAAAAAGTCCTCAGTGATAAGGAAGAACATCATACGAAAATATCAGGAGATCCAGGCCGTCCTGGACGAGGACCTGAGGGTCACATTGTCCCACCTGGAGATGGAGGAGCGGGCTGCTGTCTCCACCCTGGACGGGCTGATGGAGAGGAACTGTTATCTGATCCAGGAGATAGAGCAGGACCTGGCCAGACTCACTGTGGCAATGGACCAGACCGACACAGAGCCTGATACCATGGTGATAAAACTTAAAGTCCTGTGGACCGAATATGATTTGAAATTTATATGGGAACTATAAATGTTACATTTTTCTCTCAAAGTTCATTTAATCTTGATTTTTTTCTGCTTTTCTTCAGTCCTTCTTTTCATACCCTGAGCCACAAGATATAGAGACAGTGGACAGGTATGGAATCAAACCATAATTAATGATAATAAAAAAAGGTGGAGCAGCAGCTGATGTTTCTCACTCTGGTCTGCCTCCTCCAGAGTGATTGATCTGCTCAGCAGGACAGACCCGAGCAGTGTGAGCCTGGACCAAGTTAAAGCTGACCAGATCCTCGGCCTCGCCAACAACATGCTTCTGCTGATCAGCTCACAGACCCCGATAATCAAGAAACTCACCAAGAGTTGTCAGTTCACACATTATTTCTATAGTGTTCATAACCGCAACTTGACCTCTTTTTAAAAACTTTCTGTTTTAAATGTCTCCAGATTCCAGTGAGGTGTGTCTGGATCCGGAGACGGCCCACCCAAAGCTGATCATCTCCCCCCAAGGTGACAGTGCCACCTACACAGACACCTGGCAGCAACTTCCTGACCTCCCTGGACGCTTTGACACCACCCTCAATGTCATTAGCGTGCAAGGATTCAGCTTTGGTCGCCATTACTGGGAGATTGATGTGACTGGGAAGACTTACTGGGAGCTGGGTGTCACCTATCCCAACATTCCCCGCAAGGGCACCACTGAGGACTGCTGGCTGGGCCGGGGGGAAGAGTCCTGGTGTGTGGAGCTCTTTGACGGGGAGTATACAGCCTGGCACGGAGGTGTGCCCCACCAGCTGCCTTTCACAAAACGCTTCTGTCGGATTGGTGTTTTGTGTAGTTTCCCTGCAGGACTGGTGACGTTTGTTGAGGCAGACAACATGACGCCGCTGTTCTCCTTCTGTGCAGGAACCTTCTCAGACTGCCTCCACCTGGCCGTGTGTCCTGGTCATGACCACAATGGCACCAATGCTCAGCCTATTGTGATCTGTAATGCTCCGTCTCCTACCAGTGATCTCTGATTAGTAGCTCTACAGAAAAGCTATGCCTTGCTAAGGCACCACTTTCTAATAATGCGCCAATTATAAACGTTTATAAGCTGTAAGTAATGGGTTTATTAATAATTAAATATGCATGAGACAGGTAGTCTGAAAAAAATCATGTGGCTCTGTGTCCGGTGCTCCTAATGGCAAGTCTGCAAGATTTCACAGGCCGGAGGAAAACAACCAATCAGAGCCGAGCTGTAGCCTGCCGTCTCTGAGCAGCTGTCATCACTCACAAACTCCGATCAAATGGTCAAACTAGGCAGCGCTGATCAAATATGAATCAATATTCTGTTACTGTAATGCCTATTTGTCGTCTCAAATGTTTTCAGAAACATCTTGTAGTGTACTGTTTAGCTTTAAAATGAGAAAGTTTGTGACCCGGCAGCCATGTTGAGAACTAGATTTCTCTCAGAACACTTAAATTACAATATGCTGAAAGATTATTATGGAATTTTTTCCCAATGATGCCAAAAACATTCTGCCCACTGCAGGTTTAAATATATGTATTGTAAAATTCCATACATTTTGCAAGACACTACAGGTGAATAAGATAAAAATCTTTAACTAATAGATATCACCATGAAATTTCCTAAGTTGATTGCTTACATTAAGACAATTGTTTTTTGTACTACATGTTTTCTGAAATGTTATGTTTAAATATGCAAATAATGCTAACTTTTGGTGAATTTAATTGAAATCTACATGCGCAAATAGACAAAGTGTAGAAAAATAAACACCTAAATGTGATTTTTGGATCTTTTCTATCAGTAGTCTGAAAGAATGTCATGACATGACATGGCATGTCATGTCATGACATGTAATGTCATGTCATGGCTTTGCAAGTATGCTCTCTGAGCCTTTGAGTGGGCACATATCCTGTTTGATTAAAATTCATTCTAATTATTTCAATATAAAAAATGTTTCAAGGGTGGCAGAGACAGTGATCTTGATTTTGCACATTTTATTTGTCCATTTTAAGTCTTCACTAACATGAGCAGCGTTCTTCCTATTATTACTAATAAAATAAAGAGCAGAGTTAAAATCAATAAAAGTGACTGAGCAACAGTGACGAATGCCAGACGACCCCGCTGAATCAAAGGTGAGTGTACTTACATAAATAATTAGAAACGTGTGAGTGATCTGCCAGACAGTGCACTCTCGTTTTAGTCTCCTGGAAGTCTTCTGATCCGCTGCCACCATGAACCTAAAGCTCCTTTTCTTTTGCCTCGTCTTGGCGGTGCTCCTCATACCTGCTGAAGTATGTATTCATCGATATAATATACAGCAATTGTGTAGCAATAAGCAAATGCACTGGCTCTTATTTACAAGGTTGCAATGTTTGAGAAGCCATTTTGCTGGGAATGAAATTTTGTGGTGCTGTCAAATTATTATTCAGCTGAAACCTAAAAAGCACAAAGAGCATGGACCTGGGCACAAAGACGACAAAAAAAAAGTAGAGGTTGAGGACATAATCACAGGTAAGTGCTTCTTTTTATTCCCTTTATATTGTTTTTGTATAGAGCATTATTTTTAAAGGGTAAGAGTGAGAGGAAGTCAACAATGCTTTATATCTTATAAAGGAAAATTATTGTTTTAGACCTCGTCTTTGGGATCCTGGGGGGAGGCGGTGATGGCGATGATGACGATGATGATGACCACACAGACTGGCTATTTGACCTTCAAGAGCCAGAAGGTGAGAGAGTTAACACTCAGGTATTCCTATACCAATCTGTAATGTCACATGTTTCCCATAAAAGACGACATTACATTGGAAAACTAAATTTGAAAGCTTAGGTTCCCCTCTTGGCTTTTCTCATTTCTTAGGCCAATGCAACCCAAACCCTTGCCACAACAATGGAGTGTGTGAGCAGAAAGACAAGAAGAAATTCAAATGCAAATGTCCCGAACCTTTCAAGGGAAAGATATGCGAGAAAGGTTTGGAAAAAAAAATCCCTTTTACCATGCTATTGTTGTTGTTGTCTGACTGGTCATACATAGAGCTGCAGCGATTAATCGATTATTATTATCGATCGATTGAATTAATCGCCTACTATTTTGATAATCGATTAATCAGTTTGAGTAAACTTTTAAGAAAAAAAAGGGTAACACCTCATTTTACCGGTCCACAAATTTCATGGTAATTAGGTGATAATTAGTAAGTAACCTGTTTAAAATTTCTTTGGAATTATTATCAATTAACTTTCTATTTTTTTCATGGAAATAAATTACCAGCTATTGGGAAATAGCTGAATATAATTATTAAATAATTTTTATGATAAGGTAAATAAGGTAATTTGGCAGTAATTCCAAAGAAATTTCAAATAGGTTACTTGCTAATTATCACCTAATTTCCATGACATTTTGCAGACTTGTAAAATGAAGTGTTACCGAAAAAAGTAAAAACTCTCTGATTCCAGCTTCATAAAAGTGTATATTTTCTGGTTTCTTTACTCCTCTATGACAGTAAACTGAATATCTTTGAGTTGTGGATAAAACAAGACATTTTAGGATGTCATCTTGAGCTTTGGGGAACACTGATTAACATTTTTCACCATTTTCTGACATTTTATAGACCAAATAACTAATCGATTAATCGAGTAAATAATCGACAGATTAATGGAGAATGAAAATAATTGTTAGTTGCAGCCCTAGTTATATATGCACAATATATGATGTCCAAAAATGAGTTGAAACTGCTGTGTTATCATCTCAGGTCCCAAACATTGTAAAAAAGGTATATGCGGGCGAGGTGAATGTGTGCTGACTTTAACTCCCCCGTTCTATGAGTGCAAATGCAAGGAGCCCTTCCAGCCTCCACTCTGCATTCACAGTAAGGAGTATTTCTTTGTTCAAACAACTTTCTACAGTTGCTGAAAGCAAGTTTTCACTGTTAACTGTTTTTCTCCAAAGTGTCACTGTGTGAGCCTAATCCATGTAGGAATGGACAATGCATCAACAATGGTACTGACTTTGAGTGCGAGTGCCCTCCGGGGTTCAGAGGACATTTCTGCCATGTTGGTAAATACATTATTGTTTTCCTTTTCCCAGTCCAGCATACGCATCAACATAACTCATATACTGACTGAGTGAGGTATATTTCTTAGGCCCAGATGACTGCTATGATGATGACGTAGAGTCATACCGTGGCAATGTGAGTGAGACTGATGACGGCCATGAATGCCTCTACTGGAACTCTCACTTCATCCTGGACAACGGTGTTGATCCCTTCAACTCCTTCGAGGACAGTAATGGACTTGGCCCTCACAACTTCTGCAGGTCGGTGTATTCAAATAGCAGAGGACATCTATACAAGAGGATGCTCACTCACATGTTTTCTTTGACACAGAAACCCAGACGGAGAAAGGATGCCTTGGTGCTTCTTCAGGAAAGATCGCAAGTTGTCGTGGGACTACTGTGATGTCACAGAGTGTCATGGACCAACAGGTCAGCTTTAAAGTCAGACAACTTTATGGTTACGAATCAACGAAAACAGTTGTTCTCTTCTTGTGTGTGTGATTTCAGGTATGGCGCCAACTGAAATTGTCCCTGCAGCCACTGATCCCACTACTCCCCTGCCCCAACCTGCAAAACCTGAACCCACAGTACCAACCGAACCAATCGAACCAACATCACCCTCCGAACCAATCCAACCCACAACACCGTCCAAACCAATCGAACCCACAACACCCTCTGAACCAATCCAACCCACATCACCTTCCGAACCAATCAAACCCACAAAACCCTCCGAACCAATGGAACCCACAACACCCTCCGAACCAATGGAACCCACAACACCCTCTGAACCAATGGAACCCACAACACCCTCTGAACCAATCCAACCCACAGTATCCTCCAAACCAATCGCACCCACAGCAACCTCCGAACCAATCAAACCCACAACACCCTCCGAACCAATGGAACCCACAACACCCTCCGAACCAATCAAACCCACAACACCCTCCGAACCAATCGAACCCACAACACCCTCCGAACCAATCAAACCAACAACATCCTCCGAACCAATCGAACACAAAACACCCTCCGAACCAATCGAACCAACAGCACCCACCGAACCAATCGAACCCACAGCACCCTCCGAACCAATCAAACCCACAACGACTGAGAAGCCCAGCCAGGCTCCACAACCTTCTCTAACACCCACTGATGATGTTCCTCTCACCCCCACCGCCACCGCTCCACCTCAACAGTTTACCACCTGTGGGAAGCCTCAGACAAAGACGAACATTACCCGAATTTATGGGGGTCTGAAGGTCTCTCCTGGGGCTCTACCCTGGCAGGTGTCCCTGCAAATGAGACCGAAGGGCTCCAACTACCTATTCAGACACATGTGTGGAGGAGTTCTCATCGCGAGCTGCTGGGTACTGACAGCTGCCCACTGCGGGTAAGCACAATCATAATGACTAAAAAAAACAACACAAAACATTGGCTGATTATGGAATAGCTTTCACATGTGGTCTTAAAAGTACAGTGTGTAGGATTTGATGGCATCTAGTGGTGTGGTTGCAGATTGCAACCAAATATCCCTCCGCTCACTCCTCCCTTTCCAAGACTGCGGTAACGTGAGCCAACAATACAAAACCATGGTAACGCCGTTCGCCTCGCTCAGAGGCCATCCTTCCATAATAACACCTTATGGCAACGTAAGTCGGATGGCGCAACGGTTTTGCACTCGGTTTTGTAACGTAAAAGCATAGAAGGCTCACTCTAGAGCCAGTGTTTGGTTTGTCCGTTCTGGGCTACTGTAGAAACATGGCGGAGCAACATGGCGGACTCCGTGAAGAGGACCCGCTCCCTATGTAGATATGAAGGGCTCATTCTAAGCTAAAGAAAACACAACGATTCTTAGTTTCAAATGATTAGACACTAATTAAAACATATTTATGAATATTATATTCTATTTCTGCTAATAGATCCACCGACATTTTACACACTGTTCCTTTAATATGTATTTAATCATGTGTTGTTTGCACAGTGAACTAATCATGGACATGCAGGTGGTTATGGGAGGTCTGTCGATGGATAGGGTGGAACCCACAGAGCAAATCATACAAGTTGAAGAGGCTATTGTGCATCCCAACTACAGACCGACTTTCGCAGCTGTTTACAACGACATAGGTGATCCATGTCTCGCTCTCATTTTATATACAATATGCACTGATATTATTAGCAATATTAGAATAAATCGAAGATCCTTTGGAGCCTTTGTAGTTAACTAAGGATGGGATGTGAGAGAGTCAAATAGAACCATTTGTAGTGATATGATTGATGGTATGTACAGTCTTGATAGTCTATGGAGTAAACTCTAAAAATAGTAATAAGTAATGAGATTGTAATGTAAAAATACAAGAGGTTAAGTACTTTATCATTTCATTTCCAAAGCCCTGTTGAGGCTGAAAGGCACTGATGGAGTTTGTGCCAATGAGACCAAGTTTGTGAAGACAGCCTGTCTGCCTGATGTCCAACTGCCTGATGGGATGGAGTGTAAAATCTCTGGATGGGGTGCCACAGAGACCTGTAAGGCCACTTTCGCATATTCAGCCGCAAAATAAAAGTCATTTTTATTCAGATCTTTTGGTTTGTTTCAGAGGCACTTCAGCTCAATCTTTATTCACAAACAACCTTTAAAAATTAGAGACAACTTTCTGTATAACAACTTTGTTGCATTTGTTCTTATATTTGGTACATTTTTCACCTTCTCTGTGCAGCTCAATATGGTTCCAACCACCTGCTGGTAGCCAACGTGCTGCTGATCAACCAGGATAAGTGCTCTGAATCACATATTTATGGCAATGTCCTGGATAATAGTATGTTCTGTGCTGGCCACCTACAGGGAGGGGTGGATTCCTGCCAGGTTAGTGGAGGAACTGTGCATGTTATCATTCAAAATATCTGCATGACTAACTTACCTGAGGTTAAAATGTGTGCAGCATTGTGTGCATTGGATAGCTGAGTGCTCCTGTTTCAGGGTGACTCTGGAGGACCGCTGACTTGTGAGCAGAACGGTACCAGTGTTATTTATGGTCTGGTGAGCTGGGGAGACCAATGTGGAAGAAAGAACAAACCTGGCGTCTACGCACGGGTCACTCACTTCCTGGACTGGATCAAGTCAAAGACTCAAGCCTTCTAAAAATGGAGAAAATTCGAAATTATCATTTCAGTTTAATGTTTTACATATGGCCCTGATAAGAAAAACATGAAATCTGTTATACGTCTAAATGTCATACTTACTTGGTTTTCCCCTGAAGATTTACACGGGGCAATCTAAAATCCTATATTAAAATTGATGCGTGTGTGGAAAAGGAAAAGAAGTGTGTCATATTTTCTAATTTGTGCCCAAAGACTATATTTAGTATGATAAGGAAAAATGCCACAACATTTGTCCTGATTGATCAAATGTCTTGAAATTTGGGGCGGACATACATTGGGCAAGTATCTAACAGAACAACTTTGGAATTCTTGAATCACATAAGAAAATCAAGGTAACACTTCATTTCACAGGTCCAAATATGTCATGGTTATTAGGTGATAATTAGCAAGTAACCTATTTGAAATTTCTTTGGAATTACTGCCAAATTACCCCAATATTTACCTCAAAAATGATCAAAAATGACTTTATTATAAACATGATTTAATAATTATACGCTAAAATAGCATATAATGGTTAAAATAGGGCCCTTAGGCTTGAGAAGCGGCTGTGCGCTGCTCTTTATCTGAGGTGGAAAGCCAAAACTAATAGAAGACACATCTGATCAGGCACAAATTTTCACGGTCCCACCCGTGCCATCAGCCTTCCTAGTGTGTCTTTTCCTTTTTTTCCTGTGTGCCCCATTTCCCTGTCTGTCTCGTGTGGGCGTGTCTAGCTGTGTGTGTGTTTGTGTGTGTGTGTGTGTGTGTGTGTGTGTGTGTGTGTGTGTGTGTGTGTGTGTGTGTGTGTGTGTGCGTGTGCGTGAGGCTCTCCTGCCCTGCAGACTCTCTCTCCTCCTGATGCAATCAACTCACCTGACGAACCTGCATAGCTGCCTGCCATCTAATCATCAACCACAGATCGTTGACTCAACCCAAGTGATAGTTTCGCCTCGGCCACTCAGCATATTTACTGCATATTCTGAGTTTCTTGTTCCTAGTTCTTGATCTTGTTTCTCGCTTACTAACGTTTATCCTCCTGTGCCAAGGATCACCGCCCGCCTGTTGTCTGCCTGCCTGCCTGCCCTGCTCAATCCAATCGACATTCCCTCATTCCATTCATCACTCATTCAAATGAGCTGGATTCCTTTTTGCCACTCATCTTGCATGCAGTATGCCCTCTCTCCAGCAGATAGCGCCAGCTCCAGACCTGTCCTCTGTCCCATCAGTGTACCATAGCTTAGCCGAGGTTTTCAGTAAGCAGCAGGCCCTCTCACTACCCACCCCGGGCCCTTATGACTGCGCTATATTTTATTCTTCGTGTCCAAAAAGGATGCATCCCTGCGACCCTGCGTCGACTACTGGGGACTCAACAGCATCGCAGTAAGAAACAAATACCCACTCCCACTCATTAATTCCGCCTTCGAACCACTGCATGGCGCCACTATCTTCTCAAAGCTTGACCTCAGGAACGCCTACCATCTGGTCCGTATCCATGAGGGAGACGAATGGAAGACAGCATTTAACACCCTCTTGGACATTTTTGAGTATTTGATCATGCCTTTCGGACTCACCAATGCCCCTGCTGTCTTCCAGGCCCTTGTGAACGACATCCTTAGTGACTTCCTTAATCACTCTGTTTCTGTCTACCTGGATGACATCCTGATTTTTTCCCGTTCTCTTGAGGAACACACACAACACGTGCAGCAAGTTCTCCAAAGACTTCTGGAGAACAAACTTTTTGTTAAGGCGGAGAAGTTTATGTTCCATGTGGATTCAGTGGACTTCCTGGGATACATTATTGAGCAAGGGCAGGTGAAGACGGACCCTAGTAAGATCCAGGCAGTGGCCAAGTGGCCCACTCCGTCCACCTGGAAACAGCTTAAACGCTTCCTAGGTTTCGCTAACTTTTACAGAAGGTTCATCAGAGACTATAGTCGGGTGGCTGCTCCCCTCTCACGACTCACCTCTACCACCACACCTTTTGCCTGGACTCCTGAAGCTGATGCTGCTTTCGGAGAGTTAAAGAGGCGTTTCACTTCTGCCCCCGTCCTCATTCATCCTGACCCAGCGCTTCAGTTTACTGTGGAGGTCGATGCCTCGGACACGGGAGTGGGGGCAGTACTGTCTCAGCGGTCAGCCACTGATCACAAACTCCATCCTTGTGCTTTTTTCTCCCGACGACTGTCACCCGCGGAGCGGAACTACGATGTTGGAAATAAGGAGTTGCTAGCAGTCAAGCTGGTGTTAGAGGAGTGGAGGCATTGGCTGGAGGGGGCAGAGCACCCATTCATCATTTGGACCGACCACAAGAATGTGGCTTATATACAAACCGACAAAAAATGAAACTCTCGCCAAGATTCAACTTTACCTTAACTAACGCCCTTTCCCGACAGTCTGATGCTGACCACAGCCCAGTTGCTCCGGATCCCATCCTGCCCCCAGCCTGTCACCTGGGAGATCGAGAGCCTGGTGAGAGAAGCACAGAGAGAGCAACCTGATCCTGGTAACGGTCTGGCCTACCGTTTGTTCGTTCTGGACTCAGTCCGCTCACAGGTGCTCTCATGGGCTCACACATCACGCTTCGCCTGCCATCCGGGCATCAATCGCACCTTGTCACTATTACAAAGACACTTCTGGTGGCCTTCTATGAAGGCTAACTCCCGTGCCTTCGTGCTTGCCTGTGATGTCTGCGCCCATAGTAAGTCCTCACACCAACCCGCCACTGGGTTACTCCGTCCTCTCCCAGTGCCCAGTCGGCCCTGGAGTCACATCGGGCTTGATTTTGTTACCGGTCTCCCAGTATCACAAGGTAATACCACCATACTTACCATATTAGACAGATTCTTTAAAGCCGTGCATTTTCTGTCTCTGCCCAAACTCCCCACAGCATCCGAGACAGCAGACCTCCTGGTGCACAACGTGATCCGGCTCCATGGGATTCCAGCCAATATAGTTTCAGACCGAGGACCTCAATTCACTTCACAGGTATCGAAGGCATTCTGTCGTGCACTGGGAGCATCTGTCAGTCTCTCCTCTGGTTATCACCCACAGACGAACGGACAGACGGAGCGGGTCAATCAGGACCTTAAAGCTGCACTTCGCTGTATTACCGCCAGGAATCCCTCTTCCTGGAGCACACAACTCCCCTGGGTTGAATATGCACACAACTGCCTGTCGAGCGCAGCCACGGGTATGTCACCATTCGAGTGTTCTCTAGGATACCATCCTCCACTGTTCCCGGCCCAAGAAGAGGAGATTGCAGTTCCCTCTGTTCAGGCCCACCTTCGCCGCTGTCGGAAGATTTGGAAGGATGCCCGCTCCGCTCTGCTCCGTTCCACGAAACCCAACCAGCGTCTCGTTGATCGCCACCGGACCCCTGCACCCCAGTTCCAACCAGGTCAGAAAGTTTGGCTTTCTTCAAAAGATATTCCATTACAGACTGAATCCAAAAAAATTAACATCCCGATACATTGGACCATATGTTATAGACAGCATCATTAACCCTTCCGCTGTTAAACTTAAGTTGCCTCCATACATGAGAGTTCATCCTTCCTTCCATGTTTCCCAGTTTAAACCTGTCTCTACAAGCCCATATTCTGAGTTCTTCTTCATAGTTCTTGATCTTGTTCTCGTTTACTAACGTTTATTCTCCTGTGCCAAGGATCACCGCCTGCCTGTTGTCTGCCTGCCTGCCTGCCCTGCTCAATCCCAGCCTCGACATTCCTTCATTCCTTTCACCATTCATGCTTTTGGCAATACAGCCCGTTGTTCAACTTCCACGCCGTTGTCTGTGCCTGCATTTGGGTCCAAAACCTCACTGGTCGTAACAAACTGTTGGTGAATTTAGTTGAAATCTACAGATGCAAATAGACAAAGTAGTAAAATAAACACCTAAATATGTTTTTTTTTTTAATCTTTTCTTTCCAGTAGTCTGAAAGAAGACATGTCATGGAAGCAAAATAGCCTGAACTCTCAAAATAGACCAGTGCTTAAAACAATATGTCTGCTGCCTGTAGTTTCTCACCTTAAAAAAATATTTCAGTTCTACTTGGAAGTCATAAAATTTACTGATACTGCAAGTAATGTTATATTTGATTGAGCATACAACCATGCTGTAAGTATTAATATACTTTACTGAGAACTTTATCCTGAAATGCACCCAGTGTATTTGGATCCAAAGTCTATATTCAAACAAACAATGCTTTGCAAATATGCTCTCTGAGCCTTTGAGTGGGCGCATATCCTGTTTGATCAAAATTCATTCTAATTATTTCAATATAAAAAATGTTTCAAGGGTGGCAGAGACAGTGATCTTGATTTTGCACCATTTATTTGTCCATTTTAAGTTTTCACTAACATGAGCAGTGTTCTGCGTATTATTAGTAAGAAAAAAAAAAAGAGCAGAGTTAAAATCAATAAAAGTGACTGAGCAACAGGGACGAATGCCAGACAACCCCGCTGAATAAAGGTTGAGTGTACTTACAGAAATGTTTAGAAACGTGTGAGTGATCTGCCAGACAGTACACTCTCGTATTACTCTCCTGGATGTCTTCTGATCCGCTGCCACCATGAACCTAAAGCTCCTCTTCTTTTGCCTCGTCTTGGCGGTGCTCTTCATACCTGCTGAAGTATGTATTCACTGTATATAGTATACAGCAATTGTGTAGCTATAAGCAAAAGCATTGGTGCAAATATTTGAGAAGTCATTTTGCTGGGAATGAAATGCAGATTAATTCACTACATTATTTTGTCATGAATATCAACAAAATTCTACTAATAACTTCACATATTCTTTTATTATTATGACTCTTTTGTGGTGCTGTCAAATTATTATTCAGCTGAAACCTAAAAAACACAAAGAGCGTGGACATCACAAAGAGCATCGACATCATAATCATCGTGATCATGAGCATGGACCTGGGCACAAACCCAGCAAAAAAAAAATGAGGCTTGAGGACATAATTAGAGGTAAGTGCTTCTTTTTATTCCTTTTATACTGTTTAATATATAGAACATTATTTTTAAAGGGTAAGAGTGAGAGGAAGTCAACGATGCTTTATATCTTATAAAAGAAAATTATTGTTTTAGACATCGTCTTTGGGATCCTGGGGGGAGGCGATGATGACGATGATGATGACCACACAGACTGGCTGTTTGACCTTCAAGAGCCAGAAGGTGAGAGAGTTAACACTCAGGTATTCTTATACCAATCTGTAATGACACATCTGTTCCCATAAAAGACGACATTACATTGGAAAACTCAATTTGAAGCTTATGTTCCCCACTTGGCTTTTTCTCATTTCTTAGGCCAATGCAACCCAAACCCTTGCCACAACAATGGAGTGTGTGAGCAGAAAGACAAGAAGAAATTCAAATGCAAATGTCCCGAACCTTTCAAGGGAAAGATATGCGAGAAAGGTTTGAAAAAAAAAATCCCTTTTACCATGCTATTGTTGTTGTTGTCAGACTGGTCATATATAGAGCTGCAGCGATTAATCGATTATTATTATCGATCGATTGCATTAATAGCCTACTATTTTGATATTCGATTAATCAGTTTGAGTAAACTTTTAAGAAAAAAAAGGGTAACACCTCATTTTACCGGTCCAAAAATTTCATGGTAATTAGGTGATAATTAGTAAGTAACCTATTTAAAATTTCTTTGGAATTATTATCAATTAACTTTTTATTTTTTTCCTGGAAATAAATTACCAGCTATTGGGAAATAGCTGAATATAATTATTAAATATTTTTTATGATAAAGTAAATTAGGTAATTTGGCAGTAATTCCAAAGAAATTTCAAATAGGTTACTTGCTAATTATCACCTAATTACCATGAAATTTGCAGACCTGTAAAATGAAGTGTTACCGAAAAAAGTAAAAACTCTCTGATTCCAGCTTCTTAAATGTGAATATTTTCTGGTTTCTTTACTCCTCTATGACAGTAAACAGAATATCTTTGAGTTGTGGATAAAACAAGACATTTTAGGATGTCCTCTTGAGCTTTGGGAAACACTGATTAACAGTTTTCACCATTTTCTGACATTTTATAGACCAAACAACTAATCGATTAATCGAGAAAATAATCTACAGATTAATCGAGAATGAAAATAATTGTTAGTTGCAGCCCTAGTTATATATGCACAATATATGATGTGCAAAAATGAATTGAAACTGTTGTGTTATCATCTCAGGTCCCAAACATTGTAAAAAAGGTATATGCGGGCGAGGTGAATGTGTGCTGACTTCAACTTCCCCGTTCTATGAGTGCAAATGCAAGGAGCCCTTCCAGCCTCCAGACTGCATTCACAGTAAGGAGTATTTCTTTGTTCAAACAACTTTCTGCAGTTGCTGAAAGCAAGTTTTCACTGTTAACTGTTTTTCTCCAAAGTGTCACTGTGTGAGCCTAATCCATGTAGGAATGGTGGACAATGCATCAACGATGGTACTGACTTTGAGTGCGAGTGCCCTCCGGGGTTCAGAGGACATTTCTGCCATGTTGGTAAATACATTATTGTTTTCCTTTTCCCAGTCCAGCATACACATCAACATAACTCATATACTGACTGAGTGAGGTATATTTCTTAGGCCCAGATGAATGCTATGATGATGACGGAGAGTCATACCGTGGCAATGTGAGTGAGACTGATGAAGGCCATGAATGCCTCTACTGGAACTCTCACTTCATCCTGGACAACGGTGTTGATCCCTTCAACTCCTTCGAGGACAGCAATGGACTTGGCCCTCACAACTTCTGCAGGTCGGTGTATTCAAATAGCAGAGGACATCTATACAAGAGGATGCTCACTGACACGTCTTCTCTGACACAGAAACCCAGACGGAGACGAGACGCCCTGGTGCTTCTTCAGGAAAGGCCGCAAGTTGTCGTGGGACTACTGTGATGTCACAGAGTGTCCTGAACCAACAGGTCAGCTTTAAGGTCAGACAACTTTATGGTTATGAGTCAAGGAAAACAGTTGTTATCTTCTTGTGTTTGTGTTTTCAGGTGTGGCGCCAACTGAAATTATCCCTGCAGTCACTGATCCCACTCCTCCCAAGCCCCAACCTGCAAAACCTGAACCCACAGCACCCTCCAAACCAATCGAACCCACAGCACCCATCAAACCAATCGAACCCACAGCACCCACCAAACCAATCGAACCCACAGCACCCTCCATACCAATCGAATCCACAACGACTGAGAAGCCCAGCCAGGCTCCACAACCTTCTCCTACACCCACTGATGATGTTCCTCTCACCCCCACCCCCGCTCCACCTCAACAGTTCGCCACCTGTGGGAAGCCTCAGCCAAAGAGGGCCATTACCAAAATTTTTGGGGGTCTGAAGGTCCCTCCAGGGGCTGCACCCTGGCAGGTGTCCCTGCAGGTGAGACCGGAGAGCTCCAGCGAGCCATTCAGACACATATGTGGAGGAGTTCTCATCGCGAGCTGCTGGGTACTGACAGTTGGACACTGCATGTAAGCAAAATCATAATGACTAAAAAAAAAACAACACAAAACATTGGCTGATTATAGAATAGCTTACACATGTGGTCTTAAAGGTGCAGTGTGTAGGATTTGGGGGAATCTAGTGGTGTGGTTGCAGATTGCAACCAAATATCCCTCTGCTCACTCCTCCCATTTCCAAGACTGCGGTAACGTGAGCCACCGAGTGCAAAACCATGGTAACGTCGTTCGCCTCGCTCAGAGGCCATCCATATCGTAATAACACTTTGGCAACGAAAGTCAGACCGCGGTGACAGTTTTGCACTCTGAATATTATGAATATTGTATTCTATTTCTGCTAATAGATCCACCGAAATTTTACACACTGTTCCTTTAATATGTATTTAATCATGTGTTGTTTGCACAGTGAACCAATGAAGGCCATGCAGGTGGTTATGGGAGTTCTGTCGCTGAATATGGTGGAATACACAGGACAAACCATACAAGTTGAAGAGGCTATTAAGCATGAGAACTACAGAGAGAGTCCTACAGCTGTTTCCAACGACATAGGTGATCCATGTCTCGCTCTCATTTCATATAAAATAAGCACTGATATTATCAGCAATATTAGAATAAATCGAAGATCCTTTTGAGCCCTTTTAGTTAACTAAGGATGGGATGTGAGAGAGTCAAATAGAACCATTTGTAGTGATATGATCGATGGTTTTTACAGTCTTGATAGTCTATGAAGTAAACTCTAAAAACAGTAATAAGTATAAATGAGATTGTGATGTAAAAATACAAGAGGTTAAGTACTTTATCATTTCATTTCCAAAGCCTTGTTGAGGCTGAAAGGCACTGATGGAGTTTGTGCCAATGAGACCCAGTTTGTGAAGACAGCCTGTCTGCCTGATGTCCAACTGCCTGATGGGATGGAGTGTAAAATCTCTGGATGGGGTGCCACTGAGACCTGTAAGGCCACTTTCGCATATTCAGCCACAAAATAAAAGTCATTTTTATTCAGATCTTTTGTTTTGTTTCAGAGGACTTCAGCTCAATCTTTATTCACAAACAACCACTAAAATTAGAAACAACTTTCTGTATAACAACTTTGTTGTATTTGTTCTTATATTTGGTAACATTTCCACCTTCTCTGTGCAGCTCAATCTGGTTCCAACCACCTGCTGGAAGCCAACGTGCTGCTGATCAACCAGGAAAAGTGCTCTGGACCAGATATTTATCGCAATGTCCTGGATAATAGTATGTTCTGTGCTGGCCACCTACAGGGAGGGGTGGATTCCTGCCAGGTTAGTGGAGGAACTGTGCATGTTATCATTCAAAATATCTGCATGACTAACTTACCTGAGGTTAAAACGTGTGCAGCATTGTGTGCATTTGATAGCTGGGTGCTCCTGTTTCAGGGTGACTCTGGAGGACCGCTGACTTGTGAGCAGAACAGTACCAGTATCATTTATGGTCTGGTGAGCTGGGGAGACCAATGTGGAAGAAAGAACAAGCCTGGCGTCTACACACGGGTCACTCACTTCCTGGACTGGATCAAGTCAAAGACTCAAGCCTTCTAAAAATGGAGAAAATGTGAAATTATCATTTCAGTTTAATGTGTTACATATGGCCCTGAACAGAAAAACCTGAAATCTGTTATACGTCTAAATGTCATACTTACTTGGTTTTCCCCTGAAGATTTACATGGGGCAATCTAAAATCCTATATTAAAATTGATGCGTGTTTGGAAAAGGAAAAGAATTGTGTCATATTTTCTAATTTGTGCCCAAAGACTATACTTAGTATGATAAGGAAAAATGCCACAACATTTGTCCTGATTGATCAAATGTCTTGAAATTTGGGGCGGACATACATTGGGCAAGTATCTAACAGAACAACTTTGGAATTCTTGAATCACATAAGAAAATCAAGGTAACACTTCATTTCACAGGTCCAAATATGTCATGGTAATTAGGTGATAATTAGCAAGTAACCTATTTGAAATTTCTTTGGAATTACTGCCAAATTACCCCAATATTTACCTCAAAAATGATCAAAAATTACTTTATTATAAACATGATTTAATAATTATACGCTAAAATAGCATATAATGGTTAAAATAGGGCCCTTAGGCTTGAGAAGCGGCTGTGCGCTGCTCTTTATCGGAGGTGGAAAGCCAAAACTAATAGAAGACACATCTGATCAGGCACAAATTTTCACGGTCCCACCCGTGCCATCAGCCTTCCTAGTGTGTCTTTTCCTTTTTTTCCTGTGTGCCCCATTTCCCTGTCTGTCTCGTGTGGGCGTGTCTAGCTGTGTGTGTGTGTGTGTGTGTGTGTGTGTGTGTGTGTGTGTGTGTGTGTGTGTGTGTGTGCGTGAGGCTCTCCTGCCCTGCAGACTCTCTCTCCTCCTGATGCAATCAACTCACCTGACGAACCTGCACAGCTGCCTGCCATCTAATCATCAACCACAGATCGTTGACTCAACCCAAGTTATAGTTTCGCCTCGGCCGCTCAGCATATTTACTGTATATTCTGAGTTTCTTGTTCCTAGTTCTTGATCTTGTTTCTCGCTTACTAACGTTTATCCTCCTCTGCCAAGGATCACCGCCCGCCTGTTGTCTGCCTGCCTGCCTGCCCTGCTCAATCCAATCGACATTCCCTCATTCCATTCATCATTCATTCAAATGAGCTGGAGTCCCTTTTGCCACTCATCTTGCATGCAGTATGCCCTCTCTCCAGCAGATAGCGCCAGCTCCAGACCTGTCCTCTGTCCCATCAGTGTACCATAGCTTAGCCAAGGTTTTCAGTAAGCAGCAGGCCCTCTCACTACCCACCCCGGGCCCTTATGACTGCGCTATATTTTTTTCTTCGTGTCCAAAAAGGATGCATCCCTGCGACCCTGCATCGACTACTGGGGACACAACAGCATCGCAGTAAGAAACAAATACCCACTCCCACTCATTAATTCCGCCTTCGAACCACTGCATGGCGCCACTATCTTCTCAAAGCTTGACCTCAGGAACGTCTACCATCTGGTCCGTATCCGTGAGGGAGATGAATGGAAGACAGCATTTAACACCCTCTTGGACATTTTTGAGTATTTGATCATGCCTTTCGGACTCACCAATGCCCCTGCTGTCTTCCAGGCCCTTGTGAACGACATCCTTAGTGACTTCGTTAATCACTCTGTTTCTGTCTACCTGGATGACATCCTGATTTTTTCCCGTTCTCTTGAGGAACACACACAACACGTGCAGCAAATTCTCCAAAGACTTCTGGAGAACAAACTTTTTGTTAAGGCGGAGAAGTTTATGTTCCATGTGGATTCAGTGGACTTCCTGGGATACATTATTGAGCAAGGGCAGGTGAAGACGGACCCTAGTAAGATC
Organism: Sebastolobus alascanus; assembly: GCA_916701645.2. Lineage (NCBI taxonomy): Eukaryota > Metazoa > Chordata > Actinopteri > Perciformes > Sebastidae > Sebastolobus > Sebastolobus alascanus. The sequence continues at coordinate 3,667,194 of CAKAOJ020000121.1, forward strand.
CAGGCAGTGGCCAAGTGGCCCACTCCATCCACCTGGAAACAGCTTAAACGCTTCCTAGGTTTCGCTAACTTTTACAGAAGGTTCATCAGAGACTATAGTCGGGTGGCTGCTCCCCTCTCACGACTCACCTCTACCACCACACCTTTTGCCTGGACTCCTGAAGCTGATGCTGCTTCGGAGAGTTAAAGAGGCGTTTCACTTCTGCCCCCGTCCTCATTCATCCTGACCCAGCGCTTCAGTTTACTGTGGAGGTCGATGCCTCGGACACGGGAGTGGGGGCAGTACTGTCTCAGCGGTCAGCCACTGATCACAAACTCCATCCTTGTGCTTTTTTCTCCCGACGACTGTCACCCGCGGAGCGGAACTACGATGTTGGAAATAAGGAGTTGCTAGCAGTCAAGCTGGTGTTAGAGGAGTGGAGGCATTGGCTGGAGGGGGCAGAGCACCCATTCATCGTTTGGACCGACCACAAGAATGTGGCTTATATACAAACCGACAAAAAATGAAACTCTCGCCAAGATTCAACTTTACCTTAACTAACGCCCTTTCCCGACAGTCTGATTCTGACCACAGCCCAGTTGCTCCGGATCCCATCCTGCCCCCAGCCTGTCACCTGGGAGATCGAGAGCCTGGTGAGAGAAGCACAGAGAGAGCAACCTGATCCTGGTAACGGTCTGGCCTACCGTTTGTTCGTTCTGGACTCAGTCCGCTCACAGGTGCTCTCATGGGCTCACACATCACGCTTCGCCTGCCATCCGGGCATCAATCGCACCTTGTCACTATTACAGAGACACTTCTGGTGGCCTTCTATGAAGGCTAATTCCCGTGCCTTCGTGCTTGCCTGTGATGTCTGCGCCCATAGTAAGTCCTCACACCAACCCGCCACTGGGTTACTCCGTCCTCTCCCAGTGCCCAGTCGGCCCTGGAGTCACATCGGGCTTGATTTTGTTACCGGTCTCCCAGTATCACAAGGTAATACCACCATACTTACCATATTAGACAGATTCTTTAAAGCCGTGCATTTTCTGTCTCTGCCCAAACTCCCCACAGCATCCGAGACAGCAGACCTCCTGGTGCACAACGTGATCCGGCTCCATGGGATTCCAGCCGATATAGTTTCAGACCGAGGACCTCAATTCACTTCACAGGTATCGAAGGCATTCTGTCGTGCACTGGGAGCATCTGTCAGGTCTCTCCTCTGGTTATCACCCACAGACGAACGGACAGACAGAGCGGGTCAATCAGGACCTTAAAGCTGCGCTTCGCTGTGTTACCGCCAAGAATCCCTCTTCCTGGAGCACACAACTCCCCTGGGTTGAATATGCACACAACTGCCTGTCGAGCGCAGCCACGGGTATGTCACCATTCGAGTGTTCTCTAGGATACCATCCTCCACTGTTCCTGGCCCAGGAAGAGGAGATTGCAGGTTCCCTCTGTTCAGGCCCACCTTCGCCGCTGTCGGAAGATTTGGAAGGATGCCCGCTCCGCTCTGCTCCGTTCCACGAAACCCAACCAGCGTCTCGTTGATCGCCACCGGACCCCTGCACCCCAGTTCCAACCAGGTCAGAAAGTTTGGCTTTCTTCAAAAGATATTCCATTACAGACTGAATCCAAAAAAATTAACATCCCGATACATTGGACCATATGTTATAGACAGCATCATTAACCCTTCCGCTGTTAAACTTAAGTTGCCTCCATACATGAGAGTTCATCCTTCCTTCCATGTTTCCCAGTTTAAACCTGTCTCTACAAGCCCATATTCTGAGTTCTTCTTCATAGTTCTTGATCTTGTTCTCGTTTACTAACGTTTATTCTCCTGTGCCAAGGATCACCGCCTGCCTGTTGTCTGCCTGCCTGCCTGCCCTGCTCAATCCCAGCCTCGACATTCCTTCATTCCTTTCACCATTCATGCTTTTGGCAATACAGCCCGTTGTTCAACTTCCACGCCGTTGTCTGTGCCTGCATTTGGGTCCAAAACCTCACTGGTCGTAACAAACTGTTGGTGAATTTAGTTGAAATCTACAGATGCAAATAGACAAAGTAGTAAAATAAACACCTAAATATGTTTGTTTTTTTATCTTTTCTTTCCAGTAGTCTGAAAGAAGACATGTCATGGAAGCAAAATAGCCTGAACTCTCAAAATAGACCAGTGCTTAAAACAATATGTCTGCTGCCTGTAGTTTCTCACCTTAAAAAAATATTTCAGTTCTACTTGGAAGTCATAAAATTTACTGATACTGCAAGTAATGTTATATTTGATTGAGCATACAACCATGCTGTAAGTATTAATATACTTTACTGAGAACTTTATCCTGAAATGCACCCAGTGTATTTGGATCCAAAGTCTATATTCAAACAAACAATGCTTTGCAAATATGCTCTCTGAGCCTTTGAGTGGGCGCATATCCTGTTTGATCAAAATTCATTCTAATTATTTCAATATAAAAAATGTTTCAAGGGGCGGCAGAGACAGTGATCTTGATTTTGCACCATTTATTTGTCCATTTTAAGTTTTCACTAACATGAGCAGTGTTCTGTTTATTATTAGTAAGGAAAATAAAGAGCAGAGTTAAAATCAATAAAAGTGACTGAGCAACAGGGACGGATGCCAGACAACCCCGCTGAATAAAGGGTGAGTGTACTTACACAAATGTTTAGAAACGTGTGAGTGATCGTCCAGACAGTGCACTCTCGTTTTACTCTCCTGGATGTCTTCTGATCCGCTGCCACCATGAACCTAAAGCTCCTCTTCTTTTGCCTCGTCTTGGCGGTGCTCTTCATACCTGCTGAAGTATGTATTCACTGTATATAGTATACAGCAATTGTGTAGCAATAAGCAAATGCATTGGCTCTTATTTACAAGGTTGCAATGTTTGAGAAGCCATTTTGCTGGGAATAAAATGCAGATTAATTCACTACATTATTTTGTCATGAATATCAACAAAATTCTACTAGTAACTTCACATGATCTTTTATTATTAAGACTGTTTGTGGTGCTGTCAAATTATTATTCAGCTGAAGCGTAAAAAGGACAGAAATCATCATCCTCATCGTGATCATGAGCGTGGACATCGGCAAAAACACAAAATAAAAAAAATTAAAATTAAGGTTGTGGACATAATGAGAGGTAAGTGCTTCTTTTTATTCCTTTTATACTGTTTAATATATAGAACATTATTTTTAAAGGGTAAGAGTGAGAGGAAGTCAACGATGCTTTATATCTTATAAAGGAAAATTATTGTTTTAGACCTCTTCTTTGGGATCCTGGGGGGAGGCGATGATGACGATGATGATGACCACCGTAATTTAGACTGGCTGTTTGACCTTCAAGAGCCAGAAGGTGAGAGAGTTAACACTCAGGTATTCTTATACCAATCTGTAATGACACTTCTGTTCCCATAAAAGACGACATTACATTGGAAAACTCAATTTGAAAGCTTATGTTCCCCTCTTGGCTTTTTCTCATTTCTTAGGCCAATGCAACCCAAACCCTTGCCGCAACAATGGAGTGTGTGAGCAGAAAGACAAGAAGAAATTCAAATGCAAATGTCCCGAACCTTTCAAGGGAAAGATATGCGAGAAAGGTTTGAAAAAAAAAATCCCTTTTACCATGCTATTGTTGTTGTTGTCAGACTGGTCATATATAGAGCTGCAGCGATTAATCGATTATTATTATCGATCGATTGCATTAATAGCCTACTATTTTGATATTCGATTAATCAGTTTGAGTAAACTTTTAAGAAAAAAAAGGGTAACACCTCATTTTACCGGTCCAAAAATTTCATGGTAATTAGGTGATAATTAGTAAGTAACCTATTTAAAATTTCTTTGGAATTATTATCAATTAACTTTTTATTTTTTTCCTGGAAATAAATTACCAGCTATTGGGAAATAGCTGAATATAATTATTAAATATTTTAAATTACCAGCTATTGGGAAATAGCTGAATATAATTATTAAATATTTTTTATGATAAAGTAAATTAGGTAATTTGGCAGTAATTCCAAAGAAATTTCAAATAGGTTACTTGCTAATTATCACCTAATTACCATGAAATTTGCAGACCTGTAAAATGAAGTGTTACCGAAAAAAGTAAAAACTCTCTGATTCCAGCTTCTTAAATGTGAATATTTTCTGGTTTCTTTACTCCTCTATGACAGTAAACAGAATATCTTTGAGTTGTGGATAAAACAAGACATTTTAGGATGTCCTCTTGAGCTTTGGGAAACACTGATTAACAGTTTTCACCATTTTCTGACATTTTATAGACCAAACAACTAATCGATTAATCGAGAAAATAATCTACAGATTAATCGAGAATGAAAATAATTGTTAGTTGCAGCCCTAGTTATATATGCACAATATATGATGTGCAAAAATGAATTGAAACTGTTGTGTTATCATCTCAGGTCCCAAACATTGTAAAAAAGGTATATGCGGGCGAGGTGAATGTGTGCTGACTTCAACTTCCCCGTTCTATGAGTGCAAATGCAAGGAGCCCTTCCAGCCTCCAGACTGCATTCACAGTAAGGAGTATTTCTTTGTTCAAACAACTTTCTGCAGTTGCTGAAAGCAAGTTTTCACTGTTAACTGTTTTTCTCCAAAGTGTCACTGTGTGAGCCTAATCCATGTAGGAATGGTGGACAATGCATCAACGATGGTACTGACTTTGAGTGCGAGTGCCCTCCGGGGTTCAGAGGACATTTCTGCCATGTTGGTAAATACATTATTGTTTTCCTTTTCCCAGTCCAGCATACACATCAACATAACTCATATACTGACTGAGTGAGGTATATTTCTTAGGCCCAGATGAATGCTATGATGATGACGGAGAGTCATACCGTGGCAATGTGAGTGAGACTGATGAAGGCCATGAATGCCTCTACTGGAACTCTCACTTCATCCTGGACAACGGTGTTGATCCCTTCAACTCCTTCGAGGACAGCAATGGACTTGGCCCTCACAACTTCTGCAGGTCGGTGTATTCAAATAGCAGAGGACATCTATACAAGAGGATGCTCACTGACACGTCTTCTCTGACACAGAAACCCAGACGGAGACGAGACGCCCTGGTGCTTCTTCAGGAAAGGCCGCAAGTTGTCGTGGGACTACTGTGATGTCACAGAGTGTCCTGAACCAACAGGTCAGCTTTAAGGTCAGACAACTTTATGGTTATGAGTCAAGGAAAACAGTTGTTATCTTCTTGTGTTTGTGTTTTCAGGTGTGGCGCCAACTGAAATTATCCCTGCAGTCACTGATCCCACTCCTCCCAAGCCCCAACCTGCAAAACCTGAACCCACAGCACCCTCCAAACCAATCGAACCCACAGCACCCATCAAACCAATCGAACCCACAGCACCCACCAAACCAATCGAACCCACAGCACCCTCCATACCAATCGAATCCACAACGACTGAGAAGCCCAGCCAGGCTCCACAACCTTCTCCTACACCCACTGATGATGTTCCTCTCACCCCCACCCCCGCTCCACCTCAACAGTTCGCCACCTGTGGGAAGCCTCAGCCAAAGAGGGCCATTACCAAAATTTTTGGGGGTCTGAAGGTCCCTCCAGGGGCTGCACCCTGGCAGGTGTCCCTGCAGGTGAGACCGGAGAGCTCCAGCGAGCCATTCAGACACATATGTGGAGGAGTTCTCATCGCGAGCTGCTGGGTACTGACAGTTGGACACTGCATGTAAGCAAAATCATAATGACTAAAAAAAAAACAACACAAAACATTGGCTGATTATAGAATAGCTTACACATGTGGTCTTAAAGGTGCAGTGTGTAGGATTTGGGGGAATCTAGTGGTGTGGTTGCAGATTGCAACCAAATATCCCTCTGCTCACTCCTCCCATTTCCAAGACTGCGGTAACGTGAGCCACCGAGTGCAAAACCATGGTAACGTCGTTCGCCTCGCTCAGAGGCCATCCATATCGTAATAACACTTTGGCAACGAAAGTCAGACCGCGGTGACAGTTTTGCACTCTGAATATTATGAATATTGTATTCTATTTCTGCTAATAGATCCACCGAAATTTTACACACTGTTCCTTTAATATGTATTTAATCATGTGTTGTTTGCACAGTGAACCAATGAAGGCCATGCAGGTGGTTATGGGAGTTCTGTCGCTGAATATGGTGGAATACACAGGACAAACCATACAAGTTGAAGAGGCTATTAAGCATGAGAACTACAGAGAGAGTCCTACAGCTGTTTCCAACGACATAGGTGATCCATGTCTCGCTCTCATTTCATATAAAATAAGCACTGATATTATCAGCAATATTAGAATAAATCGAAGATCCTTTTGAGCCCTTTTAGTTAACTAAGGATGGGATGTGAGAGAGTCAAATAGAACCATTTGTAGTGATATGATCGATGGTTTTTACAGTCTTGATAGTCTATGAAGTAAACTCTAAAAACAGTAATAAGTATAAATGAGATTGTGATGTAAAAATACAAGAGGTTAAGTACTTTATCATTTCATTTCCAAAGCCTTGTTGAGGCTGAAAGGCACTGATGGAGTTTGTGCCAATGAGACCCAGTTTGTGAAGACAGCCTGTCTGCCTGATGTCCAACTGCCTGATGGGATGGAGTGTAAAATCTCTGGATGGGGTGCCACTGAGACCTGTAAGGCCACTTTCGCATATTCAGCCACAAAATAAAAGTCATTTTTATTCAGATCTTTTGTTTTGTTTCAGAGGACTTCAGCTCAATCTTTATTCACAAACAACCACTAAAATTAGAAACAACTTTCTGTATAACAACTTTGTTGTATTTGTTCTTATATTTGGTAACATTTCCACCTTCTCTGTGCAGCTCAATCTGGTTCCAACCACCTGCTGGAAGCCAACGTGCTGCTGATCAACCAGGAAAAGTGCTCTGGACCAGATATTTATCGCAATGTCCTGGATAATAGTATGTTCTGTGCTGGCCACCTACAGGGAGGGGTGGATTCCTGCCAGGTTAGTGGAGGAACTGTGCATGTTATCATTCAAAATATCTGCATGACTAACTTACCTGAGGTTAAAACGTGTGCAGCATTGTGTGCATTTGATAGCTGGGTGCTCCTGTTTCAGGGTGACTCTGGAGGACCGCTGACTTGTGAGCAGAACAGTACCAGTATCATTTATGGTCTGGTGAGCTGGGGAGACCAATGTGGAAGAAAGAACAAGCCTGGCGTCTACACACGGGTCACTCACTTCCTGGACTGGATCAAGTCAAAGACTCAAGCCTTCTAAAAATGGAGAAAATGTGAAATTATCATTTCAGTTTAATGTGTTACATATGGCCCTGAACAGAAAAACCTGAAATCTGTTATACGTCTAAATGTCATACTTACTTGGTTTTCCCCTGAAGATTTACATGGGGCAATCTAAAATCCTATATTAAAATTGATGCGTGTTTGGAAAAGGAAAAGAATTGTGTCATATTTTCTAATTTGTGCCCAAAGACTATACTTAGTATGATAAGGAAAAATGCCACAACATTTGTCCTGATTGATCAAATGTCTTGAAATTTGGGGCGGACATACATTGGGCAAGTATCTAACAGAACAACTTTGGAATTCTTGAATCACATAAGAAAATCAAGGTAACACTTCATTTCACAGGTCCAAATATGTCATGGTAATTAGGTGATAATTAGCAAGTAACCTATTTGAAATTTCTTTGGAATTACTGCCAAATTACCCCAATATTTACCTCAAAAATGATCAAAAATTACTTTATTATAAACATGATTTAATAATTATACGCTAAAATAGCATATAATGGTTAAAATAGGGCCCTTAGGCTTGAGAAGCGGCTGTGCGCTGCTCTTTATCGGAGGTGGAAAGCCAAAACTAATAGAAGACACATCTGATCAGGCACAAATTTTCACGGTCCCACCCGTGCCATCAGCCTTCCTAGTGTGTCTTTTCCCTTTTTTCCTGTGTGCCCCATTTCCCTGTCTGTCTCGTGTGGGCGTGTCTAGCTGTGTGTGTGTATGTGTGTATGTGTGTGTGTGTGTGTGTGTGTGTGTGTGTGTGTGTGTGCGTGAGGCTCTCCTGCCCTGCAGACTCTCTCTCCTCCTGATGCAATCAACTCACCTGACGAACCTGCACAGCTGCCTGCCATCTAATCATCAACCACAGATCGTTGACTCAACCCAAGTTATAGTTTCGCCTCGGCCGCTCAGCATATTTACTGTATATTCTGAGTTTCTTGTTCCTAGTTCTTGATCTTGTTTCTCGCTTACTAACGTTTATCCTCCTCTGCCAAGGATCACCGCCCGCCTGTTGTCTGCCTGCCTGCCTGCCCTGCTCAATCCAATCGACATTCCCTCATTCCATTCATCATTCATTCAAATGAGCTGGAGTCCCTTTTGCCACTCATCTTGCATGCAGTATGCCCTCTCTCCAGCAGATAGCGCCAGCTCCAGACCTGTCCTCTGTCCCATCAGTGTACCATAGCTTAGCCAAGGTTTTCAGTAAGCAGCAGGCCCTCTCACTACCCACCCCGGGCCCTTATGACTGCGCTATATTTTTTTCTTCGTGTCCAAAAAGGATGCATCCCTGCGACCCTGCATCGACTACTGGGGACACAACAGCATCGCAGTAAGAAACAAATACCCACTCCCACTCATTAATTCCGCCTTCGAACCACTGCATGGCGCCACTATCTTCTCAAAGCTTGACCTCAGGAACGTCTACCATCTGGTCCGTATCCGTGAGGGAGATGAATGGAAGACAGCATTTAACACCCTCTTGGACATTTTTGAGTATTTGATCATGCCTTTCGGACTCACCAATGCCCCTGCTGTCTTCCAGGCCCTTGTGAACGACATCCTTAGTGACTTCGTTAATCACTCTGTTTCTGTCTACCTGGATGACATCCTGATTTTTTCCCGTTCTCTTGAGGAACACACACAACACGTGCAGCAAATTCTCCAAAGACTTCTGGAGAACAAACTTTTTGTTAAGGCGGAGAAGTTTATGTTCCATGTGGATTCAGTGGACTTCCTGGGATACATTATTGAGCAAGGGCAGGTGAAGACGGACCCTAGTAAGATCCAGGCAGTGGCCAAGTGGCCCACTCCATCCACCTGGAAACAGCTTAAACGCTTCCTAGGTTTCGCTAACTTTTACAGAAGGTTCATCAGAGACTATAGTCGGGTGGCTGCTCCCCTCTCACGACTCACCTCTACCACCACACCTTTTGCCTGGACTCCTGAAGCTGATGCTGCCTTCGGAGAGTTAAAGAGGCGTTTCACTTCTGCCCCCGTCCTCATTCATCCTGACCCAGCGCTTCAGTTTACTGTGGAGGTCGATGCCTCGGACACGGGAGTGGGGGCAGTACTGTCTCAGCGGTCAGCCACTGATCACAAACTCCATCCTTGTGCTTTTTTCTCCCGACGACTGTCACCCGCGGAGCGGAACTACGATGTTGGAAATAAGGAGTTGCTAGCAGTCAAGCTGGTGTTAGAGGAGTGGAGGCATTGGCTGGAGGGGGCAGAGCACCCATTCATCGTTTGGACCGACCACAAGAATGTGGCTTATATACAAACCGACAAAAAATGAAACTCTCGCCAAGATTCAACTTTACCTTAACTAACGCCCTTTCCCGACAGTCTGATTCTGACCACAGCCCAGTTGCTCCGGATCCCATCCTGCCCCCAGCCTGTCACCTGGGAGATCGAGAGCCTGGTGAGAGAAGCACAGAGAGAGCAACCTGATCCTGGTAACGGTCTGGCCTACCGTTTGTTCGTTCTGGACTCAGTCCGCTCACAGGTGCTCTCATGGGCTCACACATCACGCTTCGCCTGCCATCCGGGCATCAATCGCACCTTGTCACTATTACAGAGACACTTCTGGTGGCCTTCTATGAAGGCTAATTCCCGTGCCTTCGTGCTTGCCTGTGATGTCTGCGCCCATAGTAAGTCCTCACACCAACCCGCCACTGGGTTACTCCGTCCTCTCCCAGTGCCCAGTCGGCCCTGGAGTCACATCGGGCTTGATTTTGTTACCGGTCTCCCAGTATCACAAGGTAATACCACCATACTTACCATATTAGACAGATTCTTTAAAGCCGTGCATTTTCTGTCTCTGCCCAAACTCCCCACAGCATCCGAGACAGCAGACCTCCTGGTGCACAACGTGATCCGGCTCCATGGGATTCCAGCCGATATAGTTTCAGACCGAGGACCTCAATTCACTTCACAGGTATCGAAGGCATTCTGTCGTGCACTGGGAGCATCTGTCGGTCTCTCCTCTGGTTATCACCCACAGACGAACGGACAGACAGAGCGGGTCAATCAGGACCTTAAAGCTGCGCTTCGCTGTGTTAACGCCAAGAATCCCTCTTCCTGGAGCACACAATTCCCCTGGGTTGAATATGAACACAACTGCCTGTCGAGCGCAGCCACGGGTATGTCACCATTCGAGTGTTCTCTAGGATACCATCCTCCGCTGTTCCTGGCCCAGGAAGAGGAGATTGCGGTTCCCTCTGTTCAGGCCCACCTTCGCAGCTGTCGGAAGATTTGGAACGATGCCCGCTCCGCTCTGCTCCGTTCCACGAAACCCAACCAGCGTCTCGCTGATCGCCACCGGACCCCTGCACCCCAGTTCCGGCCAGGTCAGAAAGTTTGGCTTTCTTTAAAAGATATCCCATTACAGACAGAATCCAAAAAATTAACCCCCCGATACATTGGACCATATGTTATAGACAGCATCATTAACCCTTCCGCTGTTAAACTTAAGTTGCCTCTATCCATGAGAGTTCTGAGATCTTCTTCCTAGTTCTTGATCTTGTTCTCGTTTACTAACGTTTATTCTCCTGTGCCAAGGATCACCGCCTGCCTGTTGTCTGCCTGCCTGCCTGCCCTGCTCAATCCCAGCCTCGACATTCCTTCATTCCTTTCACCATTCATGCTTTTGGCAATAAAGCCCATTGTTCAACTTCCACGCCGTTGTCTGTGTCTGCATTTGGGTTCAAAACCTCACTGGTCGTAACAAACTGTTGGTGAATTTAGTTGAAATCTACAGATGCAAATAGACAAAGTAGTAAAATAAACACCTAAATATGTTTGTTTTTTTATCTTTTCTATCCAGTAGTCTGAAAGAAGACATGTCATGGAAGCAAAATAGCCTGAACTCTCAAAATTGACCAGTGCATAAAAAAATATGTCTGCTGCCTGTAGTTTCTCGCCTTAAAAAAATATTTCAGTTCTACTTGGAAGTCATAAAATTTACTGATACTGCAAGTAATGTTATATTTGATTGAGCATACAACCATGCTGTAAGTATTAATATACTTTACTGAGAACTTTATCCTGAAATGCACCCAGTGTATTTGGATCCAAAGTCTATATTCAAACAAACAATGCTTTGCAAATATGCTCTCTGAGCCTTTGAGTGGGCGCATATCCTGTTTGATCAAAATTCATTCTAATTATTTCAATATAAAAAATGTTTCAGGGGCGGCAGAGACAGTGATCTTGATTTTGCACCATTTATTTGTCCATTTTAAGTTTTCACTAACATGAGCAGTGTTCTGTTTATTATTAGTAAGGAAAATAAAGAGCAGAGTTAAAATCAATAAAAGTGACTGAGCAACAGGGACGGATGCCAGACAACCCCGCTGAATAAAGGGTGAGTGTACTTACACAAATGTTTAGAAACGTGTGAGTGATCGTCCAGACAGTGCACTCTCGTTTTACTCTCCTGGATGTCTTCTGATCCGCTGCCACCATGAACCTAAAGCTCCTCTTCTTTTGCCTCGTCTTGGCGGTGCTCTTCATACCTGCTGAAGTATGTATTCAATGTATATAGTATACAGCAATTGTGTAGCAATAAGCAAATGCATTGGCTCTTATTTACAAGGTTGCAATGTTTGAGAAGCCATTTTGCTGGGAATAAAATGCAGATTAATTCACTACATTATTTTGTCATGAATATCAACAAAATTCTACTAGTAACTTCACATGATCTTTTATTATTAAGACTGTTTGTGGTGCTGTCAAATTATTATTCAGCTGAAGCGTAAAAAGGACAGAAATCATCATCCTCATCGTGATCATGAGCGTGGACATCGGCAAAAACACAAAATAAAAAAAATTAAAATTAAGGTTGTGGACATAATGAGAGGTAAGTGCTTCTTTTTATTCCTTTTATACTGTTTAATATATAGAACATTATTTTTAAAGGGTAAGAGTGAGAGGAAGTCAACGATGCTTTATATCTTATAAAGGAAAATTATTGTTTTAGACCTCTTCTTTGGGATCCTGGGGGGAGGCGATGATGACGATGATGATGACCACCGTAATTTAGACTGGCTGTTTGACCTTCAAGAGCCAGAAGGTGAGAGAGTTAACACTCAGGTATTCTTATACCAATCTGTAATGACACTTCTGTTCCCATAAAAGACGACATTACATTGGAAAACTCAATTTGAAAGCTTATGTTCCCCTCTTGGCTTTTTCTCATTTCTTAGGCCAATGCAACCCAAACCCTTGCCGCAACAATGGAGTGTGTGAGCAGAAAGGCGAGAGGAAATTCGAATGCGATTGTCCCAAACCTTTCAAGGGAAAGAAATGCCAGAGAGGTTTGAAAAAAAAATCCCTTTTACCATGCTATTGTTGTTGTTGTCAGACTCGTCATATATAGAGCTGCAGCGATTAATCGATTATTATTATTGATCTTTTAAATTAATCGTCAACTATTTGGATTCAATTAATTGGTTTGAGTAAACTTTTAAGAATAAAAAGGGTAACACTTCATTTTACAGGTCGGCATATTTCATGGTAATTAGGTGATAATTAGTAAGTAACCTATTTGAAATTTCTCTGTAATTACCGCCAAATTATCCCAATATTTACCTCAAAATTTATCGAAAAATTGCTTTATTATAAACATTATTTAATAATTATATTCCGCGATTTCCCAATAGCTGGTAATTTATTTAATCAATTTCCAGGAAAAGAATACAAAGTTAATTGATATGCTTTATTTCCATGTCTGCTGATAAATAGATAATAATTAGCAGATAACTTATTAGAATTTTTTTTTAAAAACTCACTGAATCATTACATTAGCTATGAGGTTACATTTGTGTAGACAATAAGTCACACAATGGTGAGATTTGTGCCTGATCAGAAGTGTCTTCTATTAGCTTTGGTTTTCCACCACTGATGAAGAGCAGCGCACAGCCGCTTCTCAAGCCTAAGGGCCCTATTTTAACCATTATATGCTATTTTAGCATATAATTATTAAATAATATTTATAACAAAGTCATTTTCGATAAAGTTTGAGGTAAATATTGGGGTAATTTGGCAGTAATTCCAAAGAAATTTCAAATAGGTTACTTGCTAATTATCACCTCATTACCATGAAATTTGCAGACCTGTAAAATGAAGTGTTACCGAAAAAAGTAAAAACTCTCTGATTCCAGCTTCTTAAATGTGAATATTTTCTGGTTTCTTTACTCCTCTATGACAGTAAACAGAATATCTTTGAGTTGTGGATAAAACAAGACATTTTAGGATGTCCTCTTGAGCTTTGGGAAACACTGATTAACAGTTTTCACCATTTTCTGACATTTTATAGACCAAACAACTAATCGATTAATCGAGAAAATAATCTACAGATTAATCGAGAATGAAAATAATTGTTAGTTGCAGCCCTAGTTATATATGCACAATATATGATGTGCAAAAATGAATTGAAACTGTTGTGTTATCATCTCAGGTCCCAAACATTGTAAAAAAGGTATATGCGGGCGAGGTGAATGTGTGCTGACTTCAACTTCCCCGTTCTATGAGTGCAAATGCAAGGAGCCCTTCCAGCCTCCAGACTGCATTCACAGTAAGGAGTATTTCTTTGTTCAAACAACTTTCTGCAGTTGCTGAAAGCAAGTTTTCACTGTTAACTGTTTTTCTCCAAAGTGTCACTGTGTGAGCCTAATCCATGTAGGAATGGTGGACAATGCATCAACGATGGTACTGACTTTGAGTGCGAGTGCCCTCCGGGGTTCAGAGGACATTTCTGCCATGTTGGTAAATACATTATTGTTTTCCTTTTCCCAGTCCAGCATACACATCAACATAACTCATATACTGACTGAGTGAGGTATATTTCTTAGGCCCAGATGAATGCTATGATGATGACGGAGAGTCATACCGTGGCAATGTGAGTGAGACTGATGAAGGCCATGAATGCCTCTACTGGAACTCTCACTTCATCCTGGACAACGGTGTTGATCCCTTCAACTCCTTCGAGGACAGCAATGGACTTGGCCCTCACAACTTCTGCAGGTCGGTGTATTCAAATAGCAGAGGACATCTATACAAGAGGATGCTCACTGACACGTCTTCTCTGACACAGAAACCCAGACGGAGACGAGACGCCCTGGTGCTTCTTCAGGAAAGGCCGCAAGTTGTCGTGGGACTACTGTGATGTCACAGAGTGTCCTGAACCAACAGGTCAGCTTTAAGGTCAGACAACTTTATGGTTATGAGTCAAGGAAAACAGTTGTTATCTTCTTGTGTTTGTGTTTTCAGGTGTGGCGCCAACTGAAATTATCCCTGCAGTCACTGATCCCACTCCTCCCAAGCCCCAACCTGCAAAACCTGAACCCACAGCACCCTCCAAACCAATCGAACCCACAGCACCCATCAAACCAATCGAACCCACAGCACCCACCAAACCAATCGAACCCACAGCACCCTCCATACCAATCGAATCCACAACGACTGAGAAGCCCAGCCAGGCTCCACAACCTTCTCCTACACCCACTGATGATGTTCCTCTCACCCCCACCCCCGCTCCACCTCAACAGTTCGCCACCTGTGGGAAGCCTCAGCCAAAGAGGGCCATTACCAAAATTTTTGGGGGTCTGAAGGTCCCTCCAGGGGCTGCACCCTGGCAGGTGTCCCTGCAGGTGAGACCGGAGAGCTCCAGCGAGCCATTCAGACACATATGTGGAGGAGTTCTCATCGCGAGCTGCTGGGTACTGACAACTGGACACTGCATGTAAGCAAAATCATAATGACTAAAAAAAAAACAACACAAAACATTGGCTGATTATAGAATAGCTTACACATGTGGTCTTAAAGGTGCAGTGTGTAGGATTTGGGGGAATCTAGTGGTGTGGTTGCAGATTGCAACCAAATATCCCTCTGCTCACTCCTCCCATTTCCAAGACTGCGGTAACGTGAGCCACCGAGTGCAAAACCATGGTAACGTCGTTCGCCTCGCTCAGAGGCCATCCATACCGTAATAACACTTTGGCAACGAAAGTCAGACCGCGGTGACAGTTTTGCACTCTGAATATTATGAATATTGTATTCTATTTCTGCTAATAGATCCACCGAAATTTTACACACTGTTCCTTTAATATGTATTTAATCATGTGTTGTTTGCACAGTGAACCAATGAAGGACATGCAGGTGGTTATGGGAGGTCTGTCGCTGAATATGGTGGAATACACAGGACAAACCATACAAGTTGAAGAGGCTATTAAGCATGAGAACTACAGAGAGAGTCCTACAGCTGTTTCCAACGACATAGGTGATCCATGTCTCGCTCTCATTTCATATAAAATAAGCACTGATATTATCAGCAATATTAGAATAAATCGAAGATCCTTTTGAGCCCTTTTAGTTAACTAAGGATGGGATGTGAGAGAGTCAAATAGAACCATTTGTAGTGATATGATCGATGGTTTTTACAGTCTTGATAGTCTATGAAGTAAACTCTAAAAACAGTAATAAGTATAAATGAGATTGTGATGTAAAAATACAAGAGGTTAAGTACTTTATCATTTCATTTCCAAAGCCTTGTTGAGGCTGAAAGGCACTGATGGAGTTTGTGCCAATGAGACCCAGTTTGTGAAGACAGCCTGTCTGCCTGATGTCCAACTGCCTGATGGGATGGAGTGTAAAATCTCTGGATGGGGTGCCACTGAGACCTGTAAGGCCACTTTCGCATATTCAGCCACAAAATAAAAGTCATTTTTATTCAGATCTTTTGTTTTGTTTCAGAGGACTTCAGCTCAATCTTTATTCACAAACAACCACTAAAATTAGAAACAACTTTCTGTATAACAACTTTGTTGCATTTGTTCTTATATTTGGTAACATTTCCACCTTCTCTGTGCAGCTCAATCTGGTTCCAACCACCTGCTGGAAGCCAACGTGCTGCTGATCAACCAGGAAAAGTGCTCTGGACCAGATATTTATCGCAATGTCCTGGATAATAGTATGTTCTGTGCTGGCCACCTACAGGGAGGGGTGGATTCCTGCCAGGTTAGTGGAGGAACTGTGCATGTTATCATTCAAAATATCTGCATGACTAACTTACCTGAGGTTAAAACGTGTGCAGCATTGTGTGCATTTGATAGCTGGGTGCTCCTGTTTCAGGGTGACTCTGGAGGACCGCTGACTTGTGAGCAGAACAGTACCAGTATCATTTATGGTCTGGTGAGCTGGGGAGACCAATGTGGAAGGAAGAACAAGCCTGGCGTCTACACACGGGTCACTCACTTCCTGGACTGGATCAAGTCAAAGACTCAAGCCTTCTAAAAATGGAGAAAATGTGAAATTATCATTTCAGTTTAATGTTTTACATATGGCCCTGAACAGAAAAACCTGAAATCTGTTATACGTCTAAATGTCACACTTACTTGGTTTTCCCCTGAAGATTTACGCGGGGCAATCCAAAATCCTATATTAAAATTGACGCGTGTGTGGAAAAGGAAAAGAACTGTGTCATATTTTCTTATTTGTGCCCAAAGACCATAAGGAAAAATGCCACAACATTTGTCCTGATTGATCAAATGTCTTGAAATTTGGGGCGGACATACATTGGGCAAGTATCTAACAGAACAACTTTGGAATTCTTAGATCACATACAAAATGAAGGTAACACTTCATTTTACAGGTCTGCAAATTTCATGGTAATTAGGTGACTATTAGCAAGTAACCTATTTGAAATTTCTTTGGAATTACTGCCAAATTACCCCAATATTTACCTCAAACTTTATCGAAAATTACTTTATTATAAACATTATTTAAAAATTATATGCTAAAATAGCATATACTGGTTAAAATAGGGCCCTTAGGCTTGAGAAGCTCTTCATTGGTGGATAACCAAAACTAATAGAAGACACTTCTGATCAGGCACAAATCTCACCATTGTGTGACAAATGTTACCTGGCAGGTAATGTAATGATTCAGGGAGTTTTTTAAAGAAATTTCAAATAAGTTATTTGCTAATTATTATCTATTTATCAGCAGACATGGAAATAGAGCATTTCAATTAACTTTGCATTATTTTCCTGGAAATGTATTAAATAAATTACCAGCTATTTGGAAATAGCCTCCGCAGTCAAAGTGAATCACAGCCAGGTAAGCCATACCGGTGGATGTGCGCATTAAGCTGTACATTACAGTTTTTCTCATTCGCTTTGGCTCAATTCTCGAATAAGAATTATTTTTTGTATATATGTTCAAATCTCTTAACAATTAGTTTGACGTTCACAACAGAATTTCTCATTCATTCAAGCAAAGTGCACGTGTTTTGGCACGTGAGAAAAAGAGAGAAAAGAGTAAGTACAACAAGCACTTGCACGCACGTCCTCCGTGGTCCGGTGAGCTGAGGGGACAGTTGTACAAAGAACGAGCCAGTACAATAGTTTACGCACGGATTATTTACTTCCTGAACGACATCAAGTCAAACATGAGAGCTGCTAAGCTGCTGACTGAACAAATAAACTTTACCACAGAACAAAAGTGATGTTTGAGGTTGCACCCGATACCACTTGATGAAATATTTACATGACACTGAAAAGGTAGTATAGATACGACTATTGACAAAATAAGTTAAAATATCTCTTCTCAACTATATTTCTTACTTAACAGCTTTCTATAAAACATCAGGATTATAGGATCACAATAGCATAATATCAGAACACCATAATACAGTATATTTAGCCTTGCTCTCTCTCATTGCTGCTGGTAATGAGAAATGTATGTTCAGAAGTATATGCTCTAGCAATAACTTCTCTTAAATACAGAGGTAGGTAAATTCCTTGATCCTAGTTTTAGTTTTACCTGGGACAGATCCAGGCAGGGCAACTACAGCATGTTTGACATTTCCACAATGTTATTTAAAGGTACAGTGTGTAGGATTTGGCGGCATTTAGTGGTGTGGTTGCAGATTGCAACCAATTTCGTTACCCCTCCTCTCACTCCTCCCTCGATCAGAGGCCATCCTTACCATAATAACACTACTTTAGGAGCAACGGAAGTCAGACGGCGTCACCGCGGTTTAGCACTCTGCGGCTCACGTTACCGCAGTTTCACAAGTGTGTCAGAGAATTACGGTGGCCTTCAGGTAACGTAATAATGCAAAAGTGCAGTGTTTGGTTTGTCCATTCTGGGCTACTGTAGAAACACGGCGGTGCAACATGGCGGACTCTGTGAAGAGGACCCGCTCCCTGTGTAGATATGAAGGGCTCATTCTAAGCTTACGGAAACACAACGATTCTTAGTTTCAGGTGATTATACACTAATGGAAACATAGTTATGAATATCATATTCCATTTCTGCCAATAGATCCCCCGAAATGTTACACACTGTTCCTTTAACGTGAGCAAAAATGGAATAAAAAATGGAAAAATGTGAATCAGTGAATCTTCAATCTTTGTTCACAACACAGTTAAGATTGGCCTCCCAAGTTTACTCATTGCCCTCATTTGTGTTCCCTTGCCAATCCCACGGCTCCTTAATCCAAAACATGCTAAGCGGCTGCGTGTTCAGTCCGTTTACATCATTGCATGGGTTTAACATGGGGTAGAGAGGCTCTGTGCACTGCACACAGAACGAGTGGAGCAGGGTCATGGCGTCAGCGTCGTAGAATGACAGCTCCCCCTTCTGGAGATTTACCAGTATGCCCAGCTTCCTGACTCTCTTTCCCACTGACAGCTGCTTCTCCTGGGTGTCGTGGCACGCCAGGTACTGTCCATCTCCATGGTAGATACACCAGGATGTGTTGTTCACACCCAGACTGGAAGAACTCTGACTTAGAGCATCTTTTTTATCGACCGGCCCTGTAGTCACACCCATTAGCCAGTAAGGTTTCTCCTGGACGATGACCTCCCAGTAGTGGCGGCCAGTAGTGAAACTCTCCTGAGCCAGGACGCTGTACTGGGAGTCATATGGCTGAGGGCTCCGAGCTTCACTGACAGGTTGCCGTCTCCATGACACTTGTTTCCTGTCCTGGGATATTTCCAGTTTGGGATGGGCTGACTTGGAGTCCAGCACGGGAGAACTTAGATCTGCAAATAAAAATCTACATTCAGTACACAGAGATAGCGGGGGTTGATTTTAGACTGCAAATGATTGGATTCTTTACTAACATGACCACATTCGTGGAAAATGTTGGGACAGAGCCACGGAGAGGTCATCCAC
This sequence comes from Sebastolobus alascanus, assembly GCA_916701645.2. Taxonomy (NCBI): domain Eukaryota; kingdom Metazoa; phylum Chordata; class Actinopteri; order Perciformes; family Sebastidae; genus Sebastolobus; species Sebastolobus alascanus. The sequence goes on from CAKAOJ020000121.1 coordinate 3,686,642, forward strand.
CAGCCTCTCTACGGTCCTCAGCTTCTCGAGGTCGCACAGTTCTTTGTCTACTTCCTGGATTGGTGCTAAATCCAACGGGTCGCTGCAATAAAAACTGAAAACCATTAGAAGGAGAAAATCCTACCAAAAGAAGGCAGCTAGGATAGTAAAAAATAGAGTGATGATATACTCACCAAAGATTCTGTGCTGCAATTTGCTGTTGAAAATAAACAGGTCATGGATACAGAGACATTCACATGATCACAATAACACACTGTCATAATATTAGGTAACCTACCTGTAGGAATCGCAGCTCATTTGTTTCTTGGAGGAGTGATTTGCTGGACGCTCTGAGGCCGTCTATCTCTTTGATCTGAGCCTCCACGACGCCCCTCTGGGCCTCCAGCCACTCTGTCATGTACGTCTCCTCTGCGTCTATAATCTGCATCATCAGACGCTCATCGCCATCCAGCACAACATGGATCCTGCTGTATTTGTCTGAGATTCTCTCTCTGAAATCTGCAGCAGACTTCTATAGAAAAAATATACATTAAAGGAACAATGTAACATTTCGGGGGAGCTAGACATCTAGATCACAGGGGAGCTATATCCTTTCTGGGGGGAATATAATATTCATAACTATGTTTTCATTAGTGTATAATCACCTGAAATTTAGGAATGTTGTGTTTTCATTAGCTTAGCATGAGCCCTTCATATCTACATAGGGAGCGTGTCATCTTCATCAGTCCGCCATGTTGCTCCGCCATGTTTCTACAGTAGCCCAGAACGGACAAATCAAATACTCGCTTTAGCGAGAGCCTTTCACTTTTTTTTATGTTACCTGAAGGCCACCGCAGGTTCTCTACACGCTTGTGAAACTGCGGTAACATGAGCAGCGTCTGACTTTCGTTGCTCCTAAAGTAGTGTTATTATGGTAAGGATGGCCTCTGAGAGAGGCGAAAGGCTTTCACGTTACCGCAGTCTTGGAAAGGGAGGAATGAGCGGAGGGGTACTCACACACTGTACCTTTAAGAGGAGATTCTACGAATAAAACAATAGATGGTTAAAAAGGGGGTATTTCATAATGACTGTACCACTGTTTGTGTATACAATGACTCCAAGTCCCTGATGGCATGTTCTGCTTCACTTCTCCTCTTCAGCAGTTGGTTCATGGTGGTCTCTAACATGCTCTAAAGACAGAAATACAACAGGCCTATAAAAATATATAGAAATATATACATAATCACCACATTTACAAGGAAATAAAACACAATAATATTCACCTTGAAGTCGGCACAGGCTTCATGGAGTTGAAATGCTTTGTGGTTCTTGTGAGCGCCAATCAGGACACACAGACAGCACACAGGGACCCGCTCCTCCATACAGAAGAGCTTGAGCTCATCACGGTGCTCCCTGCACTTCAGGGACAGCGGATCCCCCGTCACCTCCACCACGGTGTGCTCCCTCAGAGCGGACCTCCGCTGGTGCAGCTGGGCGTGAGCCTGGCACAGTGAGGCGTCACAGGTCAGACAGGTCCTGATGGCCACCGATGGCGTCTCTATGCAGTGGTCACAGTGGATAGTTGAGGATGATTTGGTTGCCCTGCATGGTGTCCGTAGCTCTGCTGTTGACGGCCTGCTAGTGATGAAGTCCTTTACTTTGGTCTGAAGGCTGGTGTTTATCTCCAGAGTGAGGTCAGAGGGGAGGAATATCTGACACTCTGGACAGAAGAGACGACCCGCATCAGACCCATCTGTTTCCCAGACAGCCTGGATACAGGTGAGACAGAAGTCATGTCCGCATGGCAGCGTCACAGGATCTGTGAAGACGTCCTGGCAGACGGGACACTTTAAAGTTTCCTCAACAGTCCCCATAGCTCTGCACCTGTGCACCTGTTACGGCGGCTCAGTGTGCACTGTGCTCTTGGCCTTTCTACTAATGAATATTTCACAGGCCTCTCTTGGCATGCACACGCCAATCATGTGCCTCAGTGTCAGGTTACTAAAGATGAGATGATATCTTCCACCATCTCATTCAAGCCATTGACGCTCAGGAGACCACACATAATTGAATGGCACATTTCCAACAAAATGGATTAGGTGAATTAAATTACCAGTTGCGTGTTCTAAATGCACTTTGTACAAAATGTGCCTACAGTAAAATTTAGTGATAGTTAAAGCAGTTACTGTACATTATAGGCTATAGTTAGATCAACACTTTATATGCTTTATAATTAACGCATCATAATTTGTTCCCATTTTATAAACAAATATGTGACATTGAATTTCATCTTCTTACAGGTGTCTGTTCAATTTTTTGAGCGCAGATGTGTTTAAGGCATAACTGAATCAATATCTTCGTTATAAAACATGTATCTCATTTAAAACAATAATTAATAATTTGAATCTGTCTTTTACGGCATGCTATCTGCAGTTATTTGTATTTAGATATTTACAATTATTGTTGCAATTTGTTTGTTTTCTTAACTTAAACAAAAGCTGAAACTTGTGAACTATGAACTGTCAGTGTTGTATATTTTTTTACCCCCCTTCTCTTCCCTGTGCTTGTACTTCCCATAGATATGTAACTTTGGTTAACAATAGATGCACTTTTTGCAATTGTGAAGGGGAAACTATTGAACATGTGTTTGTAGATTGTTTTCATGCTACTTCTTTTGGTTTAATTTACAGAAGAATCTCTCAAAACATTTTGAAAAAGATATTATACTAACAAAGATTGAGATCTTACTCATTTTTAACAATCCCATTTTTTCGGCAGATGAGATTTACATAATTGATTTTATTATTATCTTAGCAAAATATTATATCCATAAAATGATCTGACTTAAAAGAATACCCTCCTTTTATATTTTTAAAGATACTGATTTTAAAACATATTTGACCATGATTGATATCTTAAAACTCAAACATTTTAAATTGGCAAAAACTATTAAATTGTTAAGACATTTCAAATTTATTCCAATTGTTTAACAGACCCTGATTGTTTTTTGTTTGTTTGTTTTTATTCATCTTTTTCTTTCCTTACATTTTAATTGTCATATAATTTATTTTATTTTTATATTATTTTTATACTGTAAAATATATTTAGAGAATTGTAATGAAATATCTGAACATGTTTATGAATCTACTGTATTGAACTTTCTAAATAAAGTATTAAAAACAAAAAAAAAAAAAAAAAAGCAACGTAACTTTGATAACGTAAGTGTCCACCCCATCAATAGTACTATTTCTGCGTAACGTTACGTAAGGACGTCATGGACGTATGGGACGTATCCCAGATATCCTACGTACACTACGTCTGTGCGTTGCTCAGTTACGCCACTTGCCAACCAACGTGGGCTGTGGATGTGGCAGCAAAGCACCGCCAGTCCGGCTGACTACGTGTCTCCTGCAGAGCACTCACGACTGTAGTTGTGGTTGGTTTTCTAGATTTCCACACTGTCGGGTAAGGAGTCGTTTTGCACAACATCTGTTCGGTGCATTTTGTCGAAAGTAGCCTTTGAGCTAGGCAGTGAGGTAGCTCATAATAGCTAATAATAGCTAACGTCAGCTAGCTTTGACAGCAGAAACACTTAGCTACAGTCTGTTAGCCTTATTGACTAACTTGTAAAACTTCAGTGGATTCACATGTGTTAGAGTTTATTTGTATGACAGCACCTAGCTGGTCCCTGGATGTTTTTTAGCTAATATGTCTAAGCTAACAAATCCAAACAATATTATATTCACTGGGTCAGTGTGACAAGTAGCCTTCCAGCACAATGCTCATAACCTCATGGCCACATGATGCAAAGCCTTCCAGTGATAATGTTCATTGATTTTGTTTTATATTATCATTTGAAGTGTGGTGTAGACAGCCAGCAACCATACAGCCTGTCTATCATATCTAGAAGCTGCTTATCTCAGATGGTGTTATTGCAGTTATTGTTAAGAGTAACCTTACACTGTTTTTTGTGTGTCATCACAGCTGTCCTCTAGTATAAGTGCCATGTTTGCCAGACTGGCCTTGTGCTCTCGCCCGCCATCCAGAATCCGGCTGTCAAATGTCTGTCCAGTCTCCATCAGAGCGTTTGGCCAGGTTAAATGTAAGTAACCAACCAACTTCTGTGTCATACCTGACCTGGACACACAATCTCTTTGATCGGATGCTTTAACATGCTCTTTGGTGCATGCTGGTGTGTAATTAAAGGTGTCTTTGTCATCCTCTGCAGTCCCACGTCCCCATGGGAAGTCTTTTGCCCACCGCAGTGAGCTAAAGCAGGCCAAACGTATTGTAGTGAAGCTGGGAAGTGCTGTGGTGACACGCGATGAGTGCGGTCTGGCACTGGGTCGTCTGGCCTCGATAGTAGAGCAGGTAACGCCACATTAATATAGTTGATACAGACAGACTACAGAGAGATAACAATTGAACAAGTAACACGATCTTGAGTTTTATCCCACCTCGATTACTGTCCAGCAATCTGGTCTAGTGCCGTGAAAGAAGAACTTGAATGTTTTCGCGTTTGTGTGTCCCGTCAGGTGGCCATGCTGCAGAATCAAGGCAGGGAGATGATGATTGTCACCAGTGGAGCTGTGGCATTTGGGAAGCAGAGACTGAGACATGAGATCCTGCTCTCTCAGAGCGTCAGACAAGCCTTGCATTCTGGACAGAACCAACTCAAAGAAATGGTGAATCTTGAACACTGGGGAGTGATAAACTTTGCTTGAATTGTGTTCATAGTCTTGGTAGCTTTGGTGAAATGTCTGCTTTTCAGTCAGTTCCAGTTTTGGAGGCAAGGGCATGTGCAGCCGCTGGACAGAGCGGTCTGATGGCGTTGTACGAAGCTATGTTCACTCAGTACAGCACCTGCACTGCACAAGTATGTACTCGACTTTTTCTCACAGAGTAAAATGCCGACAGAGTTTTAAATGTTGCTTAATTCTCCACATTTCTGTCTCTAGATTCTGGTCACCAACCTGGATTTCCATGATGAGCAGAAGCGTCGCAACCTTAACAGCACGCTCTATGAACTGCTGCGGATGAACATAGTTCCTATCATCAACACCAACGATGCTGTCGGTGCGCCCCCTGTTCCCAACAGTGACCTGCAGGGGGTAAATGTGGGTACTGTGTGAAGGGCATGCTTTGAAGGCTGAGTGTGGTCCAGTGTTGTGATGGTGGATTGCTTAAGTCATGCGTAAATGAAAGACGTATGTTTCCTTTCACTTTCTTTTCCGCCCTCACTAACATATAACTTCTTGGACACATGGTTTTAAATTTAGGCTGCTTCGTGTGGCGGTCTTGTTTTCTGCCATTATATCGTGTACAGACCTGCTTGTGTTATCTCCTGTTGGAAAGAGGTGAACATGTGTTGTTTGTTTTGCAACTGAATGGGACTGGGAGGCTTTTGTGGCATGGTAACAACTGATAAGCAGTTATTCTACAGTATAATAATACAATGAGATTGCAGCGATTTTCCTTTTGGCTTAATGAAATTTCTGTTTGTATTTCAGGTAATAAGCATCAAAGATAATGACAGCCTGGCTGCACGGCTGGCTGTTGAAATGAAAGCAGACCTCCTCATTGCCCTGTCTGATGTTGAAGGTACAAAAATCACCACTAATTTGATAATTGATTATGATTTACTTTGCATTTGTGCATTAACATTAGTTCTATTTATGTGTTATTGGGTGTCTTTAAATGGCTGCAACTAAGGATTGTTTTTATCAGTGTAAATTAACAATGAATCGTTTAATTTACATGCCAAAATGTATAACAAATACCCAGCAAACCCAAAGTGATCTCTGCAAATCGTTTATTTTGTCTTATCATCCATAAAACCATCCAAAGATATTTAGTTTGCAATGATATGAAGCAGAAAAAAATGCAAATCTGTGTATTTGAGAAACAGTAAAAAACAATTGCTTGATGATTATATTTAATATAAATGAATTAAAGGGCCACTCCACCAAATTTACTCATGAAGTTCACTTTATTTGTCATGGGGAGTACTACTCAGCCTGTGAAAACAGTTTTATAATGTCTTCTGTGGCTCTGAAGGGATGATTTTCTTGGCTTGCCCTTGGGAAAGCCTGTGTTACAAACTGGAAGTGGGCATTTGGAAGGCAGAGGGGGGCTAATGAAAGATGCTACTGAGTTACTGTACATTATTGGGAATGTAGAATCCAGTGTTTTTTTTGGCTTTTCCCGTACTAGGGGACTAAAAGGGACTAGGGACTAAAAGTCAGGATATCTTAGCACCAGCTGCTCCGATTTTGTCTCATGTGAGTCCCCCAAACTTTAGAGAAGTGTAATGCTTAATAAAGGAATCAAAATTATCATTAGTTAACCAGCTTATCATTTCAGCAATAATATGCTGTCACTGCATTGCTTTTATTCATGGAACATGTTCCTTCAATGAGTCATCTGTTAATAGAAACTTTGTGTATCCTGTCTGGCCTCTTGGCCAAAAGATATCAATACCAAGGTGACTGCTTTGGTCCTGTGAAGGATTAAAAGCAAAGAAATGTATTCCACAGGCTTATACGACAGTCCCCCAGGAAAAGATGATGCCAAGCTCATTGATATATTCTATCCTGGAGACCAGCAGTCAATCAAGTACGGCACTAAGTCCAGAGTCGGCATCGGCGGCATGGAAGCCAAGGTCAGCATGACAGTCGATATTTTATCTCGGCGTGTAAACAGGACTGCGTTGGTTGAATGAATATACTCAATCATGTCATCTGAATCAGGTGAAAGCAGCCCTTTGGGCGCTCCAGGGGGGGACGTCTGTCGTCATCGCCAATGGCACAAATCCTAAAGTTACAGGCCACGTCATCACAGACATTGTGGAAGGGAAGAAAGTTGGCACCTTCTTCTCTGAAGTGAAACCTGCAGGTACTGGGTAAAACCATCTGGACAGAATATTTTACCGACTTGTTCTGTTTTTCATTGATGAGTGTATTATTGACACCACCAGGTCCAACTGTGGAGCAGCAGACAGAGATGGCCCGGCATGCAGGCAGGACTCTGGCCTCCCTGGACCCTGAACAGGTAAGTTTCATGCTCCCGTCAGTGTGATTTTATAATGCTTTTGTATATGATGGCGATTTTCTCATGGGGTCCAGATTTTTTTTTAGGCTTGATTTCAGCAGAATCGTATATCTCCGCACTGTCACAGTGGAATGGCATTTATTGCTATTTATTTAGCACTGATGCATTCAAATTTAATCCAACAAGTCATGAAGGTAATCTTTTGATTAAGTTTCCTAAATACAGTATATTGACCTCATTATATCATTCCTAAATGGATTTAAATGACAACATTACAAAAGGGAGAGAGAGCATATTCTGGTTCAGCAAACATAATAAATTAAAACCCTATCAACACTAAAACTGGAAAAGAAGTGAATCATTTTCACAACAGGATGCAAAGGGGTCGGCACAATCATTAAGTTTTACATTGTTCTGGTCGTAGCTTTAATTCATTTTAATTTGTTAATCATATCAGTGTGTGTGTGTGTGTTTGATTTTCCAGAGAGGGGAGATCATCTGCTCTCTTGCTGAGCTGCTTACAGAGAAGAAAGATGAGATTCTCAGTGCCAACAAGAGAGACATGGAGTTAGCAACACTATCAGGTACAGAGGCACAGAGAAGACTCCAGTGTTTCCTTTGTTTTGCCACCAGCTAACACTATGACGTAATCATGACGTCTGCTATAAAAGGGTCTATAGCATAGTGAGTAGGGAGACTACTACTCTTTAACTGGATGAGCGAAGTTGCCACTCCTTCTTTACAATGCCTCTGGTTGCTGAATGCAAAATTAATATCTCTACATAAATCTATAGTGTTGCATTGTTGGTGTTTTTATTTGTTTATTCAATTCCCTCATAGGTCGTCTCTCTCAGCCTATGATCGACCGTCTGAGTCTGTCTACCTCTAAGCTAAACAGCCTTGCCATTGGCCTCCGTCAGCTTGCCGTGTCCTCCAGAGACAGCGTGGGCCGGGTGCTGAGGAGGACCAGGGTGGCCAACAACCTAGAGCTGGAACAGATCACCGTCCCCATCGGTGTCCTGCTGGTCATCTTTGAGTCGCGTCCCGACTGTCTCCCACAGGTCGGTCAGCCTGTAGACTTAATCACCTTTAGCTGCTGGTCTGCTCTCATTGAAAGTTACACTCACGTCTTCATGTATTTAATATTGTGTTCCAGGTGTCAGCTCTGGCTATTGCCAGTGGAAACGCTTTGCTACTGAAGGGAGGTAAAGAAGCTTCCAACACCAATAGAATTCTACATCAACTTACTCAGGAAGCACTTTCCATTCACGGAGTGGCAGATGCCATTCAACTGGTAAAACTGAAAGCATTGCGTTGTTGAAACACAGTTTGAGTCTTTACGCGATTACAGTATTAACTCAGATATTCTGTGACTATATAAAATGCACCTTGATGTGTAGGTGAGCACGCGTGAAGAAGTGGAGGATCTGTGCAGACTAGACAAGTTGATCGACCTGATCATTCCAAGGGGCTCGTCCCAGCTCGTCCGAAACATCCAAAGGGCAGCTAAGGGTATTCCTGTCCTGGGCCACAGCGAGGGCGTCTGTCACGTCTACATAGACAACGAAGCCAGCATAGACAAAGCTATTGATATTGGTATGTGGTTCCTGTGTGTGGCTATGAAGGTTGTAGAAAATTCTGTTTCCATTTCTGCTGTGGTTTGGTCGCAGTTTTTTTTGAAAGTTGTAGAATTGGGAAAAAAAAATCATATTTTGCTATTTTAGCAGTTGTAATTAATATTATTTTACATGTTGCCCAATAGTTATTAACTTGTTGGGGTAACGCAGACCTGCTGAATGATTATACATGTACTAACTTATGTTTCATTCCAGTCAGAGACTCCAAATGTGACTACCCTGCGGCCTGCAATGCCATGGAGACCCTCCTTATTCACAGGGATTTGCTGCGTACTCCTATATTTGACCAGATCATTGATATGCTGAGAACAGAACACGTAAGAAACATGCACCGACACGCCGTCATTTTGGGCACAAGTATTACACATGGTATCACAGTACGGTGGAAACCGCTTATAGTGATCACGTCTGTCCGGGTCAAATTGATCACTATAAACGGATGATTATTATAACCGAACTTTTGTTGTTGTGCATCATTTCTCATGCAGATTACCATCTAATTGATTTCTGTATATTTATTACATGAATACAAAGTAATGAAACAGGCCGCTTCGCTATTTACTGGCTCACTGCCAATTCTTCTGACTTTTCCCTCACTAAGGGTGAGGCATTGCCGTTTTTTGGCCGGCTCTGTTGCGTAAGCGTGCATGTGGAACGGCGCCTCTCATTCTCTCACTCGGTAGCGGCATGGAGGGAAGCGTGCCCCGGTCTGCATGTGTGGGGCAGAGCCAGTTAAGAATCGTAAAGTAAAGTAAAAAATAAAGCAAAAATTCCATTAACGTTAGTCTAACGTAGTTTTAAAATGTTTTTCCATATGTTGTCATGTATGAAAAGACCCAAAATGAACACTGTAAGCGGACTACTTAATCGCTATAAGCAAATTATTTAAACAGAATGATTCTATCCCAAGCTTTTTGATCCATATAAGAGGTTTCCACTGTATATGGTTAAGTGTTTTTACATTTTGATGAAACAGAAACAAACTCTCTGGAGAGAGTGTTTGTCACTTAATTCAGTACAATGAAGTGTTTTTGTTTATTTTTTGACTGATTATTTCATTGTTCTGTTGATAAATCCTTGTGCCATTGCTTTCTCTCAGGTGAAGATCCATGCAGGCCCCCGGTTTGCATCCTATTTAACTTTCAGCCCATCCGAAGTGAAGTCTCTGAGGACAGAGTATGGGGACCTGGAGTGCTGCATCGAGGTGGTAGACAGCATGCAGGACGCTGTGGACCACATCCACAAATACGGCAGCTCCCACACTGATGTCATTATTACAGAAAATGAAGACACGGCTGAACAGTTCCTGCAGCAGGTGGACAGCGCCTGCGTGTTCTGGAACTCCAGCTCTCGCTTTGCCGATGGCTACCGCTTTGGCCTAGGTACGTACGGCATCAGGCATGCTTTTACTTCTTAATGCCACCTGAGAAAAATGTGAGATAAACATCCTTTTGTAAATAGATCTAACCTACCACAGTGTCTTGAAAATGTGGCAGAAGAGTTCATTTTACGGTGCTTATTTTGCAGGAGCTGAGGTTGGTATCAGTACGGCACGGATACATGCCAGAGGTCCAGTGGGTTTGGAGGGGCTTCTGACCACCAAATGGGTCCTTCGAGGGGAAGGACACACTGTGGCTGACTTTTCTGAGCAAGGCAGTATGAAATACCTTCATGAAAACATCCCTGTCCCCCAGGGGAGCTTTAATTAGGTGCCCAACCAAAGAGCCTTCAACAGGAGATAGAAGGAGAACAGAAGATAACCGACGTCTACGGAGAGTTTATTTCACGGTTTGTCTGCTAGTAGCTCTTCAGCTTTTTAGCTGCTGCTTCATCATCTTTATAAATACACTATGTTGGTGCAGGAAACTTGCATGCACAACAAAGGCCACTTTTACTGGACAACCATGTTCCTCAGTTTTTTAAATATATCCCAATCTCCTGAGACAATGACTGATTGTTACATGACTGGTGAGAGGGACATGTATTCAGGTAAAAATAAAAAAATTAATTCCATTATGTATATGTGACAGAGGGACAGGTTAAACATAAAGTATCAGAGACAAAGCTCTTTCTTCTGTAATGTCATTTTTATGGTGTCAGGAAAAGAAATCATTGGCCCAGCTGTGATTTTCTAACTTATTTTTCTACATAATAAAACTCTCTCTTGGCCTTTTTGTAAGTTACTGTAAGTGTTTTGTGCAGGATCTTGGTTCAGATTTATTTTGCCGTCCTTCCTCTTTGCACAGATGGTTTAATAAATATGCTGTACAGTTCTTTACTCATGATTTTGTGTTTTATCTGTCACAGTTAGTACTTGACAATCTTGACAAAAAAATAACACTCAATTGCTTAACAGATGACTCTTTTCAGGCTATGTTCTAAGTATTTGCTACCCTTGCACTTATTATTTGCAAGGGGAACATGATATTGCTCATTTCACTACTGTGCAATGATGGAAGGCATATAAATAATACAGTGGCTCATTTTGTTCCTTAAGATTCAGAAATTCTAATTAAACCAACCTCTACAACACAAAAGCGTATATGCAATGGACTGGGGACGCTGTTTCACTGTTGCTTTTGAATATTGACCTCTGTGCAGCAGGTTAAAGGTACAGTGTGTAGGATTTGGCGGCATCTAGTGATATGGTTTCAGCTAACGTGAAAACGCGAAAGGCTCTCTCTGTAGCCAGTGTTTGGTTTGTCCGTTCTGGGCTACTGTAGAAACATGGCGGTGCAACATGACGGACTCCGTGAAGAGAACCCACTCCCTATGTAGATATTCTCCGATTTCAGGTGATAAGACACTAATGAAAACATAGTTATGAATATTAAATTCCATTTCTGCTAATACATTCCCCGACGTGCTACACACTGTTCCTTTAAGTCTTTGAAAATAAAATGTTAAATGGTGCTTTCAATTTATTTTTAAAACGTTAGAAAATTGCATTTTCATTTTGCCTTAAATAATGCTTGGTTACATTGTTTACATTGCATTTCATTTTCAAATTTGAATTAATATTTCAAAATTCAAGATGTTTATTGTCACGCCGGTTATACAGGTACAATCGTGTGAAATACTTTTTGCTGGGAAGCTCCATTAAGAAAAGAAACAGTAGGTTAAGTAGCAAAGAATAACATAAAAAAATAAAGTAAAAATAAAATAAAAATAATAGTGTATTTACAATAATATACAGTATAATAATAATAATAATAATAATAAAGGAAATATTGGTGTATGGTAAATATATACAAGTATTGCACAGCCACTTTTGTTTTTTTATATTGCACAGAGGTATGTATTGAAGTATTGCACTTTTTTATTGCATATAGTGAGAGAGAGGGTGTTTGGGGGTGCGATTATCGGTTTAAGAGTATTTGAATATTGAAAATAAAATGTTAAATGGTGCTTTCAATTCATTTTTAAAACGTTAGAAAATTGCATTTTCTTTTCGACTTAAATAATGCTTGGTTACATTGCATTTCATTTTCAAATTCGAATTAATATTTGAATATTGTCCACTGTACAGCTGGGTACGACTTGGCAAATTAAATGTCAAACGGACTCAAATAACATACACATGTGGAAAATCATAATGTTATTGTAGAATTACTTTTTCACTTTCAAGTTTACAGCGCTGGATGTTAAAATGCTTTAAAAATTCCCATTTGTCATCAATGCAGCACTAGGTGACGTATTGGGTGAGGGGCGTGGCTTAACATCCAGCAGTACTTCCCCCGGACACCGGTCAAAACTCAGCTGTCATCTGACTCCATGTTAAAGATGGCAGGAAACAAGTCTTATACTATAGTTGAGTATTTCGGCGGTGATTGCGGTTACCGGTGCGGTTACTGTAAAAACGATGAGGGAAACTTTTCTCACGGTAAGTGTCTGGTCAAGTAACCATAGCGAAGAGAAACACAGCTAGCTTATGCTAACGAGCTAGCCCTCCGTCTAACTGCTGGTTTTGAGAGCTAATATTGACATTAATACTGATGTAAAGTAAATTAGAGTAAGTTTTGTTATATCTGCTTTACTTACACTGTAAGACCAACACAGTTAGCTTTCACCTAACGTTACTTGGATAGTGTCTGGTTGTTAAAATCAACTCAGTTTTTTAGCCTTTAGCATGCTAAACAACCCAACTCTGTCATCATGGGAAACAAACCAAGACTGTCACAGAATAAAAAATAGTTAAGCTAATTAAATAAGGTTGGGCTATTGTTGTTGAGTTACTATTCAGTTGGACAATCATGTTTTACTCGCTGTAACATTAGCAGCTTAGCAAGTGGACTTGTTAAAATATCTGCTAGCATCAAGGTAGCTAACAGAACAGGACAGGAATCAAGGGATGTTGCCTTCAGGGGCTAAAAGTGCAGCTGGAACTGCCTTTACGTGACTTGCGGAAATGCTATAGTGCATTTATATATATGTATATATGTATTTTGGTGTGGAGAGCTCAGATGTGATGGTCAGTAAGAGCACAGGGGTTTGGTTACACAGAGCAAAGTGCAAACATGAGAGTAAACATGAAACAGAAAGCAGTGTGTTTACTTCAGGTACTGTATCCAATCTCATTAAATTGTGCTGCTTTGTTACTGTGGCAGCATCATCTGAGATAAAAAAAAAACATAGTGGTACAATTAATACATTTTTTTTTTACCCCCATTTTATAGTTTAAGTGGATGCTAGAGTGTTTTTATTCTTTGTTCAGTTTATGGAGAGAAACAACTCTATCCAGCTGAAGTGGAAATCCTTTCTCCCTGATCCAGTTGTGATTACTAGCCCTGAAATGGCTTGTTTAAAGTGGTAATGTTGTCGTAATGGACATTTTAGATTTCATAATCATTGTATTGATTTGGGGATGTGATTCTCTGTGTTTTAAGTTGTGAGTTAGTGAGATGAGAGTCAGCTGAAAGTCTGAGGAAGGTCTAAGGTGAATGACTGATTGTCATGAGGTCAGGAACTGTTTACCCGATGATACTGTATATAAGCGAAGGCACTGAAAGTCCAGTCAGAGAACAACAATATGGGTCTTCTCTAGGGCTATCCCGAATACCATTTTTTGGGCTTCGATCTCTCTGAGAATAATAATTCATGTTGATTATGAATAATGTCGTGGGATTATTCCTTATCTCATGGGCTATTTTGGGATTTCTACTTTATTATTACATACTTATATTTAAAACAAAAACAAAACACAAAGCATTCGAATACTGATTTGGAGGTCGATTACTATGGCAACGGTCGAAGCTTCAAACCATTCGGGTCAGCCCAAGTCTTCTCTCCATGCTGCATGAAGTAAAGAGATTTGATTCATCACACATAGTCTGTAGTTTCTAAGAGAACTAGCAATATTTTAGAAGAATAACAACCACAATGTAAATAAACAAGGATACAAAAACAGCCAGTGGATCGAGCTTTTAATTTGCCGGTTTCCATTAATATTATATCCAATTCTCACAGTCTAATTTTCTACTATATTTTTGAGTCTTGTGTCCATGGATGTACAGTATAAAGAGAACAGGATACAGCGTTGGAGGCGGGGCCCCGTTTATTCCTATGAAAGTTGCTCAGTGACGCATGATGCCAAAATGGCTCGACTTGCGACTGGAAAAGATCTTCCAATGATCTTTCGCATCCATTGGGCCCATGGTGCAGGCGCAGTAGCGTCCGCTTGGTCACATGGCTCGGTCACAGCCGTCATGCTGTCGTCACAGTTTGCTAACTCCGCCTCCCAACCCTCGCTCCAGCCTTGGTCTGGGTCTCATTCACATGAACGGAGGAAGGGAAATAACTCTGGATTCGGCTATTAGTGCGTTTTACTACTTTTAGGACCTAATGATTTAAATAAGGGCTATTCAAGTGTTCGTACTGGGAAGTCGATTCACCTCGAAAAAAATTATCCGCTGAGTTACAGACGTCTCTTTCCCAATGTAAGTCTATGGGAAAAAGTATTTTTGGGCTCAATGGCATCACGTGACAGACGCGGAAGTTGCATTACCGCCGTTTGGCCACTACGAAAATTGGCATCAACGACCGGCACTCTTCCTGGGGGCTTGCTTGTGTCTTGGGACACGAACAAAGGCCTATTATAAGAGGCTGGGTCACGCGTCATATCTTTGGGGTACAACACATGCGCAAGAAAATCTGGTCTGTACTCGCTGAAATTGAGCCAATCGCAACACACAACCACAGCGTCAGTTACACTGTGCATGTGTTATACCCCATACCCCAAGACCCGTGTCCCTTGACACGAACCAGGAAGTAGCCGTTCCAACCACTGTCTGCTGTATATACTGTATACACTTAATGAAAAGTGTGGCAAACTTGGTACATTAGTTTAATTCGGGGTAGAGTTTCATTTAGTCCACAAGAATCCTTCAGTGCCAGGAACATTCCTCCCATGGATCTGTTCACAGGAAGGGTGACACGGACCACACAGACATCAACTTTCTTTATAAATGCTCTGTACAAGACAGTTGGGCTTAAAGGCTGCTAAAAGATGCCATACTGTACGTTGTGTTGACAGGCTTTCATTTAAAGGCAGCCAAGGTCAATGTAACTCTGCATTTTTAGAAGTTCTGAGTTTGACACCGAGCTAAAAAAGAAATCTGTGTAAGAAGGTGGGAAGGGATTTTCTGTGTGGGACAGAATGGTGTCATGAGAGTAGGTGAGCATGGCCGAGACATGTTGACCATAATTAGGTTTCAGGCAGTTCTTAATGCAGTCAATGAGCGATTGGGCTCCGTGCCCGCAGACGTGAGCTGTTGTCTAATCTAAGATGAGAGAGGTAATCTGGATATGTTGCTTCATGTGGGCAGGGCAGGTTCAGGGGAGGATAGGAGACTGCAATCCCTGTTTGATTCCTCTGGTTGGTAACAGTGTTCAAAGGTTATAAGGTCCTTGTGTGGATACAGGTTAAATGAAAGTGCACTAGACCAACTATAGAAATAAACCCATTATTTCAAGCCCCTGAGGTCCAGTTGATTATTTTCACATCTCTGATTTTCAGGTTATTATTTCACTATAATTTGTCATGTTATATTCTTACTGTGGTGCTTGTATTTTCCTGGGAAGACATGCAAAACAGTCTATAGATCAACAGGGTGTTTGTCAGATATACATGAGCAGTGTTTCTGTTGTCAACTTTTCCACCAGGTGCTCAGTGAGATGTTTTCCTCTATGTGATGGCGCATTGATGTTATCAACAGTGTTGTTACATGCAAAGCAAATGCGACCCCCCCCCGCCCCCCCCACACGCACACACACACACCCCGCAGAGCACAACATCTGCCCTCCTCTGTGTTACTGTGTCTGTCAGGTCTCAGGGGAGGCTGGAAAAAGGATCAGGTGCGAACAATGGAAAGGCACTGATGATGGCAGCTGTTGCACTCACATAAAGCTCACGTGGCAGCATGATTCATTTGTTCTCTGAGCTCTGGACAACTTGACAGCTCTGTAATTGCTAAGCTCATGAGAATTTTGGGGACCTAAAATGGGGTCATAGGGCAGAAACCCTGAGAGATTATACTAAATGTATGGTGAGGCAATAAATAGTGGTATTTAAACACAACTCCCCAAGGATCTTGAATTATAGATATATGCTGTGTATTTTCTTGGGTTTCACTCTTGTTCATGGCAGTGTTTTCACTAATGTGGTTTGGATATTAAAAATTGCCCATATAATAATCTATTCACTACTATCACTGACATTATAAAATAGCTTAAATAAGTTTTATGATGCCTTTTGATCTGGTGTGATTTTTATGCTGTTTATTTAGTGTTTCTGCCAGTGAAAAACTCACACTATAGATGCAAATATTGTTACGGCACCGTGAGTAGCTGCACCAGTGACAACGATTTGGAAAAACATGCTGTATGGAAAACCAACGATTTTGACATACTCTGATTATCAGATATTTTATTTATTATGGTGATTATATCTTATCTGCAATGATTAATTGATTAATCGATTAGTTGTCAACTATTAAATTAATCACAAACTGTTTTGAATCGATTAATCTGTAAAAGAAAAGATTCCAGCTTCTTAAAGTTTCTCTACTCCTCTATGACAGGAAACTGAATATCTTTGAGTTGTGGACAAAACAATACATCTGAGGACGTCAACTTGGGCTTTGGGAAACACTGATCGACATTTTTCACCATTTTCTGACATTTTATAGACGAGAAAACTAATCGATTAATCGAGAAAATAATGGACAGATTAATCGGCAATGAAAATAATCGTTAGTTGCAGCCCTATAAGTAAAAACTGGAAACCCTGCAGTCTTGCTGCTGTATCCGCCGGCCTTAGAACTAGCTCCAGTCATTTACTGCTTCATTGTTGTGCTGTCTCTCTGTTGGATCACACTGTGTCGTCTCCTCGTCTCTGTGGACTCTGACTAAACAACGTTCTCCTGGGACACAGAACATTATAATCAGTTGCAAACTCAGTGTGTGTCGTGTGAACTGTTGTACAGCGAATTCCCTCGGTTGTTTTAGATGTAAACTGATAGCGGTCTTGTCATCGTGCGTGCGCAATCTGTGTATATGGTTGCAGAGGAGAAGGTCAGGAGTTGAAACGGGGAGCTCAGACCTCCGTTCTGGGAATTTGTATGTTTCCATTGGGGACTGTGGGAATGAACTTTGGGGGACACTATGATTTAGGGCTGTCCTCGACCAAAGAATCGATTAGTTGAATTAATCGACAGATCTGTGAAACTCAGTTTCTCCACAAAGAATCACACAAAAGCACCACTTTAAATCTTGTGTTTACCGGAGATGTGCTCATAAGTTTCTTAGAAATAAGTCATTCAGCATGAAAATAGCTTAAAAACGACTAAGCGACTAAAGAAATCTTAGTCGACTAAGACCGAAACAACTGATTAGTCGACTAATCGACGAAGAGGGGGCAGCCCTACTAGGATTTAAGCTGTAACAAAAATGTGGATCTCCCACTCGACTCTGTGATCAGCTTCTTGACAAACCACTCCTTACTTGTATACAGTCTCCTATTTCAGGCTAAAAAAATATATACATATAACTGTCTCTTTTATGCTTTAATTGAGCTTTATTTCATTCAGCCGAGCTAATTCAAGACCCTTTTCTGCCTGGTTCTAATATAATTTCCTTCAAGTTATCCATGAGACGACATGCTTTTTCCATTTGAAAAGTATAGTGTGAAATCATATGAAATCAGCTAAATGTTGTTAATGTCCCTTTTGTTTTCTACAGGGATGTGGTCTCACACCATGACTGTACAAGACTACCAAGACCTCATAGACCGAGGATGGAGAAGGTGAGTAGCTGTCTCGACCTTCATGCAAACCTGCTCACTTACGTCATGAACCTATTTAATTTTCTCATTAATGTAGTTCAAGAAATATCAGTTTGGATATTTCAAATAACTGATAATGTGTTTTAGTGAAGGTTATCCGCTCTTTCTTTTCCAGAAGTGGGAAATATGTCTATAAGCCCAAACTGAACAAGACATGCTGTCCGCAGTATACCATCAGGTAAGACCAGAAAAACATGGAACACATGAGGATGACCCATGGTAGTTTGATAAATATATTAACACAGAAGAATATATATACAGATATATCTAACCAAACCTTTACCCTTTGTGCTCTCTGTCAAGATGTCACGCAACGAAATTCCAGCCTTCCAAATCCCACAAGAAAAACCTGAAAAAGATGAGCAAATTCATGTCCAAAGGGGAACTGCCAAAAGGACAGGATGATGGTGAGAGTATATTTATTTTTGTATAATAGCTATTGATGCATGTGTGTTGTCTGATGGACTTATCTGTATTGGTATACAGTACATGCATCAACCAAATGGAAAAACAGCAGCCAACACTATTGGACAGCATATGCATCAGAGTGCATGGCTGTAAGAGATGAAAACAGTGTGGCTCTATAGTACACACACTATGTGGGTGGTTAAGCAATGTTGTGCCTTGCAGGGGAGCCAATGGACTCGGTGTGTGATGAAGCAGGTCCACGGGAACCGAGTAAAGTGAAGTGTGCTTCTATCACCGACATTCGGAAGGAACTACCAGAGTGTCCCGCTATCACAGAAGCTCAGAAGGTGGTAGCGGACGCCGCCCCTACCGTCTCAGAAACACCAAGAAAGGATCCAGTGTCTGTCGCCGATGAGAGAACAACAGCCACAGCTCCTAAACCAGGTGAGAGATAGCTGCTAATACTCATCAACAATCAGTGTGAAAAGAGTAATATTAGTTACTTGATAGTTGCAAAATTGCAGCTACTCATTATTATGTAACACATTACCCATTTGCTATGATAGCTCTTTGTTTTTGTTTTTTTCATAAAGAACATTATTTAGAGCTGCAACAATTAACAATCGAAAAGAAATGAATCGGCAACTTTTCTTTTCAGTAATTTCTTAAGCAAAAATGCCAAATACTTGCTGGTTGCAGCCTCTCAAATGTGAGAATTGTTTGCTTTTGTTACTCAGATCTGATAGTAAAGTGAATATCTTTGGGTTTCGACTGTTGGTTGAATAAAACAAGCAATTTGAACAAATCTCCTTGGGCTGTGGGAAATGATAAGGTGCAGTTTTTTTTTTACCATTTTATAGACAAATAAACTTTGATTGCTTATTCTAAATGTACACCGATTCATGCAGCCTCAGGCCCTGTTCAGACCTGGTTTTAACATGCGTCCTCAGTGATCGGATCACAAGTGGACCGCTCTAAGTACAGGTGTGAACGCACTCAAGACTGTTTCATTTCATATGGATGTTTCAGTTGATGTCGTTTTACTCACTCCAATCATGTAGACCAAATAGTGTAGTTATAAGTATTTCATTGGAGCATGTGTCAAAAGGCAAAAGAATATATATATTTTTCAGCCGGTTAATCACAGGACGGATTACTCATATAAACTATTGACGATTCTGGTTTTACTGTTGTTCTGCTGCACCTACCCAAAAGTAGTTTGCTGTTTTCTGTTTTATTATTTATTTTGGATGTCTGGTATTCTTTGAAACTGCCATAGGGACGACTTTAAAAGTAGTAATCAGTTGTAAGACTGCCACTGTGGTGTTGTACGATAGCTGAAGCACCGTTGCTCGCCATAGTGTGTCACTGTTCACCTTGTAATGGACTCCACCGTGCAGCAGCTGGGTGGATGAGGCTGCTGTTTCTTCTGTGTTTCCAGTAGTGTGTCTGGTTTGGGCTTATCTGTCATGTTCTCCTCCGCTCCTCCAGTACAGGATATCCTCACAGCCAACTCACAGTAATGAACAAATAACACTCACAGTGAGGAGATAATAAACTCCTATTAGACACAGGAAGCAGCACTTCTAACAACTGCTCATGTTTCAGGCCTCGACCACTTTTCCCCCTCTCAAACATCTAATGAGAGCAGGACCCCGCGCTCATTAATCAAAAGGCAGGGACGTACACTGGAGCAGGAAAGCTTGGCGTTGGCACAGGTCGAACCAGATGCAGACATAAACATACAGAGAAAACTTTCAGCCGTGCCAGTGTCCTTCTGTTCACACCTGTGTCAGCAGCACAGTCTTCTTCCTCAGACTGTCAGGAGGCTAGCAAAGAGGAAGCAAGGAGGATTTACTATGTTGGGCCAGTGGTTATTCACCTCCAACAGAAAACACCTGGACATATCTTTCCTCTGCTTTTATGACTGGAGAGCTTTATAGCTTTGGGCAGGTTCCAGTTCTAGCTTGAGAAAACATGGCTCCCCATTTTCCATATAGCACACGCAAAGCCGGAGGTAAACAGACACAGAAGTACAACTTGTGTTTTGCAAAGCTGCCCTTGGATCTGCTTGTAGGGAATCATATGTAGTGAAAAGTGCTTACATGTATTTGTATTCTTGAAATTAAGTATTTTATCAGTGTGTTGCAGTGAAGTCCAGGAGCTAGTCAGTACTGACGTGTTACCTGAAACAGTTTTGATTGCTCTAAAGGGACTTATTTTGCAATATTAAAGAGGACCTATTGTGCTCATTTTCAGGTTCATACTTGTATTTTGGCTACTAGAACTAGCATTAACGCAACTTGTGATTTTTAGCTTGTAGCGGGCCTGAAACAGTTTTGATTGCTCTAAAGGGACTTATTTGAGGTTAATTGATGAACAAAATATTGATTAATAGTGATTTTTATTACAAAGTAAAGTAATTTACTAGGGTAAGGGTTTAGGCAAGTCAGGGTTAACACCATTTCCATAAAAGAATAATGTTCATCAAGTGGTAGCATCAGGGCTTATGGCAAAAGCAGTATGTTGTAGGAAGCAGTATAGTGTGTTTTAAGTAGGCAGAATAAATAGTACAGACAGTGCAGTTTCCCAGAGAATACTTTCCATAAAATGACACTGCATACCTCCATGTTGTTCTCCTCCCACAGTAAATTAATTCTGTGTCTCTGCATGTTTACATGCAAGAAAGCAGTATGTCACAGCTCTGGGCAGTTTAGGCTGATTCTGAGAGTCGTATGTGTGTTTGGGGAAGCGGGGAGGGGAGAGTGTCGCAGCTTTTATGAAGTGCTAACTGCTGGAGCGGGAGCATGTGCCTTCCACAGGAACTGATCTGTCAGACTTTATCTTCACCACGGCTTCATACGCTGTCCTCAGGAGTACCTGTGTCTCTGTGTGTGAGACAGAGAGAGTGTGTGTGTGTGTGTGTGTGTGTGTGTGTGTGTGTGTGTGTGTGTGTGTGTGTGTGTGTGTGTGTGTGTGTGTGTGTGTGTGTGTGTGTGTGTGTGTGTGTGTGTGTGTGTGTGTGTGTGTGTGTGTGTGTGTGTGTGTGTGTGTGTGTGTGTGTGGGGAGATTGTAATTAGAGGGGAAGAGAGGCACATGGACAGAGTGATCGTGGATAAGGGTTGATGTGGTTGAGATGGTGTGTGTTTGAGGAACACAGTCCAGACTCTGTGTGTGTGTGTGTGTGTGTGACCAGTCTGTCCTGACCTCGTCGTATTTATTCTGTCAGAGGAAAACCATTTGACCAGCTATAACTCCCAGGGTTGTATGTTTATACTGTATGAGAGGACTTGCTCAGAAATACTTCCCTCCTTTAGTATCTCCAGTCATTTACCATTAAAGACAAACACAGCAAACAGGGACATTGAGATGATACAAGGACACATCTACATGCATCTAGTAACTAGTAAGATGAGTGGGCATATCTGTAAAGGGGAGACTCGTGGGTACCCATAGAACCCGTTTTCATTCACATATCTTGAGGTCAGAGGTCAAGGGACCCCTTTGAAAATGGCCATGCCAGTTTTTCTTCACCAAAATATAGCGTAAGTTCAGAGTGTTATTTAGGCTCCAAGCTAGTATGACATGGTTGGTACCAATGGATTCTTTAGGTTTTCTAGTTTCATATGATGCCAGTATCTTCACTAGCTTTAAAACTGAGCCCACTACAACCTAAAAATCGCAAGTTGCGTTAATGCGTTAATGAAATTAGTGGCGTTAAAACAAATTTGCATTAACGCGTTCTTATCGCGTTAACTTTGACAGCCCTAACTAAAATATTAAGCTGTTGTTGTAGTCCTCAAGTTTTTAGTTCACACTATACATTAAAAATAACAAGTCAGGATTTTGAGATAAATCATGAAATAAGCCAGAATCTGCATGAACTTCCTGCTGTGGTCTGTTTTTACTATTCAAAGGACAGAAGCTGCACCTTACAGTAGAAAAAGTAGCTCGAGTCAGCTGAAGCTGAACGCTGCCAGTGAACCGTGGCCAGTGCCAGAGTTTCCCTCTCCCCTTGTCAGGCCCGGGCGTCCCTCTCTTCCTCGCTACACAGACACAGGGGAAAGTTAGTAAGTGAGCTGATGGCGGCGGCTGGCAATAGGACAAGCAGGAAATGGCTCTCGTTTCCTTATTGCTCCAAACAGGATGTGGGCGTGTAAACTGTTGACATGGGATGCCCGGAGAGCTGGAGGGCTTGGCAAGAGCCCAGGAGGAGGAGGAGGATGAGGAGGGGGACAGAGAGAGGGAAACTGGGGGAGATTCAGTTGCTTCAGAGAATGTTCATGTTAGTTGTGTTGGGAGAGAAACACAGAGAAAGTGTGTGTTCTGCTAGTAACAACCTCATTCATGTGCCCACACCAGCTAACTAAGATCTGTTATCTTTGTCATTGCAGTTATTAGAAAAAACCACCCATGGATTCATCATGGCTTCTGCTTCTTCTCTTCCTTTTTTGGGAGCTTTCACAAGCCATAGTCCTGTTAGGCTAGTCCGAATCAGAGGGAAATTGATACTTTTGGTTCGTTTTCTATTTAGTCTGGTTCAGTTTTACAGTGCACAAATTAAAGCGGAACAAGTAAAAAAAAAAAAGAAATTTGCGGAGGGGTGTGTACGAAGGAGCAAATTTATCTTTTTTTGTCTCAAGAGCTGCCACTTCTGTGGAGGAAATTGCGGACTTTGATATAATGCTGTCAGAGTGTTTTCACTTTGACTCTGCTCTCATCTACTGTGCACACAAATCCCTTCTCCTCCAGTTTATCTCGAATGACTTTATAAACGTCACTATTTTTGTGGACTCTATTTAACACATTCTGTACAGTACGTTCTCTTCGGCTCAGATGTCACGCAAACATCGTGTCAGTCCTCTCCCACTCATGTTAACCTGTGTCCATCTCAACATACGCCCACACAGGCGGCCTGCTTTTTGGTTCACTTGGAAACGGTCCGAGACCACCTCTCACAAGCGGTCTCGGACCGGTTGTTTTGGTCCGCACCAGATTATTGCGTTCACAACTGTCCAAAACGAACCGCACCAGAGTTCAATCAAAACAGACTAAATATTGGCTTGTGAAGGCGCCCATAAACACACACTAGCTAGCTGCTAATAATTTGGGCTAAGACAGATCATATTTTTTTATAGCCTACTAAGCAATGATGTAATGTAAAGTGTATTGAGGCAGGGAAACAAGAAAATGACTTCCATAGGCCTTTCTGTTGAGACTGGCTTCTTAAACAGGGGGTACACTAAAGTAAACATGGCAGCCCATTTGCCCAGAGGGGCAGGGAAAAAATCCATCGGAAACACGGTCTAACACTCTTTTGAGACTCATCAACAGCAGCACCAGCAGCAGCTTGAAGTTACCACCTCTCTTCTGTGTTAAGTCTAGTTCCTAAAGCAGCATAAAAGGCAGCATGAAAGCAAAAAAGGAGTAATTGAGTTATTTCTTATAACTGCCTCTTTTTCTTCCATATTCTCTCCTGGAAATGCTCTGAGAATGTCTTTTGCATGGAAACAGATTAAGAAAGGTGTTTTTCGTGGCATCACACCTAACCTTCACCGTCGGAAAGCTTTGACCCTCTTCTCTCTCTTCTCTGGGGTGCAGGGATGGGAGCTGATCCTGGCCGGCCGCCGTGTCGGAAGGCCAAAGACTTGAGGAAGGAGCGACGTCTCCAGAAAGAGCAGATTAGACAGCACGCTGATGGGGTCTCTCCTGCCCAACCCACTCCGGCCCAGGCCAAGCAACCCAAACCCCTAGAAGATTTCATCAGCGAGTCATTGCCTGACAACTCCTCTCATTGCCTTGAGGTGAGCAGAAATATAGAGCAGGTACACTTTCTTCTCTCTCTTTTTATGTGACTTGGAATAAACATTAGCCTATTGTGATGATTCCAGCACATCATTAAGAAACAGCGTTTCTGGTCGAGCTCTCTGTCTCCGTAATGTTTGGATTCAGTTAGCTTGGTTTCATGGAGCCCTCTTCCCCAGCTCCAGTGACTTCACCATGTGTTTATGTGTGCGGAGAGGATAGCTGGCCAGAGCGGAGTGGAAAAACCACATCTTCCCGATTCAACCAAATGACAGGCACACCACACAAACTGGGTCGCGTTACCCTGCTGATGACATTAAAACCACAGCTCCCAGCTCAGCCGGTATTAGAGGACATGGAAATGAACTTTTGGCAGGGGCCACAGCGATGTAGAAAGATCCCTGGCGAAGGCCTCAAGCTGAGGTTGGTAGAGTGACGTCATTCTTGGTCTTGACCAAGATTTGAGCCAGATGCAGTGATGAACCAGGCCGTGTCTGTCTCTTGTCTATATCCCCCCGAGACTAGGCCGGCAAGTCAGCGCTTTCCAATTGGATTCATTTGTTTGCCTGCAATTATCGTTCCATTTCACTAAGTGGGCATGAACACAAGGTCGTCACTCGCAAAGGAAGGTTAATTATGTGTTTTACAAGTCAAATAATCGAGAGATGCCTCTATTTGACCCGTTTAGCTGTTTATTGCATGTGGCCAGGCTGCAGCAGATTTGTGGCTAAAGGACAGTTTGGATGAGTTAATCTGATGCTGAGTGTTGGGCTTCTGTACTGTTGACTGAGCTGCAGGCTTTAAGAGGTTTTCACACCAGTACCAGAAGATAGATGTTTACACTGGAGCATCTAAATGTAGTGGCAGCTCAATTTAATCCTAAACACATCTGTTAAAGATATCACGCTTCTTGACTGATGAGAATACTCTGCAGAATACAGGACGTTTGTGAAAATATAGAGAGGATTATTGTCATAGGCTCAATTTTGCTTATCTGACATTTCTCTCTTGACAAGTTTGATTTGATTTTTATTATTATTATTAAGGATCCTCATTAGTTGGTGCCATAGCAACCAGCTAATCTTCCTGGGGTCCACATTAAGCACATGATAGAGACTCATTAAAATACTATACAAAATACAAATACAAGAATAAAACCCTTAGAAATAACTAGTTACCGATAAAACTTAGAGAAATGACACTTGAGACAGCATAACACCACCGCAGCAAACAAAATTCCAGTCTTAGATAAAATTGAGTTTCTTTTTGAACACTGATTTACTAACAGTGCAGCAGAGGCTTTGAGGCAAATTATTCCAGAGAGAAATTGATTTATAAATAAAAGATTGTAGTAACGCATTAGTTCTAGGACGAGGCAGTACAAGCTGACCATTTTTGGACCTTCTAGTGTTATGGTCATGTACAGCATTACTATAAACAAACTGATTACATAAAAAAAAAACAGGAATAATGCAATTAATGACTGACTTGAACATTATAAGTGTATCGAATAATGACCTATTCTTAACTGTAACCCAGGAGAGGCCCTCGTGCATATGATTCACGTTAGATCAAAGTGAACAACCCAGAACCAACCGTGCTGCCCTAATTTGTGCAACCTAGAGCTCACCATTTGCAGCAGATGACGAGACCATCGAACACATTCTGTATGCTGTAGAATTTGTGACCTTGGAGGAGTTTATTACCTTTGAAGTAATAGCAAAGAGATAAGTCACAGTGACAGGGAAGACAAGTTTAGATGCAGCTGTAGTTCCAGTGGTCACCACCAGGGGTCAGTGTGAGAACATGATTCAGAGCCCCTCAGGCACCTCAGGAAAGTGTGGAACGGTTCACCCACTGTTCCCCTCAAGAGACTACTGTCTCCACACTCTGCTCATATTTTCATAGCGTTCTCATCTAAACCTCCTATTGCTAACATGCAATGGTTCTGCGATCAGTTGACTCCTCTATTATATTACTTCATAATGGTGTTCTGTAAGGTCTTGAAGATCCAGGTTCAGAGCAACACATCTTTCATTAAAGCTTTGATAAACCATCGTGATCTTTCATTTTAATTAAAGTTAAACTGGTATTATGTGGCTTTGTTTGAACATTCATAAAGCGGCCAGACTGCTGGTGTTAAATTTCAAAGCTGTTATGAGAATTTCTAAAATTTCATCTCCATGCCGTCCGCTATCTGCTGCAGTGTTGTTTCACCAAAATGATTTCAGCCTATCAAAATA
Organism: Sebastolobus alascanus; assembly: GCA_916701645.2. NCBI lineage: Eukaryota > Metazoa > Chordata > Actinopteri > Perciformes > Sebastidae > Sebastolobus > Sebastolobus alascanus. Next base: position 3,713,105 of record CAKAOJ020000121.1, read on the forward strand.
TATCTGTAGATTTAGAACGAAATTAAAAAGAGACCGAACTTCAGCGTTGTCCTTTTATGTAAGAGGCCCAACGTCTCTGTTTGACTAAAGGATGTAGATGCCAAGTGGTCATATGAGAGAAACCCACTCGGGTCCAACTCAAACAAACCCCAGGATCAATTCCTCTATCGCTGTCCGTCCAGGGAATTCTTATGGCGCCTCCAAACGAAGAGACGGTTAATTAAATGGGGCCGGGGGATCTAGAAGCTGAATTCTTCTTTTAGTTTGTGTGTCTTTTTTATCAAAGACTTGTGATTCTCCCAGTTAAGATAGATTTATAGCTCTGCAGAAATGTTGTTCTAAAGAATACATCTTTCATGTGTATGGATTAATTAATGTGTTTGCTAACTTTTGCATGCTTTTTTACTTACTTAGGCTACGTTAGCTGAACTTGGACTCGTTTCAATGTGCAGCCTGCTCATCATTATTATTTCAAGAGACACTATAGCCCGACTGATACTGGATTTCTGAGGCCGATGCTGGGAGTTTAAAAAATCTGATAGAGATATGTCAGCCAAAAGTATTATTTTTTTAACACAAACACAACAGACATTGCGACCAAGATCAAATTAAAGAACTCAAAACTTGTCAATGCTCTCTGGTGGACAAACTATATGATGGTGACACTGTTTATAAATGACATCAAACCTGGTTTGGTGTTTCTCTGCTGCATTTTTGTTACTTATCGGTCCACATATACACCGATATGATATATCTACATCAGTCTAGCTCCACTAGACACAAATATAGACACGACACCTCATCAAAAGAACAATAACAGAAATATTAAAGGGCAATAAAAAAAGACTTTAAAAAAGCAAATAAGTTTACCTTAATCTGAAACTTCTCTGCAAACTCTAGTTTCTGGATCAGGATCAAGAATAAAACTTCAGTCACAGATGCCATGGTGAAGCACTGGATATGGGCTCATAGATAGGAAGTAAAAAGGCCAATGATTATTTCTTCTTTTTGAGGACCTCTATGAATGCTTATTAGTTTTCTATTACAGCAAATGCTTGTTACAATCTTGTCATTTGGAATAACACCTGCTGTTTTTGTGTCGAGATGGACATAACACACCCTCTTTGTGTTGTTCTTGTTTTCCCCTCTGGTGACCAACAGCTGAAGAATAACAACTTTCAAATTGGAAATGTTTCTATTTTATTCGTGAAATGGTTTAAACCCTTCACAGGCGTGTCACCCGGCCAGGAGAGGGTGTGTTTGTGTCAGTCTCTCTCTCCCTTCACACTCTCTTCACACTTATTCTCCCTTTGATTTGTGAAGATATCTTCCTTTTTAAGGATTTGAATCACCACTTATGTTATTCTCAGTACTTTTTTTCCATTTTGATGTTAACCTTTGTCTGCCCGTATTCTTTTTGAAGGTGAGGCTAGTGCGCTCCAATCCCCCTAGCCCGCAGTTCAAAGCCTCTTTCGACGCCTCCTTCCAGGTGTACAAACTCTACCAGATGGCCATTCACAAGGACCCTCCTGACAAACCCTCCGAGAGCCAGGTCAGAGGGTGGGGGGCATAGGTCGACCTGCTCAAGGGGCACCCAGGGGAGGGGGAGGGAGAGGGTCGACAACTTTGGGTGCCTACAGAGGCATCAAAAGGATTTTATCTTGCTCTAATCTCTTATGAATATTTTATATTGGTCCTTTTATTAGTTTTATATCATATAATGGACTAACATGTATCATTGCTTCAACAATTTCTTTATTGTAAGTGCTGGATGTGATTTCATATTTTAAACTAATGCAACACAGGTAAGAATTTTTGTAGAATTATTATTATTAATATTATTTAATAATTGAATAACAGTAAATCATTATTAAGTTATACTTTAAGTATCTAATGTGTATAATTCAGAAATGTTGAATCATTTCACAGGTTTAACCCTTGTGCATCCAATGTCAAATAACTGCCATATAATTATATATTAATATTATTTTCTACTTTCACTGAGTTTAATCTTTCAACCATCTTTAGTCCTGATCATAACTACAAAATATTAATTAATTTTCAGAACCTTTTAAATGCCAGTTCGTTTGCATAACAACATAGACTGTTGTTTAGGGCTGCAACTAACGATTATTTTCATTGTCGATTGATCCGTCGATTATTTTCTCGATTAAACGATTAGCCGTTGTTAGTTGTCCCAAAGCCCAAGATGACGTCCTCAAATGTCTTGTTTTGTCAACAACTCAAAGATATTCAGTTTACTGTCATAGAGGAGTAAAGAAACCAGAAAATGTTCACATTTGAAAAACTGGAATCAGAGAATTTAGACTTTTTTTTCTTCTTAAAAAAGTACTCGAACCGATGTATCGATTATCAAAATAGTTGCCGATTAATTTAATAGTTGACAACTAATCGATTGATGGTTGCAGCTCTACTGGTGTTATGAAAATAAAACACAAATTTTAATAATTTTCTGTATACTAAGTGCTATGGGGGATTTTTTTTCACAGTCTGGGATATGTCAATGATTAGCAATAACACTGATTTTGATGCATTGCATCAAATGCTACAGTGCTCCATAATACAGCAGCAATAACCCTAGTGGAAACCAGGAAAATAGCATGTATTTACCCCAAATGGCAAACATGAGAAAATGAATCAGTCTGGTGGGAAATAGTAAAAACTACAATTTTGAAAGCCTGATATAATACAATGCATGATTTTATGCTGTATTGGCCATGGGATCAAAAATGTTGTTTTTAACGGGTTTCAATGGGGACATTTTTCTCCTTAAGGGTCTGAGTGTCTGTATTTTGCCCACGCAGTTTATTATAGACTTATTATAGGAGCTGAGGTTAAAAAAGAAAAACTCAAACACCACCCAAAATTTTTGCCACGTGCATTAACACAGCCAAAATTATCTAAAAATTAAAAGCCAAAAATGTCCCTGGTGACGCACAAGGGTTAAACCATAGTGAACAGTCAGTCAGTATGTTCAAACTGTACGAGACTGTATAGATTGTAATTGATAAATAATTCAACTTTACAACATCAAACAGAAAGACAGTTGAAATATTGGGGGAAAAACCAAAATGCCTGTATGAATGAAAAAAAAGTGAATTAACATGTTAGTATTGAAGGGAGAGTGTATGTGTATAAGAGAGAGAGTCAAAGGGAGAGGAAATGGAGGGGAAAATGTTTCCATACGCCGTGGTTGAGAGCAGTGTTTCTCCAGGTGTCTGAGTTGGCCCTCGGTCGGCCGGCCGGGTCGTTAGTCTCGAGCTGTTTCAGTTTTGGGGGGCAGTTCGTCAGCTGAACCCTCTCGACCTTCACACATTTACCTCGTCTGTGCCCCCCCATCACCCCACCCCCACCATAGTTCTGACTATGTCTGAACTGGAATCGCATTTGAGTTTGAGGATTAAGCAGTGATGAGATCTTAATTGTCCTTGTGCGTGCAGTCTGTTCAACCGTGTTTACCTTCTTGAGAGGAGCCTGTAGTGTTGGAAGAGTCTGTATATGTGTCTAGCTGAGATGATTCATTGAGACATAAGTTTGGATTATCTGTTGCTCCGGACTTTACACGCACCGTTGAATCTTGAGTTACCGATCCTCTCCGTGCGATCTGTGGTAAAAGCTGGGCGCTGCACTAGCCTCATCCTCAAGTCATTTTATTATTTTAAAAACACACTTTCAGTCTCCTAGAATCTCCTTGTTTTCTTGCATTCACGTGTCCTTTTTGCACAACAGTCTGATAAAAAATCACTAAATCAAGTCTCAAACTCAAAACAGACCGGCTGTGTTACCAGCTCGCCTCGAGGACTAGGAGACTGATGTGATCCCTAAGATGCCAAAACACTTGTATAACACTGTTTATTAGCCTCTATTGTTGAATCCTGCACTGTTCCCCCAAGGCACCCATGCTTCTTCTTCTTTTTAAATTCATTTTCTAACAACTCACCGTCCTTTTATTCATTGTCAACCCTTATAAAACCTCCCTCCACCTTATTGCTCCTTCCCCTCCACACCCCTGTGCTTGAAGGTGAGGCTAGTGCCGGTCAACTTTGAGGACCCTCAATTCACAGCGTCCTATCAGCAGTCGGTGGCGCTGTACGCCTGCTACCAGATGGCCATTCATGGTGATGACCCCAACGATTGTAGTGAGAGCGAGGTACTGCATGATTATTATTCCGCACCTACTGTAGGGCTCCACTGCACAAGCTTGTTCCAGCTTCTTGCTGCTTTTCTATTTTAATTTAAATGACCAGTGTGTAGGATTTAGTGGCATCTAGTGGTGTGGTTGCAGATTGCAACCAACCGAATTCCCCTCCGCTCACCCCTGCCTTTCCAAGCGTGTCAGAGAACTACGGTGGCCTTCACGTAAAAACGTGAAAGTCTCTCTAGAGTCAGTGTTTGGTTTGTCCGTTCTGGGCTACTGTAGAAACATGACGGAGCAACATGGCGGACTCTGTGAAGAGGACCTGCTCCCTAAGTAGATATAAACGGCTCATTCTAAGCTAACGAAAACACAACGATTCTTATTTTTAGGTGATTATACACTAAAGAAAACATAGTTATGAATGTTACATTCTATTTCTACCAGTAAATCCTACACACTGGTCCTTTAAGTTCTTAGTATTTTGGACTGTTGGATAAAACAAGCACATTTCAGACGTCACCTTGGACTTTGGCATTGAGCATTTTTCACGATTTTCTGTGATTTTGTAGAATAATCTAAACAAAAAAATCCTTCAAATAATTGACAGATTAATTGATAATGAAAGTATCTCCTACTTGTGGCTCAGTTTGAACATTAATTTCTTTATTCATTTGTTGACGTCGCAGTCTTCGCACCTCGATCACCAACAGATTATCCCACATTAGCAGAGCACTGTACACTCTATTGGGAGAATTGTAGCATTTATTGATCCCCAGATAAATAATTGGAATGATGAAAACGTTTTTCTGCACGTTATTCTTTGAATGTGTAAGCTGCAACTTTAAACTCTATAAAAGAACGAGAGAAAAAGTTCACCAGGTATAGAGTCATAAAGTGAGAAAAAAAAATTATAATGCACAATAAATTGTATTATAAATTATATGTACACACACAAGCCCATTTCTCCATTTTATATATGAATACAAGAGGAGAAAATAAAGTCTCGTCAGGATGCAGAACTGCTGGACATTCTCACTAACCTGAGAGGGCCTTTTGTCCCTCAGGGCTGGAAAAACAACCTCCTCCTCCTCCACCCTCCTGCCAGCAGGCCCCAGTAAATTACTGAATTCTCCAGCTTGTAAAAGTAAGGTAATTAATAAATAATAAAAGCTGTCAGATTGGGCAGACTGTGGCAGATTCTTTCCTAGTGCCATAACACTAGCTCTATTAAAGGGAACGTGTGTTTGTGTGCAATTCAGCTCAGGTTTATAACTGTACTGGGATCGGATGGGTTCAAGAACTAGATGTATAACTTTAGAAAGAAATAAAAAAAATGAAAAGGTGCGGGGCTGCGCAAACAACGCTGCTGTCTGTTCGGGTGCCAGAAAGTAAAGTTATTTTTTTTTAATGACGGATTTTCCAGGTTGGATACTGACTGAATGTAGTGTTGTGTCAAAGCACAGAGTGAATTAAGGTTGGGTTGATTACTCTTAAAGGCCATTTATTGTAATTAACCTCGACATCTCTACCATAGGGAATGGTTAGACAGAACTCTAGATTGCAACAACACTATATATTAATTTTGACAGGGTTTAATTAAGATGATAATATGTAAAATTCCTACATTCACACATTTTCCGTGCTACATGGAGATATTCTAAACGTCGACATCAAAGACCATATACTGTATATAGATGGACGACGCGTCTCCACTTCCTCCCACTGTACAATAGTGAAGCCAAAATGTCCCGGATACGGGAGCTGCTATCTTGAGATTTTGATGTCATTTGGAGCCAGAATCTGTGCAGTAGTGATCAGGCAGTGGAGATGCGGTATCGAGGTCCCGCCTACACAAACCAGCCCGAGCCAATCACGCGCCGAGCACAGCCGCAGCTTGTTAACGTTAGCCACCTAGCTGCTACATTAGCACCACAGTAGTTGTTTGGCTTGAAAGACACAACAACTAACCATAATATCTCTATATAATCAAATTGACACATGTTCTATTACACAGACTTGTGACGGTTATGGAAAGCTAAAGTTACATCTTGTACATTTCCCGAGCCTCCGGCTCCACGACTAATTCACTCAGAGCAGCTGTCAATCATGACGTCCCACCCCCTTTTTATAGCATCAAATAACTAATTAAAATCAAACTTATCAGTAAAATGAACACTTGAACATACCACAGTGTGATCAGAACTACCTAAAATGACAGAAACCATCTTTGGGAAAAATTTATTTGAATTTTGACTTTTTAGTTTGGCCCATGTCCCATCTGCTAACATGGAAGAGACGGTATTTATGAGCTATACTGCAGCCAGCCACCAGGGGGGGATCAAGATGATTTGGCTTCACTTTTGGGGAGCTTTCATGTCGTCCATCTTTATAAACAGTCTATAGTCGACACTAGTCAGGTTCTTACAGACATATCCATCCTCCTGGTATTGGCCTCTGTAAATAACCTCTTCTGTTGTATCATTAATACCAGAACAGGAGATGCCATGCTGTCCTCTCCTTAGTTTGGTCTCGTCCGGCTGCAGTTAATTTACACATTGTTAACCCTGATTGTTCCCACTCAAACCAATCTGACTTTATTCCTCCCGCTTAGTTGGACTCACTACTGTGACAACCACTCCTGAGCCCACAGGACTAAACACTACTGATTTTATTTTCTTGCCCGTCAAGCTCCCGGTTAACTCGCCCGTTGTCTTCCCAGAAGCTCAGAGCCCCCCATTGTCCTGTGGCATTCATAAAGAAATGGGAAACACATTGCTGATGTGGTGATGGCACATTTTGGTGCCATGCCATTCTATGCCTGCTGCTGCTACCTAGGAAGTTGGGCCATTTAGTATTTGTGGAGGTATTTATTAATCCATTAAAGTATTACCTAGGGACAGACTGTGGAATACCGTCAGCCTGGCTCGGAGCCAGGCGATAGGAGAGATTGTGTGTGTGCAAGTTCAATTACCCTGCCAAAATTGTACTACCATTAGACAGTATGATGTCCTAGAGGGGAATGGCTTTGTTTGTTTAAGGATGTATGCATTTCCTGTCATACCACGACTGGAAGGGAGCCAGACATTATTCCTTCCACATCCAATCATGGTTTCCTGACAGAGTCGAAGCACAAACTTGCAATTATTTAGACACACATGCGTATACACACACATGCACACGCACGCACTCTTACTCACACTTACTGGTCTTAACTGTTTTGCTGAGCCGTGACTCCGAGTTCCTGCACATGTGGCATTCATTCCGAGGAAAACAAATCCTGTTAAATCTGTATTTACTCTTCTTGATGGCCAGGACCTTAACCAAGACACATGAAAAAAAAAAAGTATATGGAAAAAGCTGAGAAATGGCAATAAAATTTGTCAGTAAAAATGGAAAATAACTTTTGGCTCGAATTAGCTTAAAGCTCTTTGCAACACTGTTAGGCACAATAACAAGAGATTCAATAAAACCTTGTATAAGCAGCATTCCTCTTATGTCAGAGCTCATAGTGTTTTGTTCGTATTTCGCCATTGATCATTGAGTTCCTCTGCTGCATACTGAAATAAACAATGATCTAGTCAGCAAGCGTTTGGTGAGGAGAGAAAGAAATGGTTTTTATTGTTTTTTAATGTGAGAGTGAATACAGGCACAGTGTCGCTAAAATAAGTACAGCAGCCATTTGAGCAAGTAAAGAGCACAATGACGGAGAGGTCTAAGTAGCAATTAGGCTTAAGCAGATGCGTGTGTTTATATGTACTGTAAGTGTGTGAGTGAAGACACAACAGCTTGTGTGTGTGTGTGTGTGTGTGTGTTTGAGACGGCTGCTTGCCCTTCTAATCGTACACAGATGAGTGTTTACTATAGGAAAGGGAGAGTTAGAGAGGAAGTGATGGACTCCATGTGTTGTAGATGAGAACGTTCCAGAGGGCACCGTGGACACGGCTCCGTTTACAGGCATGTGTGTTGTTGTATTAGAGATACAGAGCGAGAGAGAGAGAGGAAGCTGAGATTGTATTCATACATGTTTGTTGCCTTGCTGTCTCCATGCCTCACAGACTGTACCTACACATTAGACTGTCCATCTCCTGCAGAGTGTGTGCGTGTTAATGCGTTTTGTCTGTTTGTTTGTTTGAGTGTCAGCCTGGCAGGGCCGCGTGGTCTGTTGATTGTCAGTGGCTGGAGAGGGGTCAGCCCTGCCAGGCTCCAGGAGAGCGGCCTCACCCAGCCAAACAGAGTTAACACAGCAGTGGAAAGCTGCTCCATCCTCTTGGTATGATTACCCATCAGCCCCCATGATGAGTGCCTTGGTAAATGCGGGGAAGGAGGAGGAGGGGACGTGCTCGGAGCGATCACAACTTACCATGCATTTGCATACATTAACATGTTCTAATGCGTAAAAGCTCACACACTTACTTGTCTAATCGAATAATTCGGCATTTCACTACAAGGTCAATTGGAGATTCACAGTTCCACACACGCACAGCAGCTAGTGTCATGGCATGGCCCCTATAAATGATGTCATCTAATAACTGCAGCTGTTGTTCTGTTGGTAAACCATTTGGTTTTTTTTGTGAGGTTTAAACAAAAGTTTCATTTGTGCCCTCCAGCCGTATTGCACATTGGGAGGCTTTGCTGTTGGTAATTTGTTAACTGGCAGTAGTCACTGCAAAGTTAGGGGAAGAAAATTACACTTTACTGGCACTGGCATGGTTACACAGGTGGGGAACTTGATAGGCATGTTTTTTGCATGAGCAAAGATCATTGTCAACGAAACAGATTCCCACATTGGTCATGGAAAGTGTAAAATGTGTAGAAAATGCTCCTGTTTAGCAGGTGTATATAATTTAAATACATTTAAATGAAAGAACATGTATAAGTAGAAGTGCATGCAGTGAATTACCATAACTTTACTACTGCTAAAAGTTTACAGACATATTCTTCCAAGGATAGATGTAGGCTGAAGGACTATTGCAGTGACTGAATGTAGGGCTGTCCTCGACCAAAGAAATTCTTAGACGACTAACACTCATACGATTTTGTCGAGAGCTGCGACAATTAATCGATTAGTTGTCAACATTAAATTAATCGCCAACTATTTTGATAATCGATATGAGTAATTAAAAAAAGAAAAAAAGTCAAAACTCTCTGATTGCAGCTTCTTAAATGTGAATATTTTCTGGTTTCTTTCCTCCTCAATGACAGTAAACTGAATATCTTTGAGTTGTGGACAAACCAAGACATTTGAGGACGTCATCCTGGGCTTAAAGAAACACTGATCGACATTTTTCACCATTTTCTGACATTTTATAAACCAAACAACTAATTGATTAATTGAGAAAACAATCAACAGATTAATCAACAATGAAAATAATCATTAGTTTCAGCCCTAATTTGTCGACTAATCGATTAGTTGTTTTAAGCGACAGATCTGTAAAACTGAGTTTCTCCACAAAGAATCGCACAAAAGCACCACTCTAAATCTTGTGTTACCAGAGATGTGCTCATAAGTTTCTTAGAAATAAGTCATTCAGCATGAGAAAAGCATAAAAAGCGACTAAAGAAATCTTAGTCGTCTAAGACCAAAATGACCGACTAATCGACTAAGAGGGGGCAGCCCTATCTGCATGTCAAGATTTTGCGAGTGCGCTTGGCCCTAATGGAATTGAGCAGGAGAATGTAAAGTTAAAATTACATTTAATGGCATATTGTTCTGTGTCTGAGCAATTCTGTCCATCCCTTCTACTTCTCTCCGTCCTGGTGTGAGGTTGAGTCGAGGGTAAAAACGGTGCGTCACATCTTGTTTCAAGTATTCAACACTGCAGGGTGCACAGTTTGTGAGTCTTTTATAGCTCACAACACCCTTCAGCAAAAAAGTGCATGCATGCATTGTTTGCTCTTAGTTCTGTACACTAGCTCTCTCCTCGCTTGATCCTCATATTTTATAGGTTCACTTATTTTTCTCCCTGGAACTTCTCTAATATTTTGTGGATTTAGTCATTTTTCTGACCATAATCCAACTCAAGTGGGCGATTTAGAAAGGTAGTGAAAAGTGCTTGTTTCAGGCGAAGGTAAAATAGAAATGACAGATGACAGTGCATCATCTGTTAGCCCTTCTCTGCCAAAACATCCCCCGTGTTGGAGAACGCTGCGATTAGTGTCATCAACACACACACGTCAGCTGTGGCAGACAAACGGAGAAACACACTCTCTCTTTTAGGATGAGTTCAGGATCCTGGCAGGATTTTGAGTTGCACCTAAGCCAGGACTGTCCCACCCAATGAACCGTACCTTCAGCAGTCGTTGCTGTTACTAGCTGTAATGCTGTGCACACAGACGGAGGATGTTGGTGTTGCTTGTGGGAATTTCCAGTAACTTGTAGAGCATATTAGTTTTAATAGAAAGGAAAGACATCCGCAGAGAAGTTAGCAAGCCTAGAGTCCGGGTTTGAATGAGGGAAAACAAGACAAAAACACATTATTAACGACAGCCGTTGGTTAATGAGCAGTGTCATAAAAAATAACTCATATCCCCTTCTTGTTTATTTAGTCCTGTCTGGAACCTCTCTATGTGTATGATACCTTGGTGCTATTCTAGACTCCTGTCCTGCTCAACAGACTGTGGAACCAAAGCTGAACATATCTGCAAATGAAAGACACAGCTGGATTGTAGCATTTCCTTCTGAAATATGAACTTGAAACTGTGGTGTAGTGCATGAGGGTGAGATAGACGGACTAAAACCAAAAGCTGTCCATCACCGCTCCGCTGTGGCCGCGCTGGTTCTCATTATAGATGAGGTTTTGGCCCGAAACGTGGAAGCGTGCTACGTTTTGTCTTGCAGTCCTGCTCGTCGGCTCGTCTGTAAACACACTGCTCTCAACCCGGGCGCTAAAAAAGAAGGAGCACAGGAAATAGTAGAGAAAATGGAAGAAAGATTTAATGTTTCCACAGACATAAAGTCCCCCAGTAATTGATATCTCATGTGCATTTTAAAGCGTGTTCAGAGGTAGGCTATTTTGACGACAACGCTAATTATATAAGCTGTCCTCCCTGGACAGTGAGCTTCAGTTGATAGGCTAAATGTTTGCATTTGTGTAAATACAGTTTTTGTGAATTAGGGGGGCTGCATTTGATATGTGACACCTGAGTGAGGAGAAAACAGGGAGGGATAAACTATATAGGACAGCAATGGAGACGTGTATGGTTTTCATTTATGCCTTTTCAAAGAGTTGGTGACCCAGAGAACTAACTGTTTTTCTCTCTGTTTCCCCTCCGTCTGCCTCCCTCCACAGTTCCGGAGATTTCTCTGTGATTCACCATTAGAGGTATGTATTTCCTTTGGCCTGTTGACAGTTTAATAAAACCTCTCTTTAAATGTCTATTCATCCATATGTGTTACCTGTAATGATTTAACCACCAAGAGAAGGTCCTCTTGGGGAAATTAGTGTCATGGAGATGATGATAATGATTTGAAAAATATCCAGTGTTTCAGTATTTAGTTCTCCATCGAACACAAAAGGGGATAAATGTACACAAGTCCAGCACATACCTACCCAACCACCTTTGCTCGCTCTCTTCAAGAGCCCTCCAGCTGGATTGAGCAGGGGGGTTAAGGGATTCAGGAAGGGGGTTTTGTTTCATATTGAAGGGGTTTTAATTTAGCCCAGTCTAAGTGAAAGGGGGTGTTGAGGGAGGAAAACAGTGAAATGTGGCGTCCAGATTGCGTTGGGACTGTTCAGCACAAGGTCTTCAGGTCTTCCTTTCCTGTGGCCTTCACAGAATGGGACATACCACTGCTCTTCACTTTATGTGGTGTGGTACAGATTACAGGCTGATTAGGCAGCTTCATGGGCATCCATTCGGGACCTAACAGATGGCTATCGGCCTAGTTAGCAAAAAGAAGTAATTATCTAGGCACCACGGTAAGTTTGATATCAGCTTCTGCTGCTTTAAAGCTGGGGTAGGCAGTATGTTTTGACCTCAAGTGGGAACCCAGGGTAGGCAGTTTTCTGGAAAATACCTGCAGCTCTCCGCTCACTGTCCCAAGACTCTCCCACCAGACGAACACAGGCATATGTACGCGCTTCATACAGTAACCTGTGCGATTACTAGTCATTCATGTCAAACATCATCCCGATTGTGATTGTAATCTCGATGCCGTTATATAGCTGCAATTCTATATACAGAACTAGAATTACCGTCCTGTTTTCTTTGCGCACTTGTGGGCCTGTAAAGCCCTTTGAGATGACATACTGTGATTCGAGGCTCTAGCGAGCTACAATATCGGCAAAGTGTTTTAGTGTTTCAGAGATGGAGAGAAAATGTTGCTAATAGTTTAGCCTGCTGCTTGGCATGCTGCTTAGCCGGCTGCGGCTAGCTCACGGCTACAGTTAGCAGAAGGCTAAACTATTAACAACTTTTCTCTCCATCTCTGAAACGCTTCACCAATATTGTCAGGCTCTCTTTTTGATAAGTCTGTCTTCCTTTTTTGGGTTGCTTTGCAGTGTAGGCAGTTGTTGCCAGTGCTGGAATAGCAACCTTTCCTGCAGGATATTCCACCCTTGAATCAGGCTTTCACCGAAAGGGACATGCATCTGCTTTTGTAGAATAGCCAATAGGAACGCTCTCTCTCTCTCTGAACTGACCTGTGATTGGCCAAAATCTCCCATCACAGGCTAGATTTTCTAAATTCTGAAAACAGAGCCATGAGGAGGTGCAGAAGTCAAGTTTTATCTCAGGACACTTAAATAACAATATGCTGAAAGGTTATTATGGATTTTTTTTTGCCCAATGATGCCAAAAATATGCTGCCTACACCAGCTTTAATTAATACAGTCTTGTTTGTAATCCATTGACTGATTCAATTTTTAGATGGTTATGATACGAAGGATATTGATGGCACCTGGAAGAGGATTCACTGTACAGCTGTGGTATTCACTGTGGTCACTGAGAGAGATATAGGTGCAGTCAGGCATCACTGAGCACTTTGCAGGCCTGGTGAGCTGCAGCCTTCACAAACACCACTGGACCTGTTGGGTCAGGACAATTACACCAGCAATTAGACCCAGGATGGGCACGTATAACAGCCACTTTAATGGGATTGAGGTCCAGCAGCACACGCAAACTGACTGACACACAAACACAGTCACTCTGCGTTGCCCCGTGGGCCCCCTCAGGTCTTCACTAATGAACATCATTAGTGTTTATAGGAAACAAGCTTTTATCACCTCGTCAAGGCTGGCGGCCAGGCACACTGAATTACACAGTCCTGCACACACACACACACACACACACACACACACACACACACACACACACACACACACACACACACACACACACACACACACACACACACGCACACACGCACACACGCACACACGCACACACACACACGCACGTACTGTGGCACACTGCCTCACATATCTTCCTGCCTTCACTGTCCCCTCCTCTCAGACTGGTTCAGGGGCTCGTCTCCATTCGCTTGGCCTCCTCTCGCCCAACTTGTTTTTATTTCTTTCTCTGATCTCCCTCCCTGTCTTCTCCTGTCTCTCTCCAAATGCTCTCCATTTCAGAGTGATTATGCGCTACCTCTGCGTGTCGGCCTCCATCTGTCTCCAATCAGAGTGCTATTAAAATACACACACAGACACTCACCACATGGACCTGCATACTGTGTGGTTCATCGGCTCACATGTAAGCCTGCATTTATACAAATGTATGCAAACGGCATACTCAGAAATCCAACTGCCGCTAATTAGGACCCAGGTTGTCTGACTTGTTTGTTCGTTGCTCGCTGTGTTCTGTTTCACCAAAATTGCAGAGGATTCGTGCTGAAACTCTGAGGTAATTAACATCAGCTGTCTCTGATTCCTCTGAGGTTTTTTTTCCAATACATTTACGCACACAAACAGACATTTGTGCAGTCTGATAAACAGTGGCACATCAGTACCTGCAAACACGATGAGCAGCAGTCGTGCAGGTGTCTGTCACTGTACTTGACCTCGGTGAAGTCTAAGTGGCATGTGCTGGAGAACCTCCAGGTTTTATGGGCTGTGTGGGGTTCGTGCACTCATTCTGTTTCTATTTATTTTTCTTTACAGCCTCCTAATGTGTCTAACCAAGGGGCAAACACTCATTATCAGGGGTGTTGGCCAATTAGTCACCCCGTTTTTTATGGCCACAGCTCTCAAGCTTTCTCTCTGTCAGTCCTTTTGTGATTTGATCTCTCTTTCTATGCCTGAGAGGAAGAGAATGAGAATTTTCATTAGAAACAGTAAAGAAACAGAGATACACATCAGCAGGGAATGTACCAGCTGACGCACCATAGTGGTGAACACACAGACCCAAATATACATGCCTCAGCTGTAAGCCAAAAACAGGAAAGTCGACCAGCTGTATCTACTGAAAAACAACAGAACAGATCTGTAAAGTAAATTTCACTTTGTCCTTTACAGCATGGGAGAAATACATACGTATGTTTGCATACTGATGTATAAGATAATGGTGCTCATGATGTGAGCCTGCTTGGTGGACCTGCTCTGTGTACGTTTGCGGTTGTTTTTGGATGCACATTTGTGTGTGAAACAAGGAGAGAGAGACTTTAAAATGTGTGAGTTCAACATCTGTTGTTGGTCAGGGCCAGAATCACAACAGCATCATTGCTGCAGTAGATCTAACAACTCTGTGTTGCACATTTGCACAGAGTTGATGTTCAGCAGAAAAAAGTGGTAACATGGTAAATCAATCTCCACTGATTAGAGTCCCACCCAAAAGCAATTAAAGAAAATAATTAATAGATCAACGGTTTGTATGATATCTTACCACCACCCCCCCCCCCCCCCCCCCCGAAAAACAAGCAAGAAATTGTAAATGAAACCATGCTCATCCCAAATATATTGTGCAATTTACTATTGGTGTGAGGAAATGGAATAAACTCAAAGCTATTTCCAAAATCTGTTCTTAAACTAATATCTGTCTGAGCAGAAGCCAAGCCTTTGTCCTTTCTGTTATTGTTCTAAACAACTGCTTTGATCAGACGCTTTGTGGAGTCACATTGAATGAACTATCACCCTCTTTGTCCAAATAGGGACTTCTGATCAATGTGTTACACATAAAACATATAAATGAATGTTTAAAAGGCATCAGTGCACTGCAGAATCTAGCGGACTCATATGAGCCACAAATTGGTCCACTGACTTTCCAGCCACATACAATAATGTCCTTTGAAATGTTTGTGAAAGATATTCAGGCTTATATTTGGGTTGCAGTGTTTCCCCTATAATTGTACAGGCCACTGGAACCCCCACCAGGCCCCCCCAAAAAATAATCTTTTTTTTTTTAATGCCAAAAATAGCAGCAAACATCCACTCCAGTGTTTCTCCTATATTCATTCTGCAGCAGCGCGTGAGTCCACGAACGAGGCAGGTGTCTGTGGTTAGGTTAGTTTGTCCTTGTGTGCTCTGATTAATTTGGCATGCAGTTAACACGCTAGTCATAATTTTGTTTTAATGAAAATTCAACTCCTGGCATTTGCTCCTGGTGTTCTTCAACACTGTTTTGGAAGAAGGAAATAACGAGAATAGCAGGCGAATCACATGACACATTTCTTTTGGTGTATCTAATTTATGCCGATGTGAAGAGCGGTTCATGTGGTTTTGAAAAGTAACTAAAGAAACTTTAAAGTATTGAATTTGAGTAAGGAATTTAATGTGGTGTTATTGAAAGAATATGCAACTTAACAAATGACAACAACTTTAAACAATCACAGAAAAGTGTCTGAAAGTCAATATCACATCCTGGGTTTCTGTTTGTGACGGTTTTGCATGGTTGAAACAAACATGCAGTAGGCTACACCACCTCCCCACTTTGTCAAGACAAGCTCACTGCTCGCACGGCCCTGCATTTAGACCATATGAGAGCGATTTGGGGCTGCAGGGGAAGCTCTGGGGTGGTTTGAAGTGTTCCAGAGAATGTTTAGATTGTTGTCACGGTGGCAAGGACGCAACCATTAAGCTGTCGTCTGAGGTGACGCACAGGTCAGTCAGACAAGATCGGCCTTGAACATGGTACGAACTTATAAACAAACGTGCAAACGCAGACGGACATTACTTCTATTGCACAGGCACTCACATTCATATAATTGTGCTCAACAAGCATGTACGCTCGAGATGGAGTAAGAAAAAAATCTCTTGCACACTCTGATCACCTCTCGCTCTTTCCCTTTTACTTACAACTTCTAAACTGACACAGAGGGGCCTCTGACAAAGCCTCCAGTGTTTCTGGGGGAACCGGTGCCAAGAAATAACAGGCTGCCTGCTTTCACAGACGGACAGTTCCCCCAACCTCCGATGCACACACACACACACACAGTGCCACATAGAGCGCAGTGCTTGCTCCAGATGTGGTGCCTGTCACCCTTCAACACCCCCAGCTGCCCTCCAAATAGCTACTTTTTTTTTTTCCCCCTCCCTTTTGCCGAAACCACATCATCTTTATCTCATATCATATTATCATATATCCTATGATGTGGAGCAGCATTTAGACAATTTAATCATCCCTTCCCACCCAACTACTCCCACACACACACACAAAAGTAAATGGACTCTGACTGTGTCAGACAGGTAATCGGACCTGAGTGTTCAAGGGGCCTGAGCTAGGGGGATATACTTTTATTTTTACTACCAGCTCTACTTAAGAAGGCCTTGCATGGCGGTAAGGAGGAATGTGGCACGCAGTCACCCCATTGGTGACGTTCAGCCCTGTGGGGTCACAGAGCTGCAGGGAGTGTGTGTGTGTGTGTGTGTGTGTGTGTGTGTGTGTGTGCGTGCTTTGTTTTTATTTGGTCAGGTTTAATTTGGTCAGAGTGTGGACCCAGTGGTGCGGTGGATTAGCGTGCTAGCTCTCTCAGTGTTGTGATAACTAGCAGCGTCTGCGCTACTTAACTGGGTCCAGATGAGTGTTGGTGAAGGAGAAGGATCCTGTTACTAGTTCACTGAAGAAACACACACACACAAACCAATACCCCGGCTTACTATGACTTTTAACCCTAACCCCAAGCCTCTAGTCTTAAGCCTTCTGTGATAAAAGCAGTGAAGTGACTTGATTGAAAAAACCCAGCATGTGGATCCCTATGAGAAACGCAACGTGTGTCAAACACTTAACTGTTTTTATTAATGGGGTAGACTTGACTTGCACGCGGTTGGACACCTACACCCACATTCTTTCATGCCACATGGAGAGAGCAGACGCAGACATATCGGAGAAAGCTTGGCAACGCTCCACCACCGCCTGGTGAAATGGATTTTGCTCATGCAGGGTCTTTTTATTAAAAAGTCCTCTCCTGGAGTGTTTCTGCGGCCAGCTCCCCCCCAACTCCACCCTGCTCTCGCTCCACATTTGGGAGCCATTAGCAGGCTGAACGGGAGGCTACTGTACACCCCCACACATAATGTGTGAGGCCTGGCAGGGAAAAGCCTGGATTATGATACACCACCATACAGGTGTGTGTGTGTGTGTGTGTATACGACAGTATAAAAACAGTCCTATTAAATACCACGTTCTCATTCCACTGTGATTTATATATTTTACATAAATGGCACACAAGAGTATTACTATAGTTTTGACCAGTGACCACCTTGTCTTTACTGTTTCCCCAGGCGGAACATTCTCCAGATGGGCCCGAGGTGGGCTACGGCTCCTTCCACCAGCAGTACTGGCTGGACGGGCGCATCGTGGCGGTGGGGGTCATCGACATCCTGCCTACCTGTGTGTCCTCTGTCTACCTGTACTACCACCCAGACTTTGCCTCGCTGTCTCTGGGCTCCTACTCTGCTCTCAGGTTGGTTACCAAGACTTAGACCCTCCACATCATCCCCTTTCTGTAGTTCTGAAAGCTTCTTATAGTTGTCGTAAACATATTTGATGATTGGAAGCCCCGATGGCATGTCAGGGATAGTGTCAGTGCTCATGCTTCATAACATCAGGACCGTATTTTTTAGGCGTTTTAACGCTCTAAAGTCACGTTAAATTTTGGCGAGGAAAAACTGGCATGGCCATTTTCAAAGGGATCCCTTGACCTCTGACCTCAAGATATGTGAATGAAAAATGTATCTTATTAGATAAACAGATGTTGACAAACTGCATAATTTGCAGTTGAAAAAAGGGAATAAATCACAATATATCTTATCGCAATACTCAGCAAATTGCAAAATGTTTAAAATCGCAATAAGATCGTGTTGTGACTTAAGTATCTTGATAATATCGTATCGTGGGACCTCTGGTGATTCCCACCCCTTATGCAAATTATGATGTAGAGGACAGTAAAGCAATATCCAGATTATTTACAGTAATTATAGTGTGTTAAAATGAGTAGGGTAATGATTCGATGTAGCTTTCTGCAAGAGAGGAATTGCTTTTCCTCTCATTGGTGACCATTACCTCCTTTGTTCTCTTTTATTCTTCCTCCCTTTTCATTCCTTGCCCTCCCTTTAACCTCCTCTCTCCCTGACTCTTGATCTTTTCGTCTCCTCCCAAATTTTTATCTTTCCTTAGAACTGTATACTATAAGTGCCATAATAGTGTAGGTTGGGGGAAAAGTACCTCTTTCTTCACACTTGATTGGCCGAGGCGGTGCTCTGTTTGCGGTTCAGTTGACGACAGTTCTCTCTGCCAAGATGAAATAAGAGAACACACACATACGCTACAGGCGCACATATCTGGCGTTTCCTGTAAAATGTAACCCAATAATGTGAGAAAGGCTTTTTAAAATATTTCTGCACAGATGTGGGAGACCGGGTGATCTCCACTTCAAAGTTGTACAGGTGCTCGTATGTGAGTCGTGAGCGGTCATTCGTGTGTGCATACATGTGTAATCGCACACTAAGTGAGGCCAGCAGCTCGGACAGACAGGCTCTGCTCATATAGAGGGAACACCCTGGTCATCACTTGTTATTTTAAGAGTCTGACTCCAAGAGTAGCACAGAGTGCTCGGTGTGTGGAGGAGGCCTTGGAGAAGAGAGCCAGCGGGACTAAAATCCTCCCGTTTGTTTACAGACACCAGAGCCGGGGCCTTTGATCAGGTCTGGACACTCCCTCGTCTGCTTGGCCTGGCTGACTCTGTCCAAAACGTACTGTTCAGAATATATGTACGCCCACCCCCACACAACGTGTGCAAACATTCATTACATTAGATGGTGTTTCTTCTCCACAGCAAGCCCAGTTGGACTGGAACATGGGCTGTTCAACCATGTACAAGTGCACTCCTTTAAAACAATCATGCACATTTGAAGTATGTAGCAGAACTTTGCTTTTTCCAAGGAACAAAAAGTCACGGAAAGGTTATGGAAAGACAGGGAAAAGTGCTTCAGTGGGAACCCTGATTTGTTAAACATATTTGCCTGCTCATCATCTGAGAAAATAGCTGTAGAGTTTGGATTATGTTACAGTCGTATGTAAAGTACAAAAACAAGTACAACCCTGTGTGTGTTTTGGTCCTCTACATTAGTTATTACGTGTTATTCAGCGGTAGAAACAGGAGAGGGGGATGTTGAGAAATTTCTTGCAGGAGTGTAGCTCCTTCTGCCACGGGCCCAGAGGACAGAAGGAGGAGGAGGAGGAGAAGTAAAGAGGCACATAATGAGGTGCCTGAGGCGATGTGTGTAGGAAACACAGCTGGTGTCCAACCGCGATCACTTTCTTATGGGATGTCATGATTATGTTGTGTTGCCCCGATCCTCATCCAGGTTCTTAAATATTAGCACCAATTGCTGCGTACATAATAAAGTGGCAGAATGCACATAGAGACTACAGTAAGACTACATTAGAATTAAAGAAGAAGTAAAATTATTTAGATTTTGGGTAGCTGAAAAGATCTGTATTACAACTTTCCATCAATGATTTTTATTTTATTTACAATATTTCAGTTTGAGTAATTTTTTAAGAAAAAAAAGTCAAAATTCTCTGATTCCAGCTTCTTAAATGTGAGTATTTTCTGGTTTCTTTACTCCTCTATCACAGTAAACTCAATATCTTTTAGTTGTGGACAAAACAAGACATTTGAGGATGTCATCTTGGGCTTTGGGTTGACATTTTTCACCGTTTGCTGATATTTTCAAACAACTAATCGATTAAGCGAGAAAATAATCGACAGATTAATTGACAATGAAAATAATCATTAGTTGCAGCCCTAATCTGTACACGTGGCTCGCTCGAAGCCCCATGCTCTCATATCATTGATTTAAACTGCAGGTGGCTGTTTGTTTATGTTGTGTGCTATTCGGTTCACATGCCTTTTAACTTGCTCACAACTTTGTACAGTTCCAGTTTTTAAAGGATCCCGGTGGAGCATTTTTGACAGCTGCTGTGAACGGAGCAAACAAACAAGGGATTGGAAAAGGATCAGGCTTTACATAGACGACAAAGACCTGGATTTACCCAAATCCTGCAGACCAGCTCAAGACATCCCTAGTTTAAAAAAAAATAAAAAATACTGTATATACAGTAGTACATACATATACTGTGTGATTTCAGGTTAATTTCCCCTAGTTAAATAAGCCTCTGTGTGCTCACTCTGCGTTTTATATCTGGCCAATCAACACTCTTCTCGTAGTGTTTGGTAATGAAATGTTTCCGCATGCATGCGAGGATGCAGTAAGCACCTTGTGGTATGCACTATTATGGGACCTTTGTGTCTGGGTGTGTGTGTGTGTGTGTGTGTGTGTGTGTGTGTGTGTATGTGTATGTATGCACATCAGTATGAGGGAGGCTTTGCAGGAGCAGAGGGCTTGATAATTGGCTTGTGCTGGAGTGTCAGATGGCTGAAGAGGGGATAATGGCGGACTCAAGCTGCTGCCATGGGGGTGGAGGTGGGGGTGTGAAGGCCTCAAGTGAAGGGGGGCGCAGGGCTTTTTGTGAATGGGCCCCTCGCCTCTCTTGACCCCCCCTCCCCCAATTCAAGCCTGCCGGGCGCTTTTGTGGAGAGGGGATGGGAACCCAGGAACCTGGCAGCAAGCGGGTGACCTTCTAGCACCTCGCTCTAGCTGCCTCTCTTCTCTCTCCCTTTCTCTTTCTTGACCCTCCTCTTTTATATTCTCCTCCTGCTCTCTCTCTCCCCCTGTCTCCCCCCCCTCCCTGCCTAGGCCTGCTTTGTCCCATGTCTTATTTTTCAGTGCATCTATTTTATTTTAAGGCCTCTTTCTCTCTCTGTTAGGTATTGTAAGAAAGGGAATTCTCCCCCTTCATTTGAGCGGGTGAAACACAGAGGGTGGAAGGAAGAGTGAAACAAAAAGAGAGAAGAAAGAGGAGCTGGAATTTAGTTATGGAATAGTGAAGGAAACAGCGGAGGGAAAGGGGGAAAATGGGCTTTTAGAAAAAGGATGCAATTAAGGAAGAAACTATTGGGGAAAAATAAAGCAGGCAAGACATTTACTGTATTTGAAGAAGCCATATAAATCTTCCAAGTTCTAAATCTTTATTTTACATGCTCTCTCCCTCCTTTTTCACCACCTTCTTTTCTGCCAGAGGGCTCAATGAAGATAAAGAGAAGGCAGTTGTTTTTGTGTAATGAAATGAGACCAAGAAAAGCTGCCTTTTTGAGTGTGGGTGTTTACTTCCTCAGCTTAGGCACTGCTCTAGTCAGAGCTGCTAGGACCAATTTTATTTCTTAATGCCCTCATTTATATGCTGTTGATATTCTAACCTGTAAGAAAAACACATTTTAAGTAAGTGTACACATAGACACTACTTCTTAGGTATTGTAATATTTATTAATATATTCCAAGTTACTTTTTGCTTTATCTGGCTTATTGTTTTCAGTGATGAAAACCACCTTCAAACTGCTTATTGGCTGATTGTTTGGCTGTGTCTTTAGCGTACAAAGTCTAACTGCATGCACATACATTTGTAGCTAAAACTCAATGCAAAGTGCGAATTTCCCCACTTTTGGACTAATAAAAGATTATCTACTTAGCATCAGCCGTCATAAACATAAATGAAAAACTGTACTGCAGCACCTCCGACCAGGATCAGCTGAAAGACAGTGGTGCCGGAGTGAGCCATCATTGTAACGTATGCATATGTGCTGTTTCTGGAAGCCTGAGCCTGTTCTCACAGTGCCTCTCTGAAAAGGTGTGTCCGTGTGTTTCCTGCCACAGGGAGATCGCTTTCACCAGGCAGCTGCAGAAACAGTCCCCCAAGCTGTCCTACTACTACCTGGGCTTTTACATTCACTCCTGTCCCAAGATGCAGTATAAGGTATGGATTGTACAACACGTTTCTCATGTTTTTCACCTTTTATAAAAACAGCATCTCCAAATGCTAAAAAAGATTAAATTGATACTTTGATCAAAATGTTTTCTAAGTTGAAGCAACATTCCCACATCACCCTGAGCATTTTTCACATAGTATTATACTGGTATTAGGGCAGAGCGATATGGGAAAATAATCTAATTGCGTTTTTTAGTATGCGATTTTAAGAAAAGTTTCTTATCTTCTGTATTATTCATTGTACAAAAGCAATAAATCCTTCTATAGAAGGTTTCAACGGAACTGCATTACTAGGCAACAGCTTGGGTCCATGTTTACTTCCTGTCAGCTGATGTCATTCACTTACACTGCAACAGGAAATAAACTGGCACACATTTGGACTGTTTACGTTTACAGCTGTGAAACGGTCTATAGTATGACCAACAAAACATTAGGCCAAGCCTACGTGTTATGATGAAATGAGATAAATTGATGCATGAATTGATGAATAAAGTATCTTTATTTAGCTATCGAATGGTAAAAACCTTCAGTCACAGTAGAATATTGGTAACTTCAAGCCTGTTTACCATATAATATGATCATGACTTAACTCTTTTAATAAAATCTGAAAAAAGAACATTGACATATGAAAAATCTAAAATGAATCTTACTGATCTCCAGTCAGTTACAGTAACAAAGTCTCTCAAATCTCAAAGGCCGACTATGGCTCTGCCAAACTAAAAAATCTAAACATCTAAACATCTAAACAACAGTGATCCCTGCCGGGTGGTTGTCGGCCTACTTGACACACTTGTAGTCGGGTTTTTAGCCATGTGATCGGCCTTGTGATGCTTTTTTAAAGGCTGGACCAGATTTGTCGTGTTGTAGCTAAAGTAGCAAGTCACATTCAATTTGATTAATTGTTCAGACTTAACTAGTATTACATTTAATATTTCAATCTTTTGGCAACAACGAGAGGACTGCTGCAACACTAGATGGTCCTAGTGTGAGTTAAACATACAGTATATTCCTGGCAGTGTAAATGCTTTTTGCTCTGATGTAATACACTTCTGTCTCTTAAATAACTTTATGGCGACACTACTAAATTTGTGTTCCTCTTCTCTGTCTTCTAATTTCTGTTAACTGTTAATGATAACCCGTTTTAATGGATGTAAAGCATTAAGCTCAGCGATTTTGTGTTTCCATGCTTTGTTTATAATATTTCACTTTAAGTGTTGAGTTTTCGCCCTGCTCCCCAAAATGCCACGATGATATATGACTAACATTTTGATGTGCAAGCCCATTTCACGTGAGA
Organism: Sebastolobus alascanus; assembly: GCA_916701645.2. NCBI lineage: Eukaryota > Metazoa > Chordata > Actinopteri > Perciformes > Sebastidae > Sebastolobus > Sebastolobus alascanus. The sequence goes on from CAKAOJ020000121.1 coordinate 3,736,819, forward strand.
CAAATGTTTCTGCTCTTTCTGTTTGTTGTTTTAATGTTTCACACTGAGCCTCGCTGCCACAGCATCTCTCTGTTCATATCTGTCCCTTATTGTACCGTTATCATGTTTGGAGGACAGACGGTAAAGCAGTAAAGTTCAACTGTTTTATGGCCACATCAGGATGATGAGTCAATTTCCAATGCGTTGATGCCTCGCCCACACTATTTACATACCTCTCGCTCTCTTCTGAACTGGTCCTCGCCTCTCAGGCCAGTGAACAAAGTGGTTCGTTCCCCTGATTACTTTTGCATAAAGTAGGTTTCTATCTTCCTGAGAGGCATTAAATGTCCCAACTGCCTGCTTGTAAAGGAAGAGGAAGACCAGCTCCCCCCTCTTTTCCTCTTCTACTTTTGTTATTATAGGTGCGAAGGCCTCAACAGGGGCCTACTGTACCTATGTGCTTTTCCACATGAACCCTGACACCTGCTCTAACTTTTCATGTATTACAGTTTGGAATTTTGTTGCCAATAAGTCTATCCAGCTTATTGATACAGTATCAAGTATACTTTGTAGGAGGAGATAGTTGATTAGATGTTGCAGCAGTGGGTTACTTTAAAGATGAACTTTCGCTATCAAGATGCATTATAGACTCAAATGCACGCGGAAACATTGTTAAACCTAAAACAGCTGATTCATATGCAGTAAACCTCAAGTTGGGAGGAATAAAAACAAGGAGAAATTTAAGTAGAGTGTGAGAGAGAAAAAAAGGATAGAGGGGAGGTACAGGCAAGGAAGAGAGGACGAGGCTGCTGAAGACATTAAAGGTTGAGAGGAAGGTCACACTGGTGACGGTAACTCAGTAGCAAGGAGTGTGTTGCACACATGTGCATATGTATGCATAGTTTTACATAACTGCAGTTGATGTGCTTTTACACAAAAATGCATAATGTATATGCATACAGGAGCCACTACTCTCAAACATTCTCACCAAACACCACTTACAGATCTATAGCTTAAGGGGGACGGTGAAAGAAAAAAAAGCAGCCTTTCCAAGTCCATTAGTTTGGCCAAAGATTTCCCATTCATCCTCCTTTCTCTCATCCATCTACTAATTCCTCTATTTCTCTGTCATGTCATTCAGATGTTCCCAGAGCTTGTTCTTGTCCATGGGAGACTGATGTCTTGTTGGGGATTATGGCAACGTGCCACATCTTTTTATCCATTTACGTCTTGTTTTGCCCATTTTCTCAGTTCGGGAGTCTGTGTATGGAATGCATGTGAGCGTGTTTGCTCTGTTTATGTGTCTGTGTGTTGAATCTTGATCACGCTGTTTGTCTGAGAACGCTGTAACCACAGCACCTAACCCCCCCTGCGCTGGTATTTACTCCCCCAGCCCCCCATATCTGCTCTTGTCTATTTGCCATTGCGGCGACTTGTTCACAACCTCCCCACTTCTTCCTATTTTACCCGGCTCGGGGAGGAACACAGAACAAGGGTGAGAAGGTTGCCCAGTTCCCACCTTTGGGCTCTCACACTCCCACAGAAACACACCCGCGCTCAAACACACTCTCACCACATGCACAGTGTCTCGCTCCATTGTCTGATTTGCATATGAGCCCAAGTAGTTCATTAATGCACAGACATACTGTGGAATTGTCACTAAGATGGGGAGCCCCTAAACTCCACCGTTATTGTGTTGGAGGTTTTCTGGTTTCTGGATCTCAGTCCTGCTGCTAGCCTCTTCTAAAGACCAAAACACCAGCACTTGAACCCTGCTGGACACCACTCAAACCCCTTGAACACCACTCCCTCTCTCTTCATTTTACCCACCTACCCCCTCCTTCCCCCTTGCCACCTCTTCAGGGAACTCCCTCCGTACCCATCGCTTTCTGAGACCAATGTGGATCCATTTAAAAATACATGTCTGCCCCTCCATTTGAGTTTCAGTGCACGCTGGTGGTGCTTTTCACACCCAAATCCTGAGCCTTTTGGAAATATTTGGATAAGAATGAATGTACTTGAATAATATAAAGAAAATATTAAAATGGCTGATATATAATTGTCAGCTAGGAAACGCTTCATGAACACTGCCGACATACTTCACTCAGCAGAATCATTGAGGGGCTAACTCTCTGTCACCTCCAACTCCATGTTATTGTTATTTAGTGTTTTAATGGTACCAGTTACCTCATACATGTGTTGTCATCAATGACCTGTCGTGGTTAGCAAGTCGCATTTATGACCCTCAATCAAATCAGTGCATTATACTTATTTGGAGTAGCTAGCCACGCTTTTCAAATTGGTCTATCACTATCATTGACAATGAACATTGTTGTTTACCAACATTGATTGAGTTAGAGCTGCAACAATTAATTGATTAATCGATTAGTTGTCAACTATTAAATTAATCGCCAACTATTTTGATAATCGATTAATCAGTTTGAATAATTTTCAAAGGAAAAAAAATTCAAAATTCTCTGATTCCAGCTTCTTAAATGTGAATATTTTCTGGTTTCTTTACTCCTCTATGACAGTAAACTGAATATCTTTGAGTTGTGGACGAAACAAGACATTTGAGGACGTCATCTTTGGCTTTGGGAAACACTGATCGACATGTTTCACCATTTTCTAACATTTTAAAGACTAAACAACTAATCAATGAATCGAGAAACTAATCAGCAGATTAATCGAAAATGTAAATAATTGATAGCTGCAGCCCTAGATTGATTTTTTGATATTTATTGTTTATATAAAATGTCAATTAGGATAGCAAAGCTTTAGAGAACAATTTGAGCTATGTGTGCAAGGTAAACTTTTAAATCGAACTGTGATTTAAAGGTGCTACATACGAGATTGGGAGCATTTCTATTGCCTCCACCCAGCTCTCAACATTGCGACAGCTGAGCCGGCGACTCGTAGCTAATGGTGCTAACAGCGCTGTCATTGAAAACAAATTCAACAGTGCTGACAGAGCTAACAGTGTTAACCTGGGGGGGAATTGGAGGGTGGGTGCTACGCTCCCACGATGACGCCGTTGGTCGGGACGGCGTTATCAGCTGTAACCGCAGTATGAGAGCAGTGCAGAGCAGCGGCCGTGAGCTAGCCAGTGGGGCACGCTCACATGCACGAACATGCACTAAAAGCACGCACGGCCGGACTGCCTATGTCAACAAAGCACAGAGAAGCTCAGATTACAACACACACAGAGGGAGAGTGACTTCATTCTCTGCTCATGTAGACATTACTTCTCTATATCTTTACATAGCAAATTGTTGTTTGATGCTATTTTAATTCTCTGGATATCATATAGAGCACCTTTATATTTATCTATGTAACGTTAATGTAGTGGACATGGCCTGAATATCAGTGGAGCTTATTACCTTACCCAACTCAACATGCTGAGAGGAATACTAAAACATATTTTCTATCTGAAACCAGTTTCCTCTCTGTGGAATTTCACACGATTGTTCATACAGTACTCTCAATCCCTGAGGAGCAATAGAAGTGCATTGTTTACGTAACTGACACCAGCAGCATTGTGAAAGTCTTTTTATGGTGACTCCATATAGCGTTCATAGACACACTGGAGAGTTTTAGAACTAGTAGTACTTCCTTGAGCCTCTGCCTGAGCTGTTCTTTTGTCTGTCCCGTCCCCTCGTGTCCTCCTGCTGCATGCGTGTTGGGGATTTGACTGTGTCTGGCTACAGACTAGTGGACTGACTCTTATCTGTGTTTCCATTTTAGAGTGTTCTTGAGTTCTGAGTTGGACGGAAAGTCTTTTCTGCCAGGTCACATCTCTGCGTGCCCAGGGGAACAGCTCCATGTGTGATGGGTTTAAAACCTCTTAGCGATGCCAAAGCCTGGACATGGTCCTGTAGAGCAGCCTTAAAGGGTCCTAGGAGACTTGGAGTCCGGCCAGGAACAGGGGGCTGCCTGGCCAGTGTCAGACCCTCTCCTTTGTTCTCAAAGCTGGGACGGAGCGTCCCACAGAGCCTTGCTGGTTTGGCTGGTGGGTTCAGGGTTAGACGTGACATCCTGCCCCTGGCTCCTGTCCCTGCTCCCTTTGGCCATCCCTGGCTCTCTGATGTTGAGCTGTAGAGAGCAGAAGGTGAAGCTGTTGGAGGCTAAATGAGACCAAAGGTCTTGGCCCTTCTGCGACTCTTCTTTTTTTTCACGTCGCCTCTCATGTGAAGCTCAAAGTCATCTGAATTAACCCGCTCTCGTGACTTTAGACAGAAAAACTGAGACTTTGTGGCTCGTGGAGCTAAATTCTCTGTCTTGTTGATAATTGCCTGAAATGTCACGCAGCATATTTGTAGCTCGTTTGGATGGATTGTGGTCAAATGGGGATAAACAATGAAAGTGCACATTTCTTGGGGCTTCCCTAGCAGAAAAGCCAGTCGCTGCATGCTCAGGAAAACCCTGGCACCATGAAGACATTTTGCAATAGACCTATATCTAGATGTAGCTATAGTTTATACATCTTCTTATATTACCTGAGGGTCATGTTCTTGACATGATCTGCCTTATACCCAGCACTTCAACCCACGCATTTTTCTCACCATGTTTTTTTATTCCCTTGTCCTCCAATAACTTCACCATCCAGCTTCAGCAGCTCGCAAAATGTGCTCAAAGTTTCATTAGCTTTTCATTTGATACATTTCCACTTTTCATTTTGGAACAGAACAAGGAGTAAAAGATCCGTGCCACGCTGTACTGATTTTCCATTTCTCTGCAGAGGTGTGTGTATGTGTGAGCACTCGTCCATGTCGGTTATTTCTAAGTACTGAATAAGCTGACTTTGATGATAACAAACGAGGCGGTCTCCCACTTGGCTTCACCGATCTGCAGTACCTGGTTTTAACAGATCAAGCACTTTTTGATGCACATACATACATACACACACATACACACACACACACACACACACACACACACACACACACACACACACACACACACACACACACACACACACACACACACACAGAGACGAATATCCAGTTAGTGAGGGAGTGAGAGAGTTACATGAAGTGGCTCTTACTCTTGTTATTATTGTTCACAGTGAAAGAATGTCTCGTTCTGAGCCCAGGAAACCATTAAATTTTCCACAGAGGGGGAAGAAAGAGCGAGTGAGCAAAATAAGTGAAAGGAGGAGGAAGAGGACAGATGGAGAGAGAAAAAAAGGAGTGACAAAATGTGTGCCAAATGAGAAAAGGAGGCGAGATGAAAAGGATTATTCGTTTCCCGGCGGTACTTCACTGACTTTTAAAGAGCTCTTTTTTCGCGGCAGCTGCACCTCCGTTCCCTTTCAAACCCGACTCCTCCTCGCCCACAAACAACAAACACTGTCAGAGAGCCGGTCAGCTCTCTAGCAACAGCCAGCAGTTTACCACACGGCTTTTGAATTCAGTGGACCTGAAATTAATCCATCCAGGTGTCAGCCACTGTGTGGAAGAATTTGACGGTGGTTTTCGGTCGGTTGCTGCTTTGCTGATGTCTGCCGTAATCAGTGTGTGCCCGCAGGCTCTTCTGTCACCTGCTGCATTAGCTCATGACATCTATTAGACATGACAAATTACCTCGCAGCTCAGGCACGTACATCGGACCTCATTTTCTCAGGACGCTAATGAGCTGCACACAGGAGATGTTTTTTAAAGTTGAATAGAGATCAATACTTTCCTTTTCTGCACTGATTTAATTTCGGTTCGATCAAATAAATCCCGAATATCTGGCCCTAAAAGAAAAATCATCTTTGTGAATCATTGCAGGGCAATAGATAACCTGCAGTGTATATTAATGTAATGAATCTCTCCCTCCAACAGTCCGCCTTCTCTCCAGGTACGCAGTTGCAGGTTGTGACACGCTAAAAAAAGGCTCCGAGCCACAGCCATCAGGACCCTGCATGCACGTTATTTTCACTCAAGGGGCCCATTCAGACAGTATGTTATGTGTATGTGTGTGACCTCACATTCTGCGTGTCACTTGTTGTACATCTGGGTAGATTAAGAGTGACAGTGAGTGAGTTTGAGGCATCTAGAGGCCCCCATCCCTGCAGTACATGACTTCTTTTTTTCAATATGTTGGGTTTGTTCATGAGGGCATTCCTTCCTTCCTTTCCCTTCCCTTCCTCTCTCGGCATAAACTTCGATAGATTTTTGAAGAGGTTTACAGTGAAGAGTTTGTGTGGAGCTGTGGGTTTACGCTTCACAGGCCCTACAGGTCCGGGCACAGTACCGCCACCCTTTCTCTCTTTCTGTCTCGCTCTCTTTTTTTTGTTTCCGTTCGTCTTTCAGCAACTGTTCAAGAAAGCAGCCACCATGCTGGTCGGGATGAAAGATTGATAGAGAGAGAAGGGATCAGACTGAACAAACTGATTTCATTCAGAGTTAAAGCATGGCATCACATCTAGTCTAATGTTATTCCTGTGCTAGCAGGCAGGGGGGTATTTTTTGCAGCGGTGAGGATCCTGTTCCTCCAATTGTCATATCTGCATGTTAAGAAGTCATGACGGCTCCAATAGAGGTGGTATAAAGTTACCGTGGTGAGTGCAGTGTTGCATGTTGAAACTGATGGCCCCATGTGTTTACCGTAATACCTTTTTTCTTTCTGCTTTCTTTTCCTCAGATGAAACAATATTCAGTTGGTTTTTAGAAGTTTTTTTTTTTTTAGCATTACCTTCCAACAATCCACATGTTAGAAAACCTGTGCCCATCAAAATAAGATCAAACCCAACCGGGCCCATTTTCACCCTCTCTGTGAAATTTATAAGCTAAAGCATACCTCCTTAGCTGCCTTCCAGCTCCCTTCCCCCTGTCTTAAATTTCTGAGAGAAACAGTTCTGTTTGATTTAGCTCGACAGGAGACCACCAACAGTGCACCTCTCAGCAGAAACATTTGTTTAAAGTTTTTGATAATTTCTCTTCTCTTTTATGCCTCGTCATTTTTTTTCTCTCCTTGTGTCCCGCCACGGTTGTGTTTTTAACAAATCATTAACAGGCTACAGCAGAGTCTGGGGGCGACCGCTGCTTGGTTGGCACCCCCTAGGAGGAGCGCTGACAGGGTGATGGTCTGAGGGAGCAGAGGTCAAGAGGTCAGGGCAGACGGTTCAGTCGTACTGTGTGTGGACGGACGGAGTTGGTGGGGAGGAGGGGAAGGTGTGAAGGTCACGAGGGCGAAAGTGAGAGTTTGGAGGTGGTGTCATGCTGAGCAGATCCAGAGCCCTCTAGCTGCCAGCCGGAGGTGTTTGCCTTGCCATTAACTTCACCGCTATTTATTTTCAAACCTGCTGCAGCTGCGCCGCTTTGTCTGAAACGCCTGGTTTCTTTTTGGCAAGGGAATGCATTCAGATCTTTTGATAAGCACTACTGGACAGAATGAGCTGCTCTCATAAATGCAGTTAGACTCTTATTCCGAGTGTGGGTGGAGGGCCTCGCAGAAGGTGGGGTTTTAAGACCGAGATTAGAGGCTGCGGTTCTGACTGCAACTCGGTAAGCTGTGGTCTGTGTCAGACAGGCGTAACAGCTCGCCTGCCCATAAAGACCAGAGGAGATAAGGAGATAAAAGTGCCCAGTCTGTGAGCTGATGCCCATAAAAGCGCTGCCGCTGGTTCTCAGGGATCCGTCGAAATGCGATCCTGTAAAAATATTTTCTCCTCATTAACCTGTCATCCGTGGAGCCGTGACGCATAGCCAGGCGAGGGAGTGCTGGGACAGAGTGGGGCGGGTGGAGATGATTGTCTAGGGGCCCAAGGGGCAGACTTACCAGCCTGGATGCTTTATTTGAAGGTCGTCCTGCGGTAATGTGTTGAGCAGGGTGAAAAGGCCTTGGTGGTGCCCGGAGTGTTTAAACGGCAGCAGTTAGCGTAAATCTCCCCAAACGCAGATGCTGTTCAGGGCACTCACTCGCCATGTGTACATTTTGTCACAGACTGCGGTGAAAGCGCGTCTATTCCGAGACACGGCTTGTTTGGACACGTCTTTCACTGGCGCTGTCCGTCTGTCCAGCCTGCTTCGTTCTGGGTTTTATTTGTCTAGCTGCATGTGTGTTTGTGTGAGCGGCGCTGTTTACGTGTGTCCATCAGCAGCTAGAGGCCCCCCCCGACCCCGGCCGTGCCCCCTAGTCTGGGCAGAATGTGTGCGTTTCAACAGATGATAGAGGGGGTGCATTGTGAGAGCTGTATGTTTGAGAGAGAGAGTACGGATGTAGAGATCAGGGCTTCTGTTTATTGTTTTTTTGACTAAGATTGGCTGAATGTGACCCTGGGTCAGAGTGCTGGCCCGGGCCGGCCTAGGTTAGGTGTGCTCGGCTCTGGGTCACACTAGGCCTCTTTGTATACCCTCCGAGTTCAGGCTTGTCCTGAGTGACAACAAGCTGAATAACGAACTGCAAGGAGACCACGAATGTGACACGGTGGCCGTCCGTATTTGTCTGTCTGGGTCAAATGTCCTTGTTCTGCTGAGAGTGCTTGACCAATGCTTAATCCTGACATAATATCCCATTCACTAGTGTGTTATAAAACAGGCTCCTTTTTTGTATTGCATGTTATTTTTGGCTATCTTTTGCCAGAAGCAAACAGAGCAAGGTCTAGCATTAGTGACCTCATCCCAGCCTTACTTCACACTCTTGGAGCCGCTCTGTCTCATACTGAAGTAGGTGTTCAGTTGACCAGCAGATTACTGTATAACTTAATGCTCTTTCCTGTAGAGTTGTTCTGATACTGTTAATGAGAAAAGACTCATTGAGACTGCATTCAGACATTGTGCACAGTGCCTGGCTTTATGTGTGCACACACACATAAAGGGACACCTCAGCTAGGGGTAGGGTGGGTGAAAACCCAACTGGAGATATGAGCAGGAAATCAGCAGCAGATGTGGGTGTAAAGTAATGCAGATGGAGGCAGGGAAACCCTCTTACTGGGACACCAAGTCCACCTCCTGTCTTCTGGTCTTTCCTCCACCAAGTCTGAAAGAGGATCACTTTGAACTGTGACACTGCTGTGAATGATGTCATCCTCTAAAAATCTCCCTCTAATGCAAGATGCGATAGTATCTTCGATCACCCTCATATTAGCATATTGGTGCATTTTATTATATTGGGAGTAATATTAAAAGACAATATCATAAAAGTAATAGAAAGCAGGGGAATCACAAATGAATAATGATGAGACATCAAGTTAAGTCTCTGAATTATAATTAGTGATTTAAGATGATTCTGCCTCAGCTCCTCATATTTTGCTCAACACAATTTCCCAAAGCCCAAGTAGACGTCTGACCAAGGGGTCAAAACCCAAAGATATTCACTTTACAATGCAATAAAACAGAAAACCAGTAAAACCTCACGGTTGAGACGCTGAAACCAGAGAAATATTTGGCATTGAATGACTTAAATGATTAAATGATTATCAAAATAGTTGCTGATTAGTTTTTAGATTAATTGATTAAATGTTTTCTTTCATCTCTACATGTCAGAGCCAAAAGCATGGCTGCATTAAATCATGAATTTGTCCATTCAGCCATGGTTGCTATTAATCTAATCAGAATCAGATTTATTTGCCGAGTACATACATAGAAACTTGACCTCGGTTTCATGCATCTCTCTCACATGTACTTACGCAGAAATAGAAATAACATCTAGGGGACAACGACAACGAAGCTAGACAAATAAAGGTGAGGAATAGACTGAACTAATATATACACAAGTAGTGAAAATATTGGTGAATAAATATCATATGAATATATATAAAAGGCACCAACAACCAACAGTAAATTAAGAATAAAACATCTATATACAAGTGAAGTGTTCTGTAAGTTGTAAACAATACAAATGGTGCAAAGAAATAAATACTTAATGGATATACATGGACTGGATTCTGTACAGTATGTACATGTAAAGATGTCTATGTCCTTAGCATGTAGGATTTATATTGACAGTGACAGACATAAAAAAGAGTGCATTAAAGACTGTAAAAATATAATCAATAATGGCAGCAGTGGATATTTTCTTGTTAGAGTTATTGTCAGTGTTATGACTATTGTGCAGAGTTGCTCCTCACAAAGCCATTTTATTGTTGCTACAGTAGAAGCATAAAACACACCACTCCCTGTGACTCCAGAGGACGTGTACTGATAAAGACCGACCTGACCCATGATTTACTGTAGCAAAATATTAATATTTTGATATTTCGCTGGTAATAAGATGAGTCAGAATCTGAATTTGATGTGAATTGTTGGAACGACCTGGAGATGTGAAAGACACTTGAGGCCGATGGTCTCTCGCTTGATGAAAGCTGTCTCAACTCTGTCTCACATACCAAACTCATACTCGGGCAAGGAGGAAGAAAAGAAGCAGAAGGCAAAAGCGGTGTAGGTTTTCACGAGGATTCCTTGGCTGCGGCGAGGCACTCGATTTATGTGTCTGATTAGTTGCTTTTCATATAAATCATACAGGTACGGGCCCGGGGCATCGCTCACTACATCGAGGTGTGTGAGAAAACACGACAGAAATAGAGGGAAAGGGTGCACAATGAAGGGAGAGGAACAAGGTGACAGTTGTGAGCTGGTAATAAAGTTCGCTCTGACAGCGGGGCCCCTGCTATCTGTATGTATGTGTGTAAAGACTGTGTGGCCTGAAAAGAATGAGTGATGCCGTGTCACCGAGGGAGCTCGCACTGATAATAGATCTGTGTAGTATTGTGCAACTGCGTGTCGAGCCCTGTGGAGATATGTGTTTATTTACTCGTGATGATTGGAGGTTGTGTAATTGTTTACTTTGGGGCCGCTTGTTATTCAAATGAGTAATTTTCCCCTCTGTCTTGTTAAAGTTCAGTTCATTGGGAAACCTGCACTGTAGCAGATTGCCGTCCTATAAACGGTGACCTCTGCACATTAATTAACAAACGCGCCGCAGAAACAATGGATTTGAATGCCTGAGTGCGTTCTCTGACTCGTAAATGTGCCGTCTCCATTTTGTTTTATGTGGCCGCTGTTGAATGCAGCTCTTTATTTCTCTGATCTGTCTGTTTTTTCTCTCGTCTCCATCTCACCCTCTGTCTACTTAGCTCTCCCCCCCCCCCGTTTCTGTCTCTTTCCAAGCCCTCCCTCTTCATCCCCGTCTTCCAACATCCTCTCTCCGTGCTGGGCCCCTCCGTCCTGGCACTCACACCGCTCCTATCGCTTCCATCAGCTCGCCTCAGTCCGTGTCTCAGCGACGTTAAATACCATCCCGTTACCCATCTGCACCTAATTTTCCTCTCGTCCCTCCCCGTCTCCGTCCTATCTCCCTGTCATTTCTCACACCTCTGACGGCAGCCGAGTCTATCCGCCGCCGATGTTTGTACATGTTTCCTTCTTTCTCCACTTGCTTTTTTTCATCCCCCGTCTCGCTCTCCGTCTCTCTAAACGAGCCTTTCAGAGGTTGTCAGTCATCGGCAGCACCTCCATATCCGTCTGAGCATGCGGAGCGCAGAAAGGAGGGAAGGAGGGAAGGATGGAGGGATGGTGACGGATTGGTTTGTGAGGGAGGCTTTGAGCATTTAGAGAGGGAGAGAGAGAGCCACTGAAGAGAGGAGGAGCAAACCAAGAAGATGTTCTTCGTCTGGAAAGCCTCAACCTGGTTATCTATCGAGCGGCCCGGGTAGCCACATTCAAAAACGCACGTATACAATCGCACAAAACCTCCGTCACTAGTCACTATCACTTCACGTGGCCTCTTCACGCCACTTGCTGAGCTAACAGCCACTCAGTAACACAGACTTGTAGGAATCACTCCCAGCTATTAGATTGGCTGTAAGACTCTGCTCATCAGTCTTCTCTCTCAAGGATCCACGTTTCAGGAAACAATTACTGCATTCTCTGTTCTCTGTTGTTAGTAACCGTTAGATAAGGTGATGGATGTTGTCGAGCAAGCTGACGCAAAAGCAGAAAACACTGACTGGGCTGAAGACGAGCCAAGGGGAAGCTGCAGGGGTAGCTGTGAATTACAGGGCCTTCAAGCCAACCTGAGGAAAGAGGAAAATACAGTAAGAGGGAAGATAAAGAAAGTCAGTGGTGAGCTCAGTCTTCACTTTCAGTCCAATAAAGAAAAGAAGCTGACAAATCAAGCTTTTCTTTCTTCTTTTCTCCCTCCTCTGTCCAGACCACTAATAGCTGTGTCCTCTCATACTCCTCCGTCCTTCTCTTAATCCTTTTCTTCTTTTCAGGGGGGAGAATTGAGGAATTGTGCCTGTGCCATGACCAGACTCTGTCTCTCATGTTGGTTAGATAGATATCTCTTTATGTTGAAGCTTTACAGCAAAGGACTGGATTTATCATTTTGGACTGTAGACACAAATCAGAGGCTTTCAGATATCAGGAATCCACTATATTTCTTTATCAAATGCGCACTGATACAAAGTAGAAAACACACAAAAACACAACTACTTTTCTTCATGGTAATAGTAAGTAAGTAGTAAGTAAGGCAATAGTAGGACTGTCAATCAATTAAAACTGAGCCCGCTACAAAAAAATTGCAAGTTGCGTTAAATAAATTAGTGGCGTTAAAACAAATTTGCGTTAACCCTTTATTGTTTCGTTAACTTTGACAGCCCTAAGTAATAACTTATCCAAATGTGTGTCCTTGCATGTTTTTATTCTTCTTTTTATCTCTCTCATTCTTTCTCCTTACAAGCTAGCTAGTCCGTTCACACCTCCTATTTCTGCTCTGTTTCTCCGCATTCAGTTTGGGTTGAAGTGCAATGTCAGGGTGCAGAGGCCTGTAGCGGGAAGTATGTGTGTCTCTACTGCTGAGCGTGTGTGTGTGTGTGTGTGTTCTGCATATATTGAGGTGTGTCCCACTGCGGTGTTGAAGGAGTCTATAGAGGTGAGGCAGAGTGTGAGAGTGTCAAGCTGACTGCGCTGACAGTTGCAGAAGGCTGTAGGTTGTTGGGACACGGAGAGCATCCGATCAATGTGTGTGTCCATTGCAGCTACAGATGCATAGCATTCCTCCACCATCCATCTGTTAGCAGAGGCACTTAAAGCATGTTAGCGTCTTTAGCTGCACTCTGAATTGCCTTTTACCCCATACACCTCAGTTTTCACCAATATGACTGTATGACTTTAGTGATCCATTTTGCCGTTTCTCCTGCAACCCTTCACTTAATGGTGGCGCAGAGTAAAAGGGTGGCTGCAGATAAGGAGAAAGAAAAGCCTGACTATGAGTGTATCCTCCATATTCTTCTGTTTTTCATTTCTCTGAGCTGTAAAGCAGCCTAGATCATTCTCATGGCATCCTACCCTGCATGTAAAAACAGGCTGCATATTTTCCATATAGGCCCACTGACAGATGGGTCGTGGTCAGGGCGCCAGAGATGGTATTTCCTTTGTCTTGCTTATTTTGAGTTCGTAATGACATTTTTTTTTCCCCCTTTTGTTCTGAGTTTAATCGTCCAGCACTTTTTGACCTCAGTTGTGTATAAAAAAATGTGTTCATGAAATGCTGGAGTCTTTGCCCTACAGTTTAATGTCTCAGAAACGATTAATACGATTGTGGGTGTTGAGATGAGGCAGCGGGGGCTCGTTGCAGGCGCCTGCTTGTTTACAGAGCTATCTCGGCAGTTTGTGTTTGTTTGGTGCCGTGTGATGGAACACAGGTCTCTGATAATGGAGTCTCGTTCTCCTCCACCTCCTTTTCTGTTCATTCAACCCCTCTCTTATTTTTTTCCCCTCTCTTTGCCCCGCAGCTGTTTTTGTTCAGCTTGGTTTACTTTCCATCCAAAATGTTAGGTCAAATACAGACTTGTACCCATTTCACAAGCACACATTACAATATGCTGGTGTGTTTACATTTCCTGCTCGGCATCTCAGACAACATAACCCTGCTGACACCGAGGCTCAAACAAAGAGCTTTAACAGAGCAGAGCTCGCTCCACGTCTCACCCCTGATCGTGACCCTGAGGTCAGTTTACAACTTGTCAAACCTTTAACCCTTAAGGGTCACTAGTGTAGTGTGAAAATGGAGTTACCAGGGCTGCAGCAAATGATTATTTTCAATATTGATTTATCTGTCAATAATTTTTGTAGATTAATGAATTAGTCTAAATCGATACAGCATAGTATCGCGATGTTTTGTGTGGCAATATTGCATCGATTCACGGACGTCAAGTATCGATCTTTATTATATAAACAATTAACCTCTTAACAATCTGACGGACGCTATTCTGTCTTTCAGAGGTTGTAGAGGGCTCAGTTTTAAAGCTAGAGTGAAGATACTCTTATCATGTGAAACTCGAAAACCTAAGGAATCCATTGGTACCAACCATGTCATGTTGGCTAGTTCTCGGGAAGAACGCTAAACCACGCCCCAAATTTACGCTAAATTCTGGTGAGGAAAAACTGGCATGAACGTTTTCAAAGGGGTCCCTTGACGTCTGACCTCAAGACATGGGAATGAAAACTCTGAGATTAACAGAGTAAAAACTGTATCTTATTTGATAAAACTGATGTTGACAAAAATATATCTTATCGCAGTACTCAGCATATCGCTAAATGTTTAAAATCGCAATAAGATCGTATCGTGATAATATCGTATCGTGGGGCCTCAGCTGATTCCCACCCCTATTAGTCTATAACATGTCAGAAAATAGTTAATAATGCTCAAAAAACCAAGATGATATATTCAAGTTACTTGTTGTGTCCAACGAACAGTATTGAATTTTGCAATATAAAAAAAAAAACAATAGAAGTAAATCTTGGCATTTAAGAAACTGTTATAAGCAAATGGCATTTTTCTAGGATAAAACACTTAAATATCTAATCAATTTGCAAGATTGTAGACATTTTCAGTTGATTGATTAATCAATAATAAATTGTTTTAACAGGTGGCGTAACCTTCTCTCTCTCTTTTCAATCCCCAGGGGCAGTACCGGCCTTCAGACCTCCTGTGCCCAGAAACCTTTGCCTGGGTACAAATAGAGCAATGCCTTCCCCGGCTGGAGATCTCCCGCTATGCTCGCTTCAACCAGGATCCTGATGCAGGTAAAATTATGTAACACTCTGCTCTTACCATTATTCATGTAATGTCTGAAGCTGGAGAGAAAACAGCATTTTTCTAACATACCGCCCTGCCACTGCGAGCTCGGCCTTGGATCCTCCAGTTCTGTTCTGGATGAACCCGTAAACCTCGTGTTAACATCTGATCCGGTTTCACTGTGATGGTGTATTGAAATCTGTGGGCTCGCTCCAAGGCAGCGTGCCGTCACTGAACAGGGGTAAACGGAGGGCCGGCAGCTCTGATCACAGTCTTCGCTCCCCGTGATCCTTCAGCGTGGTCAGAGCAGAGCCAGCGCTGTCATTACGGAAGGACCATGTTGCCATTAGATGAATAGTGATATTAGCAATAATAAACCGCATGCAGAAGGTAGACTGGCAGACGCCCATCGCCTGGACTGGCGGGCTGAGAGATGGGGGCCCGGGAGAGTGTTTAATAGAGTGTAAGTGAGTTTGAACATTTTTTGAATGATTTTCTGCATAGGTGCATAGCCAGAGAGACTTTTTCTGTCTCCTTATTTCTCTCTGCTCACTCTCCCGTGTTGCGTTTTTGTGCTCTAGGTGATTTTAGGTGAATAGGCAGTGAAATTCCTGCAGTCACACATAAACCAAACTGAAATTGTTTGCATCATATGGCTCAACATGCTGAACAGAAAGACTCATATAGACTGACACAGTCCAAGGAGTATGAAACTGCTCAAAGTAAAATAACATATACTGTACGGATCCGGTTTTATTGAATTATTATAGGAGATCTCTGGAGATTGTGCATGGGTTTAAACATGCACACACAGAGTGTATACGCATAGGGCTGTCGCAATGACTGCAATATTGCAATATCGTGCAATTGTCAAGCCAACCGTGCGTTTACTCTGCACTGAGCGCTGCACGTTTGGAGTTTTTTCTGGTTGCAGGGAGTTGAAACAACTTTGGGGTAAAACACTGCGCTCGCCACTGTCACTTTTTACCCAGCCGTCCAATCACAGTGGAGGAGGGGCGGGACAAAAACCACAAAGACCAGTCATATCCTACATGTAGTGCTGAACATCAACAACAACAACGGAGGAGAAATTAATACACATAGATCGGAGGATCGGTCCTCTCTCCCTTCGTGCTTCAGCCTTCACTTCATCCAGAGCAAGTACTCTACCATGTGCTGACATTTTTACTTCTGCAGATATTCCGTATCATAGCAACCAGAGCGTCTCAGCTGAAAAAAACGCTGCGCCTCTTTACTCTCCTGTGCTGTGCATTTAACAATAAACAAGTATTTAATTAGTTTTAAAACTGTGTCATTTAGAAAGCAACAATATACCTAATCATAGCCTAACAATGAATCTTATTTATATGGCACTAAAATCAGGATAAATTAAGTAATTTGCAAAAACAAAACAAATACCGTTAATGAGCCAATCATTATCACTGCAGGGGAGATGTCTTCACCGCGACAGCCGTACATACACACGCCTTAGATATTACTAGTGCCTTTAACCTGAGTGGTTGAATGTACAGGGGCCAGCCATCTCCTGTTTACTCTTCCTCATTAATCTGCATCACCATCAAACAGGAAAGAGCCACTGATGGACAGTAATAGGAGATGTCAAGTAGACTGGGATTGATAGATGAAGGGTAATACAAGAAGAGATGGAGGGAGAGAGTGGAGAGACGTGATAAAAATGATTTTATAGAGATGGGAAGAGAGGCTGGCACTAGAAGAGAGAGAAGTACAATAGAATGAGAGACAGATTGACAGGGAGGTGGAGGAGGTAAGAAGGATATGTGAATGTGAAGGGAGACGGCTTAAGAGTTTGTTGTAGTGAGGTCTTACTTGAAGAGGTAAAAACCAACACAAATGATGAACTTCAAAGACTGGCACTGATACCCTTTTCCTCTGTTCTCTATTTCAGAATCAAAATCATAACTGTTGTCTTTAGGAAATAAGGATACTACATTTTTTTTGGATTTCCTGGCTACAGTAGCTTTTCTTGTTGACTCAAGTGGTGGAAAGCACCACACCCAGTAGAAAGATTTAAAAAGCCATTAGTAGGCTGGTCATTTACAACGTTACCATTAACAACTTAGCCAGTGGTAGGTCCGAGCATTTCTTGTCAATCATACCACTAATCCCCGAGTAGGCACAAATTACCGGGGACAAGGTTGTGGTTTCAGAGGCCATTTTCACCGTGGTCAGAATGTGTCTGTGGCTCTTGTGGTGCCTCCATTCCTACGTGGACTGTTGATCTTGGACCGGTCTGGACATTATTCCAGGCCTCGCTGTCCAAACGCAGTGTCACTATGTTTCAGTGCTCGCTGTCTTGATGGTTAGCCCTCGGGTCTGTTGCCAAAGCCGTGTGGTGCCAGACTGTAGTGGTCGTGTGGAGGTTTCTGTCCTCTCCAGAAATAAACCCAGTGGTCAGTTAGTCACCAGGCAGGTCAGCCTGCACGGTCATCGTCAGCTTAGCAGCAGGGCACACTGCTGAGGCCTGTGGTCCAGTTTATAAATGTGTGGCTTGTTTGTGGCCTAAATAAAGACATGTTGCACTCTGTTTTTAAGTCCTGGGGAAGTCCTGACTGCATGTGCTGTAATGGTGTGGGAATCTCCTATGTATTCTTTAGGAAGTATTTAGCTTCAAATTAAAGGATTTCTGTGTAAACAAGATACAAAAAAACTTGTTTGTGCGTTTATCTTCAGCAGGCCAGACTATCGTAATGGTGTCTTCACAGGTCTTTAGTAAAAAATCCTCGTGAACACCAAGAAAGTGGAGCACATTACACTCGTCCTGAATCACTGCATTGGCTTTCTGAGTCAAAGGATAGATTTTAAAATCCTATTACTTGTCTATAAATGGTCTCGGGCATAAATAAATCTCTTATTTACTTGTACGTTACGAAGCAGCTTTTAGTTTCTACTCCCCATCTGAAGAACGAGCTTCCTGAATACCTGAGGTCTGCTGAAACCGTCAGCTCATTTAAATCAGGGCTTAAAACATTATTGTTTACTGCGGCTTTCCAATAAATTAGTTACATAATTTATTATTAATCTGTGACTATTTCTCTTCTTGTTTTTTGTTTTTATTGCCTTTTAAAATGCAATTACTTTCTAATCTTTAAACTATTTATTTGCTTGTTCTCGCTTTTTGTTTTTATTGTCTTTTAAATGCAGTTTTAATGTTTTCTTAACATCTCATGTTTAATATATTTCTATGCCCCTGTAAAGCACTCTGAATTGCCTTGCGGCTGAATGGTGCTCTATAAATAAAATTGCCTCGCCTTGCCTTAGCTGTTTTAGTGTGTTTTGATAATGAAATTTTGTACTCTGGCCTTTTTTGCTCTTTATACTTCCATGAAATAAGTGTCACACTATTTAGTTCATCTACTCTTGGCTTTGTTCTGTTAACAACAAACGTTCAACAGAATATATAATTTATAGCAGGAGTCTCCACCCTTTTTTCCTCTGAGAGCTAACTTGACACAATGAAAGTGTCCGAGAGCGACTCATAGCACCAAGTTTACATCGCTAATAGTGGACATAATTTCTGTCTTTATTTTTGGTCCTTTAATAATGTTTCAGCCACCGCAGTCATCGCCTCTATTACAATCTCGCCATAGGCGAAGGGCTTTTTGTGTTTCGTTAGGCTGTGTGCCACCAGGATTATAGGACAGTAAAGCTTTTCAAACAACTCATAAAAAAAGTCAGAACGTGTTTGCAGTTGATCAAAAGACACTCTTAAGTTTGTTGATTAGCACGTGAAGGAAATGCTCCTTAAAATCTGCTAGTAGTTGGTTGAATGCATGTTGCATGTCTTATTGTCATTGTCAGAGTCTTGGAGAGCCAGCAGTGAACCGTGAAATCCAACTTGAAATTCAGAACAATGGTTCTTGATCTAAAAATGAAAATAAAAAAGAACAACTTGACAAAAAAAATGATGTTTATGAAATTTCAGTTTTCACCGAAACTGTCAGCGAAGTCCCCATTAATTCCAACTCAGGCTTGTTGCCTCAAACTCCCAAGCCTCACCCCGGGGTGAAAGAGACTTGGGGTGCTGCTGGTGTGCGTTCAGATTGTAATAGTGACCGGGTTACAGAGCCGTCTTAATGAGGTGTGTAAAGACAGCTAATCTAAAGTTTACACTACTCTGTCCAAAGCAGGCTCGCATTGATTACATGCCTGTTGCTGACACATCGAGGGCCCGAGGGCCTCGTTGTGGCCTCTAACAAATGTACACACACACACACACATAGACGCACACCTTCTACACTGCACATATGTATCATCTCTCACACACTCATAATCTAGTGTTTGCTTGACGGAGAGAGAAGTAGGGGCATTGCCCGCTCAGCAGGATAAACACTTGCGAAAATGTGTGACACAAGTCGTTACCCCCTGGACCTTGAGTGCGTCCAGCAGGCGCCACACCAGATGCACAATATTACATACTGTAATACACACGCTACACTGTGTTGCATTTATTAATCCAAAATGTTGAAATTAGGGCCGTCAAAGTTAGTGTGTTAACACAAATTTGTTTTAACGCCACTAATTTCTTTAACACATTAACGCAATCGATCTTCCGGAGGTTGTAGCGGGCTCAGTTTTAAAGCTAGAAGTTGTGAAAGAGGTTGAATAACGCTCCAAACTTACGCTAAATTTTGGTGAGGAAAAACTGGCCATTTTCAAAGGGGTCCCTTGGCCTCTGACCTCAAGATATGTGAATGAAAATGGGGTCTATGGGTACCCACGAGTCTCCCCTTTACAGACCCACTTTATGATAATCACATGCAGTTTGGGGCAAGTCATAGTCAAGTCAGCACACTGACACACTGACAGCTGTTGTTGCCTGTTGGGCTTGAGTTTGCCATGTTATGATTTGAGCATATTTTTTATGCTAAATGCAGTACCTGTGATGGTTTCTGGACAATATTTGTCATTGTTTTGAGTCGTTAATTGATTCCCAATAATAAATATATACATACATTTGCATAAAGCAGCATATTTGCCCACTACCATGTTGAAAAGAGTATTAAATACTTGACAAATCTCCCTTTAAGGTACATTTTGAACAGATTAAGAATGTGCGATTAATCACGATTAACTATGGACGATCATGCCATTAATCATGATTAGATATTTTAATTGATTGACAGCCCTAATAGAGCTAGAATATTCTTTCTTTCACGTCTCATACGAATACATGCCTTCACTTCTCATCAAGCTGATTGACTCTACAGTATTGGTGCTTTCAGCCATGCAAAGTGAAGCCAAAACATTAGGTGGGTGAGACGGTGCTAGCCTGACAGCACCCACCCATTACCCCCTCCCTGCCTTCTCCACTATATTTCTAGCTTTTACAGAACACTTTCATATCTTGTCTCACTGTCAGAGCCACTTTGCTCTGCTCTTCAGCAGGCTTTCTGCTCCTTAGCCTGACTCGTGCTAATGTTCCCATTCAGGGTGGAGGGGAGACGGATGTCACTCCTGTCTCAGTTTCTTGTGTTATAATGCAGGAGGCCGTTTTTTTTTCCAGGATCTGCTGCATTTTACCACTGTGGAAGAGCTTTCACCTCATTTCAGTAACAATAATAATGCAAAAATCCTTTATAATCCAGGGAAATTCTCTCTCTCTTGTTGCTTTCATGGTCAGCTACAGAGATTCAGGGTCAGCTGGACGGATGTGTGCGAACACAGGGGCTTGAACTTAGGTCTCCCGGTCAAAGAGCAGTCTCCTTACTCACTACACTACACCGCCATTTTGGCCTTTTTCTTTTCAAACGTAAGCCCTGTTTTGGACTTGCAACATTGGGTCATAGGAAGTGGTCATAACTGTGCCTTTTGACCAGCGTCCGGTGTCGAGCAAGTGCTTTGAAAGTTTGAGATGGATGGGAAGAGAGAGAGGAGCGTGGCGAGGTGTCAAGGCCCCTAGCCTCGGCCCTGACCCTCTCACTCCCTGACCGACCCTCACCACTCCTCTTACCCCCGACCCTTGAACCCCCGACCCGGAGGAGCCGTGACCTCAGAGCGGCGTGTCACTGAGCGTCCGGTGGGCCTGGCGGGAACAGGGTCTGGAGCTGCTCAAAAGCAGGAGGGGGCGATTGGTGGAGGACGGAGTGAGTGAAGAAGCAGTGAAAGATGTTTATGTGAGCAGCGGATGTTTGGATTGCCTTGAGTAACAGAGAGAGAGAGAGAGAGAGAGAGAGAGATAGGGCCTCTGCTCAGTATTACTGCTGAGGTTAATAGACCATCTTTAAAGCTGCTATCTATTTCGGTCTGTAAAATGTTCACTACTTAACATCTTCACAAGGGGACAGTGGTGCTTTAGAGCAGTGTCACATTTGAGTGGACAAGTGTACCTCTGCGTAACTGTTGTGTAAGTGTGCTGTCGCACTGATAAAGGACACGAGGAGGCACATAGCGCTCAGAGAGACAATGCTGAAGGCCGCTTAACTTATTAAGGAAGCATCGAACGTTTAAATATTTTCCCTTTCATCCCATCGGGAACGCATTAATTCTTCATGGTCCAAAATTACGGTCATGTGGAAGTTGCATAACATGTTTACATCTTTTAAAACCCATTTCCCCCCGCGTGGTGAGACTTAACATACTGCTGATTTTCTTCATTTAAAAGTTTATATCAGGCACTCTTCAATTATGTGACTCAGCAGTTTTTAGAGAAGGGGAAAGACACGGTGGTTAGGGCATTACTGAGTAGGGAAATGAGGCTAATAAATAAAATATGAATCCACAGGGTGATTTGAAAATACAAAAAAAAGTTGAAATATGAAAATATCTTTATGGAGATTGGGGGGTGCGAGAGCTAAGGAGCCTCAGGGCGTTGTGTTTATACGCAGCTCTCTTCTTTCCTCTGGCTTGTTTTTCAGGTAGTGTCTGTGCTGAGTTGGATGCCGTAGTGGTGCATGAATAGTTGGGACATTCACTTACTTTATACATTCTACCTAAACCAGGGGTCAGCAACCTGTGGCTCTTTAGCCCCTCTCCCTCTGTTGCTTTGACAACAAATTATATGGAAATGAATAATTATAATTATTTTTTAACATATTTTATATTATATATTTTAACAACAACAAAAGTAATTGAAAGACATTTCCAGAACAAGCACACCGCATCTGCTGAAAAGCCAGCAGGAGCTTCCAGACTTACTGTATCTCCCAAGACATTTCTTCAGTGTCCTGCCTCTCATTTGCACTCGGGTCCTCACTGCATTAGACTTAATAGGCTGTTACCTTCATTATGAGGCTCAAATATGTTTTGCGCCTCCAGACAGATTTTTTTTTGGCGATCCAAAAATGACTCTTTTGATAGTAAAGGTTGCTGACCCCTGACCTAAACACACGTGACTATTTTAATTCTCTCATCTGTGAGATCTCAAAATTTCCCCTTGGTGCATTTTAACTGATCACAGCAGCAAAGTTGGTTGACTCATGTTGCTTTTAACAAGTTTCTGATCACATCCAGCCCACGCATAGCCAAGGTTCAGTCAGAGTTTGTAAACTGGGGATCCCGTTTAACATCTGGCACAAGAGAAAAGACCTTTGTTTATGGCATTACATCATGCAGCTTTTCTCTCTGTTGTCTTGTTTATTAGGTGACGAGGTGGGATTTAGCAGTGCTGTGGTGAATATTTTAGGAATTAGGCAGAAATATGTGGACTCGCATCACTCGTACCACCTGGGCGCTCAGCTGCGAGCCACATGGGTGTTGTCACGGGGAGCGGTAGTGGCGAGTGGGAGGCCCTGAGCTCTATTAATACCGAATCTAACCCGCTCCTGTTTGACTGATGTGTCGCCACGGGCCTGGCAGGCTGTGGTCCACTCCACAGCCTGGCCTGAAGTTTATTTTCATCTGCTTCCTCTTAGCTAGGCCAGACAGGACAGGCTGATTGGATGAAATGCTGTGTGTCGGGGGTGTACGTTTCAGAAGGCATGGTATGAATTTAAAATTTTAGACATTTTGGAATTCGGCAGAATACTTGGAGAAGATGAGCTTCGCTAAGAGCTAAGGAGAGATAAAAGCATTTTAAGAGGGCCATTAGAGTGACTGGGATGTCATCCATTGGGGATGAGGTACTTGTTGAAGTTCCTGTGAATGACAGCAGATGAAGGACTCCTCAATTCTGACTGGAGTGGAAGATGATTAGAGCTCATGATGGATTTTGAGAGCCACTATTCACACTATTACTGTATGTTAGGTTGGCTCAGTCGATGCTCCCCGCTGCGCTACCCCTTGCATGTCCTCTTGGCGCCAGCTTTGGCTCAACCTCTCGCTCCTGGAGGCAGTTTTAGTGTCAGAGCGGGGGTCATTAGGTTTTTACCCTATTTTTCCATCCGACTCTCCAGAGGATCATTCTTAGCTGGTGAACACGCACACTTTTGAGATTAGCAGTGTTTTCACTGGTCTGATGGGAGCTGGCAGTGTATGACACAGGACCTAATGAAATGCCGAGTTTGGCAAGCCAGCAGGGCGCAGTAAACAAGGCCAGCTAACTAGCCTGCTCACGCACCGCCGTGACTCCAGGTTTAGGGCACAGGGGAATTAGAGCTGTGGGGGGAAAAAAGTGCTTTCTCTGCTCCTCCAACAGCTTCTCGGAATAATGGCGCATCCTCGCCAAGTCACCCAGAGGCTAACTCGTGAGAGCGAGGGAAAATAAGGACAATGGTTATAGTGCTTTGTGTTCTCATGTGTGTGTCCAGGAGATGCTCGGGTGCTGAAGGACGTGGGCAGAGCTCTGGTGCTATACAGACGGGCCGTCATGCCCTACGCAGCCTACACCCGCAAACGCAGAGGCTCCAGCGACGAGACGGAGGTGCAGCAGTACGCCGGCTTGGTCGGCCAGGACTGCGCGGAAAGGATCTTGCTCTACCGCTCCTGAACGTACAGCGACGCACCACTGCACCTTTTTTAATATGTACGTGAATACACACCTCCCAGCATTGTCTGTCTGTTTCTCTATGTGTGTGTGTGTGTGTATGTGTGTGTGTGTGTGTGTGTGTGTGTGTGTGTGTGTGTGTGTGTGTGTGTGTGTGTGTGTGTGTGTGTGTGTGTGTGTGTGTGTGTGTGTGTGTGTGTGTGTGTGTGTGTGTGTGTGTGTGTGTGTGTGTGTGTGTGTGTGTGTGTGTCTGTCTCCTCACTGTCTGTCAAAGTGCTTTCTGCTGCCGCTCCCAGTAGTCTCACCACGCTTACTGTAGCTCTACACAGGCTGGAACAACGCAGTAGCCACTCACTATCTATGTATGTATCCATTCAACCGTTGGCCTCATTTATCAATTATGTCTCATTCACATTTACTTTAAAGAGTTATTCACCAATGTATCCTGCAGCATCCACTCTCAGTTTAGTTCTCTTCTGTTTGATTTGACTCCGTACAGGGACCGGTCCCTTGAATGTTAGTTTGACATCACTTTGATTTTTCCATCCTCAAAGTTTCAGTAACGATGTACCCGATGAGGCTGCAACACACAGGTGACCGCCGCTCTCCTCTGAACTGACACAGGTTTAGGTGTATAATGTCAGCCACTTGAAGAGCATTTTTTCTCATTTGGAAGAGGTTGTCAGTTGCTTACATTATATCCCTGAACTTCATTACAACATTACAGACTTTTTATCACTGGGTTTATTTGAAGCAAATAACTCACTCTTTTTCATGTGTTTTTGTCTGTAATATTTATAGCTTTATTTGCTTTTCTTTTAATATGGACAATGTTATTTTCTGTTAAACCAAATAAAGAGGTTGTATATTCCCTGTGTGGACTTTGTGGCTTTCCTTTGCATGCTAATTATGCAACCCTGAATCCACCCGCGGCCGGATTTTTGGGAACAATAATGTATCGAGAGTCCTCTTGCTGACACAAACTGTGTACATTTTTACACATACAGTAATATGTATCTCAAAACACATGCACACCCAGAGAAGTGCTCGCATTGAGACTTGTTGAACTGGGCCAAGCAACAGGTGTTAGATATATGAGCCGGCAGAACACAAACGCTGATGACCTCTCGCCCTCAAACAGGGTGTCAACAGCAGCCCAGCTCTCAGCCAGCAGGCTCGGCTGAGCCGGTGCCAGCATGCAGGCTTATAGCTTAACTTAGTAATTTAACAGATACTCTGGTAATATTGTTGGCTCCAAAGCAACTCTAGACATGTAAATGTTGTATCTGACATCCTTTTTTGGCGCTTACAGTAATCTCAGACTGTATCTAATTTACAAGTGTGTATTTTAACCCTTTGAACCAGATTGATGCAATTTAGAAATTACATTCCTTTTTAAATTAAAATGCCTCCACGCCGGGCGACAGCTGTGGCCGGAGGCATCATGTTTTTGGGTTGTCCGTTCATCCGTCTGTACATCCGTCCGTTCCATTCTCGTGAAAGCGATATCTCAGGAACGCCTGGAGGGAATTTCTTCGAATTTGGCACAAACGTCCACTTGGACTCAAGGGTGAATTGAGTTGTCTGCATCTTCTTTTATGTAATGCTTGTCATGTATGCCAGTGCTGTCTTTTTAACTTTTGATATTTCTTTTTACCCCCTATCCCCTTCCCTCAACACTGTTGAGGGAAGGGGATAAGAAAGCATAGGGATAACAAAGCCTGTTAAGAAGGGGATAACAAAGCCTGTTGAGTCAACAGGCTTTGTCTTCTGCCAGGCCGCCATTATATCGTAA